>JAMXBB010000003.1:64271917-64871917 GCA_024138015.1 Lumnitzera littorea | reverse complement strand
TTGATATTTTTTCAAAATGTACATTCTTTCATTAACATACGTCAAAATCTTATTAGTATTATTCGTCAATCTATAGGTATATTAATATTATTGAATCATTTTTCCTTGTTTAGGGATTGCACTGAACAAGTTTTCCATTCCCCATCTCTTAAATAACGCATTTAGTAGGGAACCACACAGCAAAGATTCAAACCTCTTAAAGGCTTCTTATCATCTGAAAGCTGGGTTATAATGTAAATAACTGCTGCTGCTATCGAAATGGGACTCCTCCTGTGATTTTCAAAGGGAAGGAAAACAAAGAGATGATGAATCCGAAAAGACAAAATCAATGACAGCCTAAAGAAATATATACCCGGAAGAAGGAAGAAAAGATGATTAAAGAACCGTGATGCTGGACTGTCAATATCAACATAATGTCCTTTTTTTCAAAATGAAGATGCTTATGCAATAGGCTGACTCATGATATAAGACAATACTCCTTATGTATTTTGGTATATCATGCAATCAAACTTGGGATCACTGCTGCAAGTAAGCCTTATACCCAGTTTCTATGATATTTCATTTTACCAAGATAAATAGTTAATACAGCCTATAGCAGAAATATTGATGCACGGCCCAAGAAGAAATCTTCTACTAGATGGATGCAATACATAACCACATATTATACCTTATATCAAACTCTTCAGATTTCTGCACAGCTTCCTGAGCAGCTTTGACAGCTTGATTATTCATACCAACATTGGAACAGAAACGCCTCTGAAACAATGAAATATAAGTACAGCCAAAAATGTAGAAGGAAAAAAGGAAACAGGTTTAAGTACAATCCTATTGTGTCATACAAAATCCATTCAAAGATGAAATGCAAGTGCAGCAAAGGGAAAAATAAAACGTTTAAATACAATATCATCCTGTTATGTAATATAAAATCCATATGACACTCAAACATTCACGAGGAAGGAAAAGCAAAAAAAAAGGAGAGAAAAGATTATACCATGAAATCTGCAGCATGTATTGTTCCCATTTCCACTGACTGACCATTCTCCAACCCCAGCTGTTTTACTATGTATTCTTTTGCTCGGCCTATTTCCTTTTTAGTGGCCCCATTAGCTACAGAGCAGATTTCTGGAAAAAGAACCAGACATTAAGGGTAACTGCCCAGACAGAATAACCAATAAACCACCAGAATTCAACTTCAAAGGAGGAAAAAGCCATACCTTTCACAGTTCGTGGCTTGTCTTCTTGTCGACAAGCAATATATAGACAAGCAGCCAAGAGAGCGTCTTGATTTCTTCCCCTACTAGACTTTTGATCTTCCACCTTCTTGTAGATCTCATTTGCCCGGTCCTTCAATTCGACAAAAATAATTGGGTGTCCATATTTATTATAAGCTAACAGTGAAAAAAGAGAAAAGGCTTAGAGGCAATAAAACTTTCTAGAGATGTAAGAGACAAGTCATATCATTCCATATGTACTAAAACTAAGATTCATGAAAGAGGAATGACATAATCTATTCTATTATAATATACAATTTCACCAGTTCTTTTCATTATCATAACTTTTCAGTTTAACCATCTATTTGGACATTGTACCTCTTCCAAAAAACAGTTTTCTGTTTTACTTCCTCTCTCTCTCTCGTTTTTTTTTTTTTTTAGTACCCATACGGAAACAAGTAGGACCTTCTCAACATAGCACCCTTTGGAAACAACCATTATTTCTACATTTTATCCTCGCATCCGTTCAAAACAAGCATCAAGTCCTTTGAAATAGTTTTCTTCAAGTTCTTCACCATTTTCACTAAAACCTTTTCAAAAAAAACCCTAAGAAACAACGCTGCTTTCATGAAACCACACTTTTCAGACACACTCTTCTACATATATCCAATATTTGATAGCTAAAAGCCATTTTCTCCCCCACTTTCATGAAACCATACTTTCCATGCAGACTAAGATATATTGAAGGCCCTTTTTTGCCTAAGCATTTGTCACCTGCAATTATAGAATTACCGTTTTGTTGCCATCCATAAAATAGAAATATTGGATAGTGAATTTGAGTAATTTGAGATAGCTCTGGTGTATGAATTATCCTTCAAACCTTGCCTTTAAGTTCCATTTTTCCTTTTTTGGGACAGCAAATATTTTTCATGATCAACCTATCTTAAGTTGGTTTCTTTTTATTGAGTTCTCAGATGTTTTGTTGCTAATGCTTTTAGAATAATATGTGCTCTATGAATAACCCTTACCATTTTCCAACAGTTGCCAACTGTCATGACATTGATTGGGAGTCACCTTTATATACATACTCAATTGGATCATGCTTAGCATTTTCCTTAAATCTAGGAATTTGCTGATTTTCTTCTTTTTCCCATCTTTATTATATCATTGCAGATATATGCACTGTATTATATTCTGAAACCTATAATTTTTTTTAATTTGTCCCATCGACTTGAAAGCACAAAACACTTCATCTATTTTACGCCAAATCATGTGAGAAATTTTGGGTGAATTTCAATAAGGAAAGATAGGATAGAATTTTCCAATATTTGAGGGAAAATACTTATAATATGTTTAGCTTGTGTGAAATTTTAAGTTTTTTATATGAAAATAATAGCAGATAGTAATATTACGACTTCTTTTTTTAATGAGACTGTAAATTATGAAAAATGCGTTCATTCTTGAAAAAAGATCCTACTCTTTATTATTTTTCTAGGTCTTGCTAACAGATGCCTTATAAAAGAGCTGGTAAAATAAAGGAAATCTTTCGCCATGACTGCAAGCTTTATAAAAAGAGCTGGTAAGCAATAAGTATATTAAAAAAGCATTTTCCTTTTCTACATACATGTAGTAATAGATATGACAATTTTGTCATATTTTTTCCATTTTGAGAAGTATGAACTGAGAGTCAAGTCTCGATAAGATTAATTACTCAAGCCACATCCCTAAAAAAATGGCAAAACTAATCAGACAAATTTATACAATTCATGAATACATCATTGACAAAGTAATTTTGAATTTCTATTTTACCATGCCTCAATTTTATCATTTATAAACTCGTATGTATACTAAAAGACAAATTTCTTATAAATATGGAGACACCATTGATAAACATATAAACTATAATATGTAAATTGTAATATATATATGATTAAATAATGATGTTGACACCATATTTAGAAAAATTAATGAAATACATTATCAATACGTTAATTGTGATTTTTAAATGAATAATCTAATTTTCATTAATATAAATATATTTTTAGCAAAATCTACACATAGGGCAAGGTGTTCAACTAGTTTTTCAGAAGAATACATTGTTTACAACAGAATATACATTTTGGGATTGCAAGATAGAGATTTCCATAATTCAGCTCTATTTTTCAGAAAGGACAGAAAGGATGCAAACTAGATTGATTGAATCAAAGGCAGCTGAAATTTTATATGAAGAAGGATACCTAGAACTCGAGGGTAAGTCATATAGGCTAGTTATAAGATATTGTAATGACTTATAAACAGGGGGCATCTAACATAAATGCAACCAGGAAACGAAATTGGCTGAAATGAGAATAATCTGTTAATTGTGTGGAAAGACAGGAAAGACAGGACATTAGGAAAAGAATGATATTGTTATGTGAACATGAGTAAAACCTCAACTGCGACATTGTGGAATGTGATTAATTGACTAATGTGACAACTTAGGAATTAAAAGGAAGAATGCAAAAAGATTCAGACAGATACCTCAAAAGAACAGCTGGACACAATTACAACATAACATATAATCTTTTACTGGTGTAAAAATCTCATGTGGCCAACTCTCTATGGAATGAGATTTAGTTTCACTAACATAATCTCTGGAATTGTTTTTATATCTTTTACAATTTGGTTTGTGCATAGCTTTGTTGTCTACAGCAAGATTGTGGACTTCCAATAATGAGATAACCTTATACAGTGACAGAACAAGATTCGATATGTCAGGTTAAAAGATACAAACAGATATTGCCTTCAATAGTTGGATCATCAAAGAGAAAAATAAAGGGCATAAAAAGACTCGAAAATCTGGTATACCAGAAAAAATTTCAAGTCTAGCCAGCCTGTATCAAATACTAATGAAGGAGAAGGCAAACACTAGAATCCAAAGTTTCATCCCATGTTAGACACAAGACTAGACACCGAAGAAGGTGTACTCACATGATAATAGCCATAGTTTTTTTTCCCATGAGATGTTACAACCTATATGGTTATACAACTGAGTTGGCAGCTCATGATGCAAGACCAAAATCACTTACAATAAAATTATCTGAGTCATGATGCGAACTTGAGAATTTAAACCTTCTTAAGGACTTTATCAAAGCTGCATTGTTTTCTTTCAACTATGCTTAAAACAGAATTATGTCTAGCATAAAAGCAGAAAACTAAGAAATACAGCTGAGTTTGGCATGATAACATCGTGCTCACTCCTCCAGATATCAGCTTGGATTCCAAGTTCATGTCAGAATTAACGAGACTTGCAGCTTTGACAGATATTGGAAAAATAGAAAAAGCATTTCACAACCAATTTACCAAAGGAAAGTGGCCCCTCACTCAATTTTATACTAAGTCCCATTAATCAAGACTGTAAAACCATAAAAGAAACATGACATGGGAAAATTCTATTCAAATTCAATTGGTGCAAGGGAAGCCTGTTTCATAATCCATATAGTTGAAAGGATGAACGAGCATTCTGCAGAGTAATTACAGCATTCCAAACTTGAAAAAGAACATATCCACCAACAATTTCGCTTCAATCATAAGTTACTAGAATTTCTTCTAGTTGTTCAGCCAGCATCAAGTCTCACCAGAACTTTACCAAAAGTTTACCATATGCAATATCCATTTGTGGGTTTTTGACTGTAGGGCCAAACAAAAATTTGATTTCCTAACATGCCTTTAGTTTTTCTATTAAACAAACAAATCCACTAAACAAAGCATAGCCTACCACCATCTCCATTTCTGATCACAACAGACATGGACAAGGTATTCCAGCTGTTTCTCAACTAAGTTTAGAACATATAGGAGAAAAAACCGAACAGCATACCTTGATTGTTGCAACAAGCCCCAACCTGAATCAGAAGAAAGCAATGTACGTAAGTCATTAGATGTTTCAAGTAAATGGAGATGATGAAATAAGAGCTTCAGTTAAAGAGAGAAAGGTAAAGAATGAACACGCTTGGAATGAGCATCAACTTTATTCTAGAAAAATTTATCGAAAACAAACAAAAAACTTTATTCTAGAAGAAGTTATATACTTGTAAGCACAATGTATTTTATATTAAAATAACTACCTACAAGTAACAAATGTTGCTTGCCTTCTTATCTGAATTCTTAAGAAAGTCATCCACCAGATGATTGGCAACAGTATATTGGATAGAAGCATGTAATTTATTTTCCAAATGACAGTTAATAATCTCAAACAGCTTGTTTGTAGAAATTCATTTTATTATTAGAGCCTAAGGACATAGCTCACTTATCGAACTTGAATAAGCATTTCCCATGAGATTTTACAGAGCCTAACTTAAAGGGAAATCTAAAGTTGCAACCATAAATGGTTGATTTATCATTACTCAACTGTTATAACAATGTTCCTTTAGTAATAATTGGGTTGCCATCAAGCACAATTTAGGAAAGATCGACCTAGTCACTCCTCTCTGGAACTCCACATGCCTAAATTTTGAGGATCAACAGAGGAACATAAACCAATATGAACCAAATGTACTAGAATGGATAAAGATTTGCCGACAACCCCCATCAATACCAAAAAACTTAATTAAGGTAGCCCCAATACCTCTCATTCTTCATCGCCGCGAAACATGGCCTAACGGCACTTCTAATCAAATGACCATTCAAAATCCAACTTTTCTGTTTTCTTCCACTCCTAGAAAACTTAAATCATATCCAAGACCCTAGCAGACGGATCAAGCAAAATCAATTTCCATCCCAACACGATCGAGCATGTCATTCTACAGTTAAAATTCATACTTATTGATAACCACTGAAACAACAACAAAACGCAATCATAAGCTAAAAATCCTTACCTATCGGACATCGTAGCAATCGTTTTAAATGCAAGAATCAATCCTCGATCAGGATTTGAACCGCGATTCTGCCACCTCCCCAAGGAAGACGACAAGAACTCACCGGAACTACCATTCTTAGAAATCACTGTGGAGAGCCCACCGTCAGTGAGCAAGGGGTTCGTCGGACCACCAACACGGACGGGATCGTTGTCGTTGGACTCGTTAGCAAAGGTTCTCCACTCGGACGTCTCGTCAATGGAGTGCGATTCGAGAACGAGTCCACATTCCGAGCAGACAGTGTCTCCGGCCGAGTGATCGGAGACGACCTCTGTTTGCTTCTTGCAGTCCGTACAGAACGCATCGGACATCCTGATGGTGGGTCAACTAGGGTTTTTCTTTCTTTTTTTTTTTTTTGGTGGGGGGCGGAAGTGGTTGAGTTAGTTAGAGAGGAAGGAGAGAGAGAAAGAGGATGATGCTTGCTCGTTCTTCCACAGTTTCGTACGAGAGAAAAGAAGACGGACAGGAGACGGGTATTTAAAGAGGGCGAACTCGGTTTGGACGGTCATGTGATCTTCGTTGAAGGCGGTGGATGTGGATGCGATGCCGGGAGTGTTTGTGGCAAATGGCGTGTGATTGATCGGGAAATTCTCATGTATTTTAGCCGTAAATTATTCACCTGCTCACCGGATTTTTCACACCAATAGAATGGTATAAAATATTAATATACAATAGAATAACTATTTTAAAAAGAATGATTGAGAGAAGTTATTTAGATAGTTATATAAATTTAGATAGTTATATAAATAAAGTAATGGAAAAAGTTATTTAGATAGTTATATATACTCATATGGTACTTTTCCTTGATAAAAAAAAAAAAAGAAAAGAAAAACATGTATTTCTTAACCAATAATATATCAATTTTTTAGCACCTACTATGCCTTAGAGCTTAGTTAACCACTAGGGCTAACTAGTGTATAATGGGTCCTCCTTTGAAGAGAAGAAATATGAGTGGGAATAGCAAACGATGAGCTGTATATGTGGATATGATGAATCATGTGCATTAACGATTCTATCAAGCCACCTATTGTGCATGTGTAAGGCATTTCATATGATGGAGACAAATAAAGTTGTATAATAGTAGCTCAAAGTCAGGCAAAAGGAAGATCTTCAAACAAACCAACCATTAAGTTATGTAGCTTAAAGATAGGTCCAACAATAGGATGGTTAAGCAACCCATGTTGTTTAAGCTTATCAAGCAGGTCTGGATAGTTGTTTGGCAAGGGCTTAAGGGTTTGAATAAGGGATAAACAACTGGGCAATTGGTGCAAGGAGAATCCTTAGGCATATCCTTAGTTATCTCACCATTAAGGATTCTATAGACTATTCCTTGTAGGCCTTAGAGGTAAACTCAGGTAAGTGGTCCAGAGCTCGATATGCGCTTCTTAGAGATTGGCAGCTACATTAGGGAGGTCAGACTCCCATCAACTCCTCAAAGATGTTAAAGATTTGACCTCAAATTGTTAGGCTTAACTTCATCTAAAGTAAACAAAGTTAAGTTAATGATGGTAAAGGTCAAGGATACTCCATATCCTTTGAAGCTTGTAAGCATTGTCATTAATTTTCCTCACAATCTTAAAGGGACCATTAGCTTAAGATGACAACTTGTTACTCTTGTGGTTTTGGAACTTATCAATACTAAGGTATATGCACATTTGATCACCTGGTATGAAACTTATAAACTTTCTTCCTTAGTTTTAGGACCCTTAGCAATAGTTCTAAAGAGCTACCTAGTAACCTTATGATGTAGCTTTCTAAGCTCTTCGACTTGTCTCACTCCTATGAGACTCTTTCCTTGGCTATTGGAGCAAAAATCATTCTCATATGCATGGTCAGATTAATCCTATAGATGACAACGACGACTTAGTGGTAGAACTATAGGTAGTTTTATTGTATGCGAATTCCACAATGGGTAAGCATAAGTCCTAATCATTCAAGTTCCCACCTATTGTAGCTTATAGTAAGAACTTAAAAGTTCAGTTGACCAACTTGATCTAATCATCGATTTAGGGTAATAGGAGGTGCTAAACATCAACTCCATCCTAAGTCTCCTTCATAGTGTTTCCTAGAAGAAGCTAGTAAACTTTAGATCCTAATCTATCACAATAATATGGGAACTTTGTTTAGCCACACAATCTCCTACATAAAGAGATTAGTAATAAATAAAGCATCTTTAGTCTTTTAGCAAGGAATGAAATGAGCCATCTTAGTGAGCCAATCTATAATGCCTCGCCTTCTAAGTGTCTATTTAAAATTTTTTCTCAAACTCTTAATACTTGAAGATGGTTTGTTACCGTCATTCTTGAGTTAAGGATTAGGCAAAACTTGTATTCAACTTATTCTTTTGTTTCATGCACAACTACTTTCAACTCATTCAATATGACTAACAATAGCAAAAGTTTCTACATTAGTGAGCTATACACAAAATATCATGGTTACCTACACTTTTTATACAACATAGAATCTCTTTTACAAATACACATTCCTAGACTATCACTACTATACAACTAAACCTCGGGTGAAATAACAATAATAGCTTTCTTAAACAGCTCTCTTCATGTGCTCGAGCCAAATCGTATAATCAATGAGTTCTCTCTAACGCCCATCTTCAGTTACAGTATTTAAAGTCTCCTTATCACTTTTGTCTATTTATCTGTAACCTAAGGAAAAGAGAAACTTATTCCCTTAACTATTGCAAGTTGAGTAAGAGTGGATAAACATACAACAAGCATAATAGAATGGGCATAATATTCCAATAGTTAGTCCATTCACGTTATTTTATAGTTTTTTAGCCAAGCAATGTAAATGCAAATGCATCAAGCATATACTATGCTCATGAGCATATCATGTATCAGTACTGATATCCTAGCTCAACCTAATAACTTATTCGATTCAGTTGACTCAAATCGGGCATTTAGAATAAATCCAAAAACCTAGCAAACATTTCAGCCTACTATATAGAGTAGTTGGAAAATCTAGCATATAGCTAGCCTAGTAGATACAATGTAGTCTTTATATGCTTGAAAACCTAGTTTTTATAAATCAAGTAATTCACTTGATAAACCCAGCTTTTGATATGGAAACTGACCCAACAACATCTCGGTTTTGAGAAAACTTAACTCATAGGTCTTTTTTTGTATCGTATCGTATCGTGACATGCCATGCATGCATTAGATTGCACACCAAGCAAAACCAAGCAAACTTATTCATCACTTGTTAACTAGCTTTTACTTTGTAATTTTGTTAGCTCTAAGATCTCGGTATCGGGTTTACTGAAGTGAACACCTTAAGAGATAGACTAAGCCCCTAGATTCCTTTCCAAGATAATACAAATCCTAGCAAATGTCATATATGCATTCATCATCATCAACATAACAACCAAGTTTAATATCTTGTTACCATTCAATCAACAACAAATATAACAAGTAACATAACTCACCAAGCGATACATCAATTCATAGCCAATTTCAGTTAAGCCATCGAACAGTACATCAACTTACAATTAATGTTCAACTAAGCCAAAACATTATAGAACATACAAAGTAAGGAGTAGGTATAAGTCTACTTAAGCACATGCAAGTATTCACTTACCTAGCTAGCGGTACATTCCTAATCTTACTCTTTAAGATAAGCTTTTTCTTCCATGAATTCACTTAGCAATCAATTACAGGTCATGTGTATGTGTACATATGCTAGTTAAATATTTACTCATTAGTAACTAGTCTATTGTGTATTGGTTTTACTTCAATCTCTAAGTCTCTTTAGTTTAAGGCCCTCAATAAATTATCCTTTAAGTTACCTTTAACTCTGTTATTGTGACACCCTAGAAGGGGGCTTGGCAGTTTTACTTAAAATCTTCATATCACATTGTACTCATGATATAAAGATCACCTTACAAGTCAACGGTTACAAGCTCTAGCTAAAGAGTTTCTAAGGGTGCTTATTCATTTTACATACATACATACATACATACATACATACATATATATATATATATAAGTGATTTGGCAATCTACAGTCACCAGAACCATAAAGATTCGGAATCACCTACTAAATAATAAAAAAGGGTATGTAAGTTCCAAAAATCATGAAGCTACTAGACACTTTTAAAGGCTTAATTCAACTATCTTACTTACTTTGGTTGCAAGCTCTAGCTAAAAAGTTTCTAAGGGTGCTTATTTATTTTACATACATACATACATACATATATATAAGTGATTCAGCAATCCACAGTCACTAGAATTGCAAAGATTCGGAATCACCTACTAAACAATAAGAAAGGGTATCTAAGTTCCAACAATCATGAAGCTATTAGACACTTTTAAAAGCTTAATTCAACTATCCTATTTGCTTTTCTAAACTTATCATTCTACTTTCTCAACCCAATGAAGCGCTTTGCACTCGAATCCTAGCTTAGCCTTAGCTTTGTGAGACTTGTAAAACAAACTATTGGGGGCTATTCTACATCCTGCTTAGTGAGTAACCTTCTTATCTTACCATCATACAATAACAAACAAGTTATTTATCAAACATATAAATGCATGTACAAGCATATGTAATGTAAACAATATATATAATAGGTCAGTAACTATATACAATATGGTTTTATTACCTATTGTTACCTAAGTTAGGAAGTATTTAAGTACATTAGGACTTAGGTATCTACATCCAATATGAAATCTCTTAACAATATAACTACCCTTAGGAGTAGATATGGCTCGACCTTAAGCAAAAAGCGGTACTCTCTGGAGCTAAGTTGCTCCTAAAGGTCGAGGTAAGAATATGTCGTATGATAAACAATCACAACATACAATAACAATATGGATCCATTTATGTATGATTTCCCACTCTACTACATAGTGCTGATGCCTTTTAACTTATTCAACAAGATGTAATGAATTTTCCATTTAATTATAAGTCGAATATTTATTAATTTAGATTCATGGAGTAACCAAGCAAATATATTCCAAGCACTCTAATACCTTGACTTCTAATGTAGCAAACAAGGGTGTTCAAAATATTTTAGAGTATTTTGCAATAAAGAGTCAACCAAAACAAGCACATATAAGTTCCCATATATCCTAACATGCCACAGGTTTAATTATCAGATATAATTAGCTGGTTCATTAACTACAAGCATATAATAGAGTAAAATAGGGGGCAATATACTGATTCAGCCTTAAAGTCTAGTATTCCTAGTAATCCTCGGTAGTCTCAAACTTGGTATTCCAAATAAACTAATTAAGGTAATTGAAGTAAATAAGACTTATCTTAAACTTAATCTATTCACTAGCTTCGCTATTATTTCCCTATTTCCGTTTATTTTGTAATTTGGTCATAACTTTCTCATTTTATGATGGAATTTTCTATTCTTATAGTCTATTTGTTTTTAAGTGTTCTTTCCTTTGGTGAGGTTATTTTTGGGCCTGTGGGTCAAAAAGGTTTCAGTTTAAGCCTTATAAGTTCGTAGGCCTAAAGGATGAGTTTGGTCACTTTAAGGTTTAAGCCTAGTTTTGAGCTTTAAGCTTAGCTTTGATTTTAAGCCTTACACGTAATATTTTAGGCTTCTTTTTAAGTATTTTTAGTGGAATTTTTTTTGCCCAATACTTTAAAGTTTCACCTTGGGTCTTGGTGTTGCTCTTGTGGGCCTAAATGTACCATTTTTACTAGTTTAAGGCCAGTGCTTACTAAGGGGCCTATAAGGGAAGGCTTTAATAGGCTTTTAGACTTAATAAACCCTTTATATTTTATTTTATAAGCCTTTTAATTTTGGATTCAAATCTAGTCACTAAATTATTAGGCTTTATTATTGGTTCTTCTAAGGGTTTTTGGGCTTATCTTATATTTTAAGGCTTTAAGCCTAACTCTACTTATGATTTTAGGCTTAAGCCCACTAAAGGCCTTAAGATAGGTCCGTTTTCTATTAGGATTCAGATCTGGTTCTTTTCATTTATTGGGCTCCTAACCATATTTCTAATGTTTTAATAACTAATTAAGCTACTTTAGGCCTAATTTACATTTCAAGACTCTAAACTTGATTTTAACTTATTCTAATAGGCCAAACATCCTATTGGGTCTACTAAATAACCCATTTTATTAAGTGTTCCAAATCTGGTTCATTTCATTAATGGGGTTTCTAACACTATTCCTAAGGCCTTAATCACCAACTTAACTAGTTTAGGCCATTAACTCATTATTAGCTTACTTAACTTGATTAATTACGTTCTAAATCATACTTAACACTAAATAATCATGCTATTAAGGTAATAAATAAAAATTTAAAGATTTAAAACTTTCATGAAAGTGATGGTAAAGCAGGGTTCTTTTAGGCCTTCCTTCAACTTCTTCCATCCAACACTCATTCTAGTGCATTTCCTTGTTTTAATCACATTTTTACTTGTTTTAAGCTAATAACATCACCTAGTATGGTGAAAATAAGATGGATACATATCAATAAGGGGGCAGCATGGATGGTACTTAAGTTTTCATGGAGTTTAATCAACATCATTTCAAGTTATCTACATAAAACTACCTCTTACATCTCTAAAATGCAAATAACAAACTAACTAAGTATATGAATGAATGTGTAATTATAAGGCTCTAAAATTATGTGTACATGATTATAACATATTTATATAGTATTTCTAATATTAAACTCTTAAGATGCCATAGGTATAACTTATGTGAACCAAAGGTTAAGTTAGGTGAGTTTTACCTTAGGCTAGCCTACATGAGTTCCAAATTTTTCACTAAAAAACATAGTCAAACTTACTCCTTTATAAGCAAATGTTTTTCAACAAGAACCTAGGGTATGTATGTGTGTGATCTTTTGATGGTGGTGTCTTGTCATTTGGTGGAGTGTGGAGGCAATAAAGCCAAAAGGCACTGAGGTGCATAAGGGGGTTCGACAGCTCTTTTTGTTTTCTTCTCTTTTTCCTTTGGTTTTTATTTAGGTTTCTTAAAAGTGTTTCCTATGGTTTTCTATGTGTGAAGAATGGTGTCAAATGAGGATTTTGGAGGGGTAAAATGGTAGGTATTGAAGGTGGATTAAAGAGGACAAGTGGTGGATATCTTAGGATAAGGGTACATGGTTTTCTCTTAGTGCTTTTGTACCTTATTTACTTTTTGCCAAATGGGGGAGGATTTTGTCTCCTAAAGGACAATTATCCTTTAATTCCTGATTAATCTTTTGTCCTTTGTTATTAATTGAGTTTGACTTGTTATTAATTAAGATGTAATGAGAGTTGGTAAATGGATTAAAAGGTACTTAAGCTAATTAATTGCAATTGTACTTAATTAAGCAATTTAGGCCTAATTAGGGTATAATTAGGGTCTTACCATATTTTATCACTTTAATTTAGTTCATCGACCTATATTACTTCATTTGTTAGAGTCCTTTATTATTTGGGATTGATTAGGGTTTTCAAACTATGTACAAGGCTAGCCATTTGGGATTTCTTAACGTTTGGAGAAATTATTTGTGATTAGTGAATAATTTAGGGATATACTTAGGGTTTATTAGTTGAATTAGGGTTTTGAACTTCCAATTAAGGTTTTACTTAACATATTGATATTTTCCAATCGTTTTAAGGTTTTCCGCGTATTACGGTTTTTATGGTTTTACATGTACGATTAAGGTTTTAAGGTTTTGCTCTCTTTAGGGTTTTTTAACTTATTATTTAGGGTTCATGACTTATGATTTGGGGTTTAATGGTTTTATTTAGGGTTTTTATTATTATTACTTTTATTATTACATCTTAAGCGGTTCTAAGGGTTGCCTATTAACTCCTGTATTTGACTCCGAGTTCGAATATGAAAGTTTACGAAATTTATATTGTCTCTTTAAGTATGGTGTTTAGCATTCTTAAAGAGATATTTTTATATAATTACTTTGGCTTCATATAATTAATCATTCTTAATTTATAGTTAATTGTGATATAAAACCCAATTAGCAGATTAGGGTCTAATTAAGTTTCTTGGTTTAATTACATATACAATTGACATTAATTATGTATAGTTTAGGGCTTAATGTGCTAAATTAAGTTAGTTAAGTCCATTGGGTCATTTTGTTTAATTAGTTTAAAGAATTGAGACAATTTTTACTATTTGGGTACGTTTTATAGGATAGATTAGGGTTTTAGGGCAATTAAGCATTTAGTCTTTGATTAATGAACAGTTTTACAATTTAATTAGAGTACGATAGTTAGATTAGGGTTTTACAATCATTTTAAAGGTTTGTACATATTAGGGTTCCAATCAGGATTCTAGTGTTCGAATGTTCATTTAAAGGCTACAACATTCGTTTTAAGATTTTGAATTCATTACTAGGGTTATCTATATTAATATTCATTTTTGGTTTAACTTACTCTTTATCGGTTTTAAAGAGCTCTCATGGGCTTCGACTATCAATCTCTTTCTTATTAAGGTTTGTGGTTAGTTTCATTAGATTAAGTTAACCTTAGGAGTTAAAATTAGTTATTGGTATTTGTTTATAGGATTGTAAGGCTTTTAAGTGTAGGGGTTAACTAGGGCTTAGATTGCTAATTAGGGTTTTAGAAGTTTGAGTTTGAGTTTTTTTAAGAGTGTCTTTTAGGTTTAGGGTTAGTTATTTTGTTAATACTAAGGGTATCTTTTATCAAAATCTTATTAACTCTTAACCTCTTATCTAGGAAATCTGTGGGGTTTACATCCTTTCCCCCTTACAATAAGTTTCATCCTTAAAACCTGATGATAATAATCTCTCGTCCCAATACTCTTATGGTATCCTTCTTTTGCATACATGAGCCCTTAATTCTTAGTTCCGAATCAAGCATTTATATATATATATATATATATATATATGTATGTATGTATGTATATATATATATATAGCCATTAGACTTCTACAACACATAATACATAGTCACCAATACCAATACTATTTCACAATCATCATGATAAGTTCATATAATCTCCTTCTGAGTTACATTGTCCTCTTATATTATTTGAGTTTACTCCTTAAAGTTCCTTGAAGGGTTATTTAGTTATCTTTTGTGTAGCTTACTTTTGGGCACCTAAAAAAGACAAGTCAATGATTTTTGTAGTTGTAATACACCCTACTTTGCATAAGATGCTGCTTATACTTATGTCCTACTTTCCTACATCAATAACGTTTATGTTGTAGTCGCAAACAATTTCTCAAGCAATGCTCTTGGCTACATTTCTAACATTCCACTTTAAAAGGCTTCTTTGTTGTTGACTCACCTAATGATAACAATGATTCCTTAATTGACCTTTTTCCTTTGCAGCTTTAGTTATATTCTTTTTGGAATTCTCTTCTAGATTTACTCCAAGTAATGGGTTTAAGCAAAGCTCTTTTCTTGGAATTCCACTACACTCTAGCACCATGCTGCAACATAAAGGTGCCATAGGTCAACCTCAAGTCTTCATGTATCTCATAAGCCTCAAATGATAGCTCAACTCGAGCTAGCTAGTTTACTACTTCGTAGGGGTCATTTCTCTTTCCCATTAAGAAGATATTTGCTTGGATAAAGTTGGGAAACTTCTTCCTTTATGGTTCTAGCTCCTTTGATATATCCTTCATATGATCTAAGCTACCTTGGTCTTTTGGTGTCATGTGGCAACCTTATTCATTTATACTACCCATGATCCTTTCAAGATATTTTTGCTTCATGTTAATATCATTCAACAATTCATTTATCCATTCATCAAACATCATACTAGGTATACCTACTTTACTAGGTGTGTCATCCTTCAATTAAATCTGATTCCATTCATTTACACATGCTATGTCCACTTTTCTACTAGTAAATCTACACATTTTGACTTATAGCTAGGCAACCTTAAGGATAAATTATCCTTTGAACCATCTTAAGAGTTCATGCAGTTGCTTGTTAATTCTCTATGGTTCTACTATTGCCTTTTTCTTGTTGGGTATAATGCTTATAGTGTTAGGTAGAAGGTTTAGGTATGTAGTGACCTTTATGAAGTTGATACAATGGCTAATTATGTACTTCTATTGTAACATGTATGGGTAGGATTTGCTTTTAGTGCTAATGTTCCTTTTGATGTTTCACTTCCATCTTTTTCTCAAGCAAGGTTTAGCTCTAAGACTTAATCATGACTACTACGGGTTTTGATCTTTATTATAATTTCCTTAGCATGTTTTATTGTCATACATTGTCTTATCACCATCTTTGACATTTTTATTAGTGTTAGTTCTGACATTTTACATTGTCTTTACATGTTCATGAGACTCATTTGCAAGAGTTTTCTTTTAGTAAGTATGAAAGAACTTAGGGTGATAGATAGAAGTAGATAAATATATATAACCCTAAAGTCTAAGACTTTAATTTATTATTCTATTCCATCTACCCAAGTTCTACCCCATCTCACCATTTAGTAGGGTAATCTTATCTTTAATAATCTAGAGCTCTAATACCACTTCTATGATGCCCTAAAAGGGGGACTAGTAATTTTATTTAAAATCTTAATATCACATGTGCACCTATGATATAAAGATTGCCTTATAAGTAAAAGGTTACAGGCTTTAGCTAAAGAGTTTCTAAGGGTGCTTATTTATTTTACATACATACATACATATATATATATATATATACATACATATATATATATATATATAAGTGATTCAGCAATCCACTTTCACTAGAATCGTAGAGAGTTGGAATCACCTACTAAACAATAAGAAAGGGTATCTAAGTTTCGACAATTATGAAGCCACTAAACACTTTTAAAAGTTTAATTCAACTATCTTATTTGCTTTTCTAAACTTATTATTCTACTTTCTCAACCAAATGGAGCACTTTGCACTTGAATCTTAGCCTAGCCTTAGCTTTGTGAGACTTACAAAAGAAACTATTAGAGGTTAAGCTACATTTAGTTTAATGAGTAACCTTCTTACCTTACCATTAGACAATAACAAAGAAGTTATTTATCAAACATATGAATGCATGTACAAACATATGAATACATGTACAAGCATATGCAATGTAAACAATATATACAATAGGTCGGTAACTATATACAATATGGTTTTAATGCTTACTTTTACCTAGGTTGGGAAGTATTTAGGCATGTTAGGACCCAGGTATCCACGTCCAATACGAAATCTCTTAATAATATAACCATACTCAACAATAGACACAACTTGGCCTCAAGTAGTAAGAGGCATTCCCCGAAGCTGAGTAGTTCTCAAAGGTTGATGCATGAATATGTCGTATGACATACATCATACGATAGACAATCACAACATATAATAACAATATGGATCCATCTATGCATGATCTCCTGCTCTACTACGTAATGCTGGTGCCCTTTAACTTATTCAATAGGATGCAATGAATGTTCCATTTATTTAAAAGTCGAATATTTATTAATTCGGATTCATAAGGTGACTAAGCAAATATATTCTAGACACTCCAATACCTTAACTTCTAATGCAGCAAATAAGGGTATTTGAAATATTTTAGGGTATTTTGCAAGTAAGAGTCAACAAAAACAAGCACATACAGGTTCCTATATACCCCAACATGCAACAAGTTTAATTATTAGATATAATTAGATGGTTAACTAACTATAACCACATAACAAAGTAAAATAGGGGGTGATATACTCAGTTGACCTTGAAGTCTAATATTCCTAATAATCTTCAATAGTCTTGAACTTAGTATCCCAAATCGCCTAAGTAAGGTAGTTAAAGTAGATAAGATTTATCTTAAACTTAATCTATTCACTAGTCTTGCTATAATTTCCCCATTTCTGCTTATTTTGTAATTTGGTTATAACTTTCTCGTTTTAAGTTGGAATTTTGCATTCTTATAATTGATTTTCATCGTTTTTATGTGTTCATTCTCAATAGTCTTCGGTAGTCTTGAACTTAGTGGTGGTGGTGGTGGTGTAGATACCTAATTTTTGCTCCCTTTATTTTTATTTTTACAAGCCTAAATTAGAAAAAAACATAAAAAAGTTGGAAATTAAAGAAAACCTAAAAAATAAAGAAATTTAGAAAAAAAAAAAGAATTTTAGGAAAATACAAAAAAAAATTCAAAAAATAAGAAAAAGCATAAAAAAATGAGAAAATTAGATAAGAAACAATTGAGAAATTTAGAAAAAAAGAAAATTGAAAAATTTGAAAAAAAAAGATTTTAGAAAATAACATTTTATTAGAGTAAATTTTTAATTTAGAAATAAGTTTTGAAGTTAAGCTGTTGGACTTAAGTTTAGATTTGAATCTAATGTGCAATTTATGGATAAGGTATAGGCTAACGGCCTGATGGATAAGCATATGGACTTAGTTTGGGTTTTGAGTATAAGGTTAAGGGTTCCAATCTTGAAGAAGGCATAAACAAGTTTTTTATTTTTCTCATATCAGGAACTGCTACGTATGAGGATCTTATTACGCTACGTGTCTTGACAGGTGGCAGTGTCGGGTTGGACGACTCGTGCTGATGTGGTGCCACGTGGCATGTCACGTCAGCTACCACATATAACCATTGACACATGGCACATCGTGATTGGTCAGATTAGTTGACGTGGCACCATGTTAACACTACGTCAGCACTTTTCCTCTCTTTCCCTTAGTTTTCAACCATTTTCTCTCGATTTTCCTCTTTCTTTCTTAAGAACAACTTGCTCCCTCCACTTTGGCTTCAATTTTTGTATAGATTTCACATACTTGTGTCCAATTTCTTGCTTTGATTTTGTTTACCACATGGCCTACTATGAATCGAATCCATTAACATGTCTAAATATAGTTAAAGGAGCATTCAATTTAAGCTCCAAAATTCCGAAAAAAAAAACTAATTTTCTAGACATTTTCAATAACTTTGATCCGAGCTTTCCTTTGTTTCTAGGCTAATTGCAAGTATAAATTAAGGGTTCAGGGATGTTTAGAAGCATACACAACTACCTAGAAGCTTCAAAATCAACTCCCAAGTTCTCTTTCTCTCTCTCTCTTTAGCGGCTCTCTTTCTCTCTCTAATCCACACTCTCTCTCTATTGAGCTCTCCACCACCAGCTGCTACCCCTACTAGCTTCCCCACACCATCAGCTCCTTAACCCAACTCCTTTCAACCTCCGTCGTACCTCCTAGCGGCTCCACCAAGCTCACTGCCACCTAACCCTAACCATTGAACCCCCTCTCCTTAAACCATTACCTCTAGCCACTTTTACCTCAAATCGATCATACGGCTAAACTCCTAGCTACCTTAAACCCTCAACTTGACCACTTGTTTGCACCCAGCCATCAACTACGACCGCCACCTAAGACCACCGTCAGCCACCACTTCGCACTACCTTCCAAATCGCCTCTGACCACTACGAAACTTTGCTTACCCCCCCTATCCCTAATAAAAAATACATGAAACACCCTTCTCCCCCTCAATTTAGCTACTAAACTGAGTAGAACCGATCTCCGCAACTTCTGCTTCTTCTCCTTCAATTGCGACCCGACCAACTTGACTAGATTTAAGCTCTAACCTAACTCTCCGACCTGAGCTCTGACCCACGGATTGACCCACGCCTCTTTCCTAGTTCGAATTGAATCCAATCAAAGTAGAATTTTTTTATTTTTATTTATTTATTTGTTTAATTGTTTTATTCATTTATCCATGTAAATGTAATCAAATTAAAAAAAAAAAGAAGAAGAAAAGAAAAAGGAAAAGAAAAAAAAGAAAAAAGAAAGAAAGAAAAAAAAAAAAGAGTAAATTTATTTTACTTTATTTCTTTATTTCTAGTTTAATGAAAATAGATAAAATATAATAAGTAGTAAATAAATAGGATTAAAATAAAATAAATAGGATAGGGAATAAAATTATTTTATCACTTAGAAAAATTGATTTTCAAATAATAAAATAAAATAAATCAACCATTTTTCAAATTATGATAATTTAAATTTTCCAAAAGTAAAATCTGATTTAAGACCCTTTTTTTATAGAAATTTTCTTAGATAAACCAAATTAAACTAAAAACGTAAAGTCGCTCATTTTCATGAATTAAAACTAACAACCCACTAAAGTTTTTATTAAAAGAACTACGTGCGTTTAATCTTGAATAACGGGTGCGTAAGTACCTATAAGATGATGATAAAAATTAAAAAAAAACTAACTTCCCTTTTTCTTTTGTTTAGATTACTTTATTTATCCAATTAGAGTAACTATTAATCAAGTTTTGTCTTTCAAAATTAAAAGGTAATTTTTAGGTTTAATTCTAATTTTGGATAGTTAATAGTACCTATAAAGGTTTTTAAATTCGTAACCCCTAGACCTAAATCTCTGGTTTTTAAAAACCGTTTTTATAAAATTGGTTTTTATCGTTAGACTAGTGGCTAAATTATAACCAATTTACTTAATTAGTTATAACTTAACTATTTTTCCCGACTCCAATCAGGTGGCAACTCCAAAGTTATTTTCAAAATAAAAGGAAATGATTTTCTTTAAACCCTAGTTGAGGATCGATATTAAATGGATAGAGTTTAGTATCGATCAGTTTAAAGAAAACATAATTTTATAAAAGAATCGGAGGGTGAAAAACCAGGCTCAACAGCATGGCGACTCCATTAGGGACTGTCAAGAGAGTTAACCATTTAACTTTCCAAAATTAAAATTAATCCCTAAAAACCACCTTTATGTAATTTATTTACTTATTCGTCTTTTGTCTATGCCATAGTTATACTAACATTTTCTTTTCAAGTTTAGTTTTATTTGTTTAATTTAGGAAGAATTTATTTTATGTACCATAAATGTGTGATAGATACAGTCGAGCTTGGATCGTCTTAAGACCTTAGGACGAGGGGCCATCGTGTAAGCTCTAGGTGCTGTGGTATAATCACCGCTCGGGGTTGATTAGGCCATCCCCACTTAAGCTTGATGTGACTAATGAAAGTATTCTTTAATAAGTGAGGTCACACAAGCTTAAGAATCTTTAAAACCTACCCTTTATGTATTCATGACATCCAAAATAGATAAATAATCAAGCAAGATAGAAATAAAAAAAAAAAAACGGCTTAGAGTTTCCTTGTAATTTTCACGTATTGTAAATGTAGAATTGCTATAAATAAGTTTATCGTTATCAGATGATCTTGTAACATAGTTTCTCTTTTGTAATTCAAAAATGGCTTGTTCATCATCTAACTCTGTCTACTTTAAGGAAAAATTCGTAGGCAAGCCCATCTACCCCAAACCTATCTTAGACCAATGGTTACGACACTTCAATCCAAGGAAATAAGAGACCATCTTCAGTAAGATCAGGACCATTCTATCACTTCTTAAAGTAAAGATAGAGATTAATTTGATTAGGGCTCTGACTAACTTTTGGGAACCCAAAGAAGTGGCTTTTCAAGTTGGGCCCTACTTGATTAGCCTAACGCTTGAAGAATACATCCAATTACTCTAAGCCCCTTCTTTGGAAAGAATATATACCCTAAATTTGACAGTAGATCCTACGAATGCCTTCTCAAGATGCTTGGGTATTAGAAAAATAGAAGTAAACAAAGCCTTCAAAAGCTGTAATGGTAACTGCATCAAACTAGAGGACTTAAAAGCATGGTTCACCACTGAACCTAAATCTAACCAACGGGGTATCTTTTGTAGCAATCTCATACATTTCAAGGTTGTTGAGTTAGTGAGCCAATTTCTTAAAGGCAAATCATATGTCCCAACCCTCTTCCTAGAATAGATCAAAAGCCTTAGTATTTTGAAAGAAAAGAATGACGGTGCACTAAAGACCAGTATGGCATTATTGACAGTATGGTTTATGAACCAAATGAAATGTTATGGGCTTGACTTAATCTAAGGAGGGTTTGCTCACAACATTAATCTAATCGATTCATTCGTTAATGAGGTCCATCTCCTAAGAGGAAAATCTACATACTGCTAAGTAGAAGTATCGAGAAATTTCCAAGTCATTGATATCCTATGGGCAACAAGATGGAGTAACTTTAAAAGGGTAATCTTAATTTACAAAAATTATCAAGCGATACCCCTAATCGGGATGAAGTTATGCACAAGCTATTACCCTAACAACATAATCAGACAATTTGAAGGTATCCAGGATATAGTTTATCGACCTATATTGGATATCATGACCTTGGATTAAGAGGACCTTCTAATTCCACTACCATAGAAGATGTCTAAACTCAAGGCGATCAAACAATTATGGGAAACAAAGACTGTCAGCCCAAACATTGATTTAGGAGAATGGCTAGGAGAAGCGGACAAGCATCGAGTTACCTTGTATGATCAACTTCATAAGGTAGGGGAGATCTAGTATCAAGCACCAAGGGTCATCCAACCTATAGTAGTTAAACCAGATCATAAAGTCAAGACCTATATGGACCAAGTACAAGCTTGAGTAGAAATAATCTATGAAGAACAAGACATGTAGGAGGATCTCTTTCATGAATCAAAACAATGTTCTATGGCCTTGGAACATCAATTGAGGATGACCTAAAAGAAGCTCAAAGAATTTGAAGAAATGGAAGAGCCCAATTCAAGAAAAAGGAAGGGAGCACCAATAGGGTCCAGTACGCAGAAAAGGGGAACGCTTGTCCAACACTAGAAGAACATTCAGAGATAGGAATAATCTTCTTGAATGTATTTTCTTTTTTCAAATAATGTAAAAGGGAACTCTAAAAGCTACAAAAAGAAAAAATAAACAAAATTACCATAATGTTGGTTATTAGTTGATTCTACCTCTCTACATCCATGTGCCATGCATTTCTTAGTTTCTCAATTATCCCTTTTAAAATATTGGTATACTAATTTGTTGAAAACTGATCTTATCCAAGTCACCAAGATAGCTCCCAAACGTCAAAACTTTTAGAGAAGTCCTATCAGAACTTGCTTAAAAACTAAAATGGCCAACCAAGGAAACAACAACGAAAACACCAACAATGGCAATGGTAACTCTGAGGATATTGACCCTATTGAGCTGAGGTTCCAATCTTTGGAACGAATAGTAGGAAAGATTGCAGATCAAAAGCTTTCTTGTTGACAGCATCTCTCTGCTTAGGTCTACGGCTCCATCAAATGAGGAAAGTTTTAAAGCCTGATATGGAAAGAATATTGAGGCCTCACCCCTTAAAATGGAAGAAGCTTACCCCAAAGTCAATTAGGGCTTTGAATCCTTTGAAACAAAAGGGGTATTTCTAAAGGCCAACCTAACTTTTGAGCCTAATACTTACTCATTCCTGATCAACCCAAAGCCTGAAGCTGATCAAGGAAGATTGGAAGAGCTTAAGAAGCAGCTAACTCAACAAATTATTGAAAAAATGAAAATGCTTGAGGGGTATGATAGATTTGACTATGCTAGCATAACAGATTTCTCTACTTATGATTATGGAAGCTTCCCAAAAAAATTCAAAATACCTGACTTCAAAAAATACAATGAGACTGGATGTCCTAAGCTGCATACCTGGCTGTATGTACGCAAGATGGGCAAATATGTGCAATATGACCGGCTCATAGTCCAAACCTTTTAAGACAACCTAATTGGCCCTACTTTAACCTGGTATGCCCAATTAGACCTGAATCAGGTGAACACATGGAAAAAGCTGGCTAAAGCATTCTATGAGCAATATAAATTCAACATTGAAGTGGTGCCAACCATGATGGATTTGGTTGCCTTAAGGAAGAGGCACAATGAATCTTTCAATAATTATGTCCAAAGGTGGAGGTCCCTCGCTATAAGGGTATTTACCCCTGTGACTGAGAAAGAGTTAATTATAACTTTTATCAACATTCTTGAGAGACCCTATGTCGCTTGCTTAATCAAACAAGTCTCTTCGAGCTTCGCAGAAGTAGTGGTAGTAAGGTATCAAATGGAAAGTGCCATCTCCTCTAGTAAGTTGCAAGAAACATTAGATAGAAGACTACCTTTTACTAAACCCACCACTAGTAAGCCTAGAGAAGCTATTGTTAGCGTGGTTAATTCAAATATTAGGCCTAACACCCGAGTCTCTTTTAGGGAAAATCCTCCATTAGCTTAACAACAGTATAGAAGCTAACCATAAGTTAGCAAAACCCTAAGGCAGTTCACCAAAATACCCGTTCCACTCAATCAGGTACTTGAAAAGTTAAGGAGAGATAATTTGCTCCATTTTGAAGCTCCTAATGAAAGGTATAGGTTAAGATTTTTTTATCCCAATGCAAGGTGTCAGTATCATTTAGGGTAGGTAGGCCACTTAACTGACTTATGCTAGAGGTTGAAAAAAAAAAAAATCTAAGACTTAATTGATGAAGGTACAGTACAACTGGATTTTGTAGAGGCTCATACTCCAAACTTCAACAACAACCCCCTGCCAAACCATGGGCCCATCATTAATATGATATCTGACCACTCAAAGCTTACCATAAACTTGATCGATCCCAATTGTGAACCTAAGGTTTATAAATTTGACAAAAAAGAAGAGAAGCAAATTTCACAAACTAAAAGGTACTCCTTCCATATGCTTGTAGCCCTCGAAAATTATAAAATTGCCCCTCTCAACTACTAAGCAATAAACCAGGGGTAGTTAAGCTCACTTGTAGGGGGGATTACTCGCTCTGGTAGAAGTTATAATCCAAAGGAAGACTTAAAAAAGAAGGTCGTGCTGGAAATGCTTAGTGCTGAACAAGCTGAGCGTGAAAAAGGATTGACTGCCATCACCAAGATGATCAAGTCTAGTGAGTATAAAATAATGGATTAGCTTAATAAGACTCCAACATAGATATCCTTCATGAGTCTGCTAATGGCATCAGACCCACGTTGAGAAGCTTTGTTTAGAATACTAAAGGAAGTCAAGGTCCCTCATGAAATCCCTATTGAAAGGATTGGCTCTGTTACTAATTCTATCCTTATTATGGATCAAATTTCTTTTTCCTTCGAGGAATTAGGCAAAGAAGGTAATTGGCATACAAAGCCTCTATTCATAATAGTGAGGATAAATAACATCATCTCAATAAGAGTCCTCATTGACAACAGGTCATCCTTGAATGTTTACCCTTCGGCTACCCTAGATTTATTAGGCATTAATACGATTACTATTAAGCCAAGTCCGACAATAGTAAGAGCTTTTGATGGATCCAAGAGAGAAATAATATAAGAGATCAGTTTACTAGTGGATATCAGACTACAAACATTCAACATCCCATTCTAGGTTTTAGACATTCTAAGGACCTTTAATGTGTTATTGGGAAGACCTTGGATTCATTCAGTAATTGCCATATCGTTAAGTCTTCACTAGAAAGTTAAGTTCATCTCTAACAGCCAGGTCATCACAATTCTGGGTAAAGGGTTTGTGTAAGAATCCTTTAACCCTTATGAAATACTAGCTTTGTTGGTCCCTAAGAAAGATGGGTCATAGAGAATGTATGTAGATAGCTGAGCAATCAATTGAATCACCATCAAGTATAGGTATCTTATACAAAGGGTAGATGACATGCTAGACGAATTGAACGGAGTAAAAGTGTTCTCCAAGGTTGACCTCAAATTAGGATACCATGAAATCTGAATACGTGAGGGTGATGAGTGGAAGACCGCATTCAGAACATGCCATGGATTATTTGAATGGCTTGTAATGCCGTTTAGACTGTCTAACGTGCCGAGCACATTTATGCGCTTGATGAATCATATGTTTAGAAAATTAATAGAAAAGTTTGTCATAGTTTATTTTGATGACATCTTAGTATACAACCCTGACCTGGAGACTCATTAGGAGCATCTCTAAAGAGTCTTTGCAAAACTCTAAGTAGAACAACTCTACGCTAATATGAAGAAGTGCGACTTTTGCCAATCCGAAGTGATATTCTTAAGGTTTGTTGTAAGTGTTAAGGGCATATGAGTTGATGAAGAGAAGATTTGAGTGATCATCGAATGGCCAGTGTTGACCACTTTGGTCGATGTGAGGAGTTTCCACAACTTAACATCATTCTATCATAGGTTTATAAGGAATTTTAATACGATTGTGGCCCCACTCATTGAACTATCAACAAAGAATGTTGAATGTAGATAGGGAGAGAAAGAATAGAGGAGTTTTGAGGAAGTGAAAGAGAAGCTGACTATAGCCCCTGTCTTAGCTCTGTGAGCTTTGATAAAGTGTTTGAAGTAGATTATGATGCGTTTGGACTAAGCATAAGTGTCATGCTGATGTAAGAAGTTCGACTTATTGCTTACTTTAGCAAGAAACTTTGAGGAGCCACACTCAACTATTTTGTCTATGATAAAGAGTTTTACTCCTTAATCTAAGCCCTAACAGTATGGTAACATTATCTATTACCTAAGGAATTTGTGATATACACTGATCATGAATCATTGAGATATCTGAAAAGCCAACCTAAGCTGTCTCGGAGACAAGCCAAGTGGATCACGTTCATGGAGGGATTTTCTTATGTCATGAAATATAAGAATAAGAAGAATAATGTAATGGCCCATGCCCTATCGAGGTGACATTCCCTTCTAACTGAACTATAGACCAGGCTGCTTGGTTTCTTTACAACAAAGAATTTATATGCTGAGAATCCACACTTTGGTCCCATCTATGCTAGGTGTATGGAAGGACAGTCACTAAATGACTAGCATAGGGAGAACAGATACTTATTTAGGAAGAGAAGGCTATGTATCTTGACTTGTTCCATACAAGGCGTATGGAGGAGGATTGATATGACACTTTGGCCAGCATTAAACCCATGAGGTACTATGTCAAGATTCTTTTGGCTAAGAATGATGAGAGATGTCTAATATGTATTAGAAAGGTATGCGACCTACCAAAAAGTGAAGAACCGAGACGAGCAAGGACACTATCTACCTTTGCCCATCTAGACTAAACCATTGTCCGAGTTGAGTATAGACTTTATGTTAGGATTACTGAAGATGTCTTGAGGGAAGGACTCCATCATGGTGGTCGTGGATCGATTTAGTAAGATGGCACATTTCATGCCTTATTCCAAAACTAATAATGCTTCGGTTATCTCTTTTCTTTTCTCATAGGAAGTAATCAAGCTTTATGGAATACCGAGATCCATTGTTTTAGACTGAGACCTAAAGTTCATGAGCTACTTTTGGAGAATACTATGGAGATGAATGGGGATAAAGCTATTGTACAACATGTCCTATCATCTACAAACTGATGGATAGACTAAGGTTTTCAATAAAACCATAGGAACTTTACTATTGGTTGTAGTTAGATGGAACATGGTTGATTGGGAACTGTGTTTACCAATCATTGAGTTTGCCTACAACAGGACCACTCATAGTGTAACAAACATGTCTCCCTCTGAGGTTGCCTATAGGTTTAAACCTAAGCTCTTGATGGACCAAGTACCCCTACTAAGACTTGATGATGACCCACCAGTTGTAGAGAGAGTTAAGGCCATCAAAGCCATGCACTAGAAGTTTGTAGAGTAGTTAAGCCAAGTTACTACCAAGCTTGAAAGGCGACGCTAAGGATAGAAGAAAAGAGAATTCTAACCAAGTGATCTGGTTTGAATCTACCTTAGAAAGGAATGGTTCCCTGAACTTGAAGAAGAGCAAGTTACTCCCAAAGTTGATGGACCTTTTAAAGTGCTTGAAAAGATCAATCCTAATGCCTATAGGATTAAACTGCCTGAAAGACATAGAGTCTCGGATACCTTCAACATTACCGATCTCTACTTGTACACTCCTGAGGATGAGCATCTTGGAGCCAGGTCAGATTTGATCCCAAATCTCAAACAACTTGGAGGGGATGATAGGGATTACGAACTAATCACGCACTCTTGAGCTCATAGACTTGCTCAAATGGTTCATTGAGCTATTCAAGGTGAGTTAAATGTTGAGGAGCAGTGCATTCTATAATCTAACTTGCTGAGTTACTTTGCTCTCTATATTTAGGAAGCTATCAAGGAGACTAGCTAACATACCGAGCCAACTCCTTTGAAACATACCTACTTAAGCATCGAATTAGGATGCTGCCAAACATAACTACGCTAAAGTCGATTTGTCAGTTGTTAAGAGTTGACCCCCCAAGGCCAATTCGAAAATGAGTTACCCATGAACCCATGCTTGCTTGATCCCAACTGTCTGAACTGTCAAATTGTTGATGCTAACATCGATGCTGACCTTATCTAACTTAGCCTTTGTTCAATTAGTAGTATCATTAAGACTACAAAGTGAGCAAAACGATGCGCATCCTATCTTTTTTTGACATTCGTGTTATCCTTTTTGCAACCGGATATTCTTTTTGCACGATTATATTGATACCCCTATAAATTATTCCCCTTTTCCTTAACTAGTAGGAATCATTTTTTTAATTTACTCTAACTTAGAATTTACCCTAATTAGGTTCTATAAATACTTGTATATTGTAATGGCTGCAATAGACGATATAATGAATTTTGAAACATACCCTCTTGAGTTAAGTATTTTGTTATTTACTCTTGAGTTACTCATATCTAGTCTATTGAGTGTAGACTAGTGGTGAATGACCTCCGACTACAGTTGTACATAATATCAAGTATGACCTAAGCTCATATGAGGCATTGGTGCGTCATATCCATCATCAATACGTAGGAACCCATGCTTAACTTGCGACTCTCATTTACTTTTTAGACCATCTCGCAATCCAAGCCTACCCCTTTTGGCTTGTGCAATACTAGGCGTCGTGTGTTCATTTATGCCAAATCGTATCAAGAATCATAGTTTCGCTATTCCCTTCCAAGCTTACTCATGTGGCCCAAGAGTGTATATAAAGTATATTATTTAGTACTGGTTTAACCATATCCATGCTTTATCCATTTATTTTCTTCTTATCACATGATTATTGGAAGCAAATAATTCTTATACCTCTTGCTTGACCTATTCTAGATATATAGAAATATTATTCTTTCATCTCCTTATGTTATTCTACCTACCTTGGATAGACTTATACATACATTCTTATTACCACATTTTTATCTTTATAGAGCTTCCTTAACTCATAACCTAACTTGATCCGTTTCTTTCCTATACTTAACTATTATGTGTCTATGATTCTTCTACTCAATTCCTTTAATACAACAATCTATCTTGGATTTACCAAGATTTCTAACCCAATATCAACTCAAGTCCATCAATTTCTTAACTGCTTTCTTAAGAATTTTGCTCAAAGCTTGCATCATTCCATGTTACTCCCCATACTCTTTGTCTCTTCATCTTAAATAACCTTGATCCATGCTCCTTAACATATCTTAGGTCTCATGTCCAACCTTACTTCGATTCTTTAGATCACATAAATGCCTCAACTTTTCAATTCATCACACTTCTAATCTAATTCCTTAAGTAAGTTATGATACTTCGTTGCATATTTTCAAGCCATGCTCTGATACTACCTTATAATGCCCCACCCTCTAGGTATTTACTTAGAAATTTTTCTTAAACTCTTGATACTTGAAGATGGTTTGTTACTTTCATCTTTGAGTTAAGAATAAGGCAAAACCTGTATTCAACCTACTCTTTTGCTTCATGCATAACTACTTTCAAACACTTTCTCATTCAATATGACCAACAACAGCAAAAGTTTCTACATTAGTAAGCTATACACAAAGTATCACAGTTACTTACACTTTTTATACAACATAGAATGTCTTTTACAAATATACATTTGTGGACTATCACTACTATACAACTAAACCTCAGGTGAAATAACAACAACAACTTTCCTGAATAGCTCTCTTCATGTGCTCAAGCCAAATCGTGTAGTCAACGAGTTCTCTCTAGCACCCATCTTCAGCTATAGTATTTAAAGTCTCCTTGTCACTTTTGTCTATTTATTTGTAACTTGAGGATAAAAGAAACTTATCCCCTCAACTACTGCAAGTTAAGTGATAATGGATAAACATACAACAAGCATAATAGAATAGGCATTATATTCTAGTAGTTAGTCCATTTACATTATCTTATAGTTTCCTAACCAAGTAATGCAAATGCAAATGCAAATGCGTTAAGCGTATGCTACGCTTATGTACATATCATGCATCGGTATCGATATCCTAGCCTAGCCTAGCAAATCATCCAATTCAATTCTAGAAAAAATCCACAAACCTAACAAACATTTCAGCCTAGCAACAATCACATAGAGTGGTTGGAAAATTCAACATATAGTTGACCCAATAGATATAATGTAGTCTCTATATGCTTAAAAACCTAGCTTTTACAAATTAAGTAATTTACTTAATAAACCTAGCTTTTGATATGGAAACCGACCTAGCAACATCTCGATTTTAAAAAAACTTGACTCATAGGTCCCTTTTTCATGCCATGCCTTGAATGCATTAGATTGCACACCAAGCAAAACCAAGCAAACTTATTCATCACTTGTTAACCAACCTTTACTTTGTAATTTTGTTAGCTTTAGGATCTTGGTATCGGTTCATTGAAATGAACGCCTTAAGAGATAGACTAAGCCCCTAGATTTTTTTCTAAGATAACACAAATCCCAGCAAATGTTATATATGCACTTATCAGCATCAACATAACAACTAAGTTTAATATCATATTACCATTCAATTAGTAATAAATATAATAGGTAACATAACTCATCAAGTGATACATCGATTCATAGCCGATTTTAGCCAAGCCATTGAATAGCACATCAACTTACAATTAATGTTAAGCTAAGCCAAAACATCATAGAATGTACAAAGTAATGAGTAAGCATTAGTCTAATCAAGTACACATGAGTATCTACTTACCTGGTTAGTAGTACATTCCCAATCTTACTCACTAACATAAGCTTCTTCCTCCATGAATTCACTTAGCAATCAATTATAGGTCATGGGTATATATACATATACTAGTTAAATATTTGCTCATTAGTAACTACTCCGTTGTATATTGGTTTTGATTCAATCTCCAAATTTCTCCAATTTAAGGCCCTTACTAAATTATCCTCTTGGCTACGCTCTGACTCTATTATTCTTAGAGTTTTTTTAAAAAAATACAACCTCCAACCAAGCTTTTAAGTCTCATGTTTTCGCATTTAACTCATAAATTGTCTTTGACTTACTCTCTGAGCATTAATTTAATGCATTGTTCATTATCAAAAGCCTTTGAATCATCCTTTGCCTTTTAATAATATCCTAAACTTAGTTTATTTACTAACTTTCTTCCAAATTATAGTTATGAAATCAATTTTTAAATAACAAGTACCACTTGAACAAACCTTCCTTAACTTAATTTCTTCCCAATTCCCATCACAATTTCTCAATTGTTTCAATTACACTAAACTAGTTAAATACCAACTTCCATATTCAAGGCTACTACCAACTTCCCTTAAGTCCTCACTATAATGATCAATCCAAATCACTCCAGAACAATATCTATACTCTGAATATGATTAAAACTCAGTATCTAGGTAGGATTATCAAAAGAAACACATTATTTCTTCTAAAACACACTATTTTAAGCATCATTTTAGGTTAAAAAATCATATAAAAATTTAGAAGATAGTTTTGTGAGAAATCTCTTCATAGAAATTCAATATTAATATAGGGTAGTTTGCAAAAAAATTTTGAAGGTGAAATTACATTATTGGGCCATTTTATTTTAATATTGAAAATTGTTCGATTTCTTTGATTTCTTAAGGACGTATATTATAACTATCAAATTTATATAGAATGATATTTTTTTTAGATTCTATACATGAAAGTACGTACGAATAAATTTTTTCATAATTTTTTGGGTAATTTTTATATTTTTAAAAAATTATCTAATATCGTATGGAAATGGGACCTCATTGGAATTTGAAGCTTCGGCCACCAACAACCTCTACCACCTTATCGGCAATAATGGGTGGTGGGTATGGCCTCTAGTGGTGGTGGTTGTTGCTTTCTAGCTTTAACTCACACTAGTGAACCACCAAATCACTTAACCGTGCATTGCTTTTACTATTTTTCCTTAATTTTATTTCTCGATCAACTTAACTTGATTTGATTTTTCCTAAATCCATACTTGCATGCTTCATATGTTCGAGAAGGTTTCTAGATTTTTTGTTTTGTTTTTGCTAATCAAATATTGAATAGTAATTCTCTCTCTCTCTTCTTGAAATTTCCTTTATGTACTATACTTAACCTTGCATGATCTCTCTTCCTAACTCATAAACACTTGTCCTAAGCATTTATACACACCTAAACCGCTTCATTCCAATTGCCATAATTTTTTTAATAATCTTTTTTTTTTCTTAAGTATTTTGGCCTAAAATGTATATGTTATGGTATTTTAACTAAATATGGATACACATACATACTTAAAAATTACACGTGACATGTACATATATATTATATATGTTATTTTATGTCACATAGTAGTCTTGTTACATATATAATTTATCTCTAAGGTTTCGTATTTATTCGAAACTCTAATTTCAAGTTTTTGATATTTACTAATCATACCAAGTAACAATACATTTTATTGAAATTAAATATTATAATTACCTTATTTTGAGAAATTAATATTATTAATACTATTTATCTAACTTTTATGAACTTATATTAAAATTTGGACAAAATTGTCTAAAGGCCTTAAATTGTTATGAACACTCTAATTTGCATCCATATCGAATAGTTTAGTATGATCATTCAACTAAACTTATTTTTTGAGCTTCTATTAATGACATTACTTTATTACTTCCATCAGCTATACTTCCTATGTCCTACATGTAGTAGAGGTGGTCTACTACTCTAGATCTTGGGTAATAGGTTGATGATTGGGTCTCACACAATCTACTATCACCATGATTGAATTATGTCTTTAAGCTGTTATGGGTAGTTTAAGTACAAAGTCCAAGCATAAAGTCCATGCATAGGTTGATTTAAAATTGTTGTAGATTGGGAAGAGGTGTGTACATCTTGTAAGGCTCCTTCTTTACCTTTGCTTTCTTACAAAACACACTTCTCAAGAACTTGATGTGCATCTTTCATTATCTTAGGCTAGAAAAAATGTTCCTTTTAACAGCTTATAAGTCCTCTTTTTCCGCAAATGTTTAGCTAAACCCCTAGTATAGGCTTCCCAAACTAAAAGTTCTTAGATTGAGCTATTTAGGATATAGAAACAATCCTTCTTGAACAAATAGTCATCAGCTTAGTAGTAGCCATCAACACTCAACCTTTTCTTAGTGCTTGGTCACAATGGGACCAATGTGCTCATCCTACTCGTATAGCTTGGCTAATAAACCAAATTCGAGAACCTTGGCTTAGAGCTAGGTGATGAGTATGTTACCTTGACAAAGCATTTGCTATGGAGTCTATACTCTCCTTCTTATACTTGATTACATGAGAAAAGGTTTCTAAGAACTCTACCTACTTAGTCAAATGACACAACTAGTTTTGCTAACCTTTGAGGCACTTCAATGACTCATGATTGATGTAGATCATAAACTTTTGGGGCCAATAAGTAATGTTTCTACACTGTAAGAGCTTGAACTAAGAAATAGGATTCCTTCTCATGTGTGGAATAGTTCAAGGCAACACCATTGGGCTTTTCACTAAAATACAAAATAGGTCGATACTCTTGTATGAGCATGGCTCCTATCCCTACATTAAAGCCATTGTAATCAACTTCAAAGACCTTCTTGAATCAAGCAAGGACAAAACAATACTAGAAGTGAACTTCCCCTTAATAGCTTCAAAACTCTTCTGAGCTTGTTTAATCCAATCACAATTACTCCCCCTTCTTAGTTAACTTGATAAATGAGGTAACTACTTAAAAGTCTCGTGCAAGTAAAAGTCTAACACAAATCATCTCCTTGTATGTCTCTTCATTTTGGGTAAGGTAAGGATTTCGGGCTCTTCTACTTATCTTTTTCTTACTTGTTGTAGACACCTCATTTTTTGCTTACTCTAGTTTCATCTCTAATTTTGGAAATCACTTTGAGGTCTAAAATGGCTTTTGGAGTCAAAATAGGCATAAGAGATTTGGTCAAATTAGGAATTATTGACAAATCCTTTTTTCCATAGGTTTGACTAGTTTATGTTGAAATATTTTGAAAATACATTTTTTAATGGGATCATGGCCTCTAACCATGCTTCGATTAGATTTGAAATGATCATTTTATGACCATTAAAGTTTTAAAATAAAAACTGAATACAAGTAGAAATTAGGGTTATAATTTGGTCAAATTAGATGAAGTTTTGAAAATATTCTTTAATATGTCTCTAATAGACTTTGCATCCATAAAAAAGAGAAATACAATTGTTTGAAAATCGAGAATTGAGTTGGGTGTTTTAAGGTGTCTTAGAATTGAAAAATAAAAACACTAATAATAAATAGAAAAGAAAAACATAAAAATAAAAGAAGTAAGAGCGAAAGGAGAAATAGTAGAGTAGAGAAATAATGGAAAAAAAGAGAAGTAAAAACATAAAAAAGAGAAAAACAATTAAAGGGAGAGAGATGAAGAGATATGTGGTGACAAAAAAGCTACTATTTATTGGCTCCTTCATGTGCCATGTGTCATCGAAAAAGAAGCATTGTATGGTGCATTAACATAGTGCTAATTAGCATATATCACCATATTGTTATTATTGTGGTGCTACATATCAAAGTCTTAACATGTTGCATGACATGTGGAATTGACTTGGTCAACTCTTTCTTCCTCCTCCTTTCTTGACATTGAATAGGTTTGTAAATACAGTATGCATCTCACATCCTTGATTTTTTCTTTACTTGATTTCATTCAATTTTTCATCAAATTGAATCAAACAAAAGTGGCAATTTAATGTACACATGAAACACTATCCATTACACTCTAAATTCACATAAAATAATAAAGGAAAATGCTTGAAAAATAAGTTCAAGGATTGGAAAAAAAAGAAGTGTTATATGAATCTGAATCTTCTAAGAGCATTATCTAGTGTACTCTTATATGTAAATATCAAATAAATTGCTCCCTTAGGGCAAGAAAAGCTTCTAGGATAGAATGGCATCAATAATTTCTAGAAATTTTCACTCAAATAGCATCCATATTAGTTAAAAAGAAAAAGAATTGGAGCCATTCTTAAAAAGATGTGATTTTGATTCAAATCTTGTGTTTTTTAGGCATAACTTTCGACTTGGAACTATAACTAGGGGTTCATTCTTCATATTTCAACACACCTCAAGCATTGTAAACATCTCCATTGTAAGAGCCACATGGTTTCCCTCCCTAAGGTTTACAAATATAGATAACCAATCTCTCTCTTTGATTTTGCTCATTATAGAGAAAATCGAGGGGAGATGGGAGATTCCTCATCACTTGTAGATCAAAGCTTAATGCTTAATTACATTTAACAAATCTTGGGGTGAATTTAATTCATATTGGAATCAAGAAGGTTTTTTAGAGTTTGTTCATCACTATCATGAAGTTTTGTGAAAATTAGATGGAATAAGCTCAAGTTTTCAAGAGATTAGTTAGGGTCTTATCATACATCCTTCTAGGTGTCAAAAATCATTAGTCTTATGTTAAAAACCAACCAAAAACGCCCAAATCAGCTGTTGGTATGTTGTTCACCGAGGTAAGTTCTCCTTTCTTTATCTCTCTTTTTTCTAATCTACAAAATATTAAATGTTATGTTTGCATGATTCCTTAATTAAATAAAAAATAACAATAAAGAGCATATATTAGTAATTTGCATAAAATAAAATGATAAAGAGCATATAGTTGTATTAATTTATATGATTGTGGTCAAGGTTAATAATTTATGTGGAATAAAGAGTGATTTGCAAGTCTTAAATAATATGTTATCCCTTTATATAGTATTTTATTATGTTTGTTAATTCACATTATTATGTAGTTTTAATAGAGAGAATTACATCAGAAGATATTAATATTTGGAAGTAAATTTAAATAGGAGATCAATATATCATGAAGTTTAAACAATGGATTAACGTTTCAGTGATTGGTTAAAATAAGGGATTGACATTATAACACCTTTAGTATTAGTTGATATTTTTGTTATTTTCCACTTGGCGTTTAAGTAATATATGCATAGCAAATACGAAGTGCTAATATGTATGTATTAATAATAAAAAAATAGAAAAACTAAATAAAAATTACTAAAAAAATAAAGAAAATTGAATAGTAATAAAAGATAGGATATAAAAAAAACTATGAAAGTAAACAAAAATAGAAAAGTAACTAAATAATAGGAAAAGTACAAAAAGGTCCCTAATATTTACTTGTATATATGAATCGGTTCTTAATATTTTATTTAGTCCATTTTAGTCTTTAATGTTTTAATAAATTTACAAAAAAGTATTTCTGTTAGTTTTTCTATTATGTGTAGATACATTGAGGACTAAATGAAAGATTAAGGATTGATTCGTATATATAGGAAAACGTTATGGACTTTTTTGTATTTACGTAGATCAATTATATATTAACATGTGTCTACAGTAGTGAAAAATTTAATAGAGTTTGATGGAAGGATTTATTTGATATGACTTGAAAAGGTTAAGGACTAAAGTAGACTCAATAAAAGGTAAATGATTGATTCGTAAAAATGTAAATCATTAAGGACTTTTTTGTATTTTTCCCATAAATAATTAAAGTGGAAATTTAATATAATGTAATTAATTAATAAATAAATAATTTAAATTAAAAAATAAAAATAAATTCTTTTAAAAAAGTACAAAAGGCCTTATGTACTATGTACTGTCTTGAAACAAAGAAACAACTTAAAGTACTAGAAAAAATTTCCTAAAAAGGCTTTATGTACGTCACAATCTAAAAGATAATCAAACCCCCAACTAAACTATCTTCCTTCGATGTTATCAATATCAATTATGCAAAGAATCAACAAATATTTGCAGTTTCATTTTGTCTTCCTATAGTTTTTCTCTACTTAGATTTTCTTATCTAGGCCTAAAGAGTTCCATAGTATAGCTATCCAAAAAATGCTTATTGTCATCATCATCTATTGAGATGCCAAATATACTTGACCATTCATGGCCTTTTCCCTCTTATTGGATAACATAGGTAGTGCTCGATGGGATTTTGGTAGCATTGTTGATTAAAGAGAAGTTTCTTGGCTAGAGCATCACCTTTAAGCATCTGCTAAACTTCCAACATCTTAGGCAAATGTGTAAGCAAATATTGAGTGCATAGAAGCACTACTTACTACATCTCCCCTTCATTTATTTTTGTCACATCCTAACATAGCACTAGATGTAACACCATACTGGATCACTTACTCTAACTATACATGATTCTATTAATAAACCATATTTTATACATTCAGCACTCTACATGAGTTCAACTTTGGACTGTAGAGTTATAAATATATATAACATCTACAACTCTAAAAGTTGTAAACTTCATTTATCAGAACTAAACATCTTTGTCTCTATTGTACTTAATCAATAGACTTCAACTTTCCCAAAAACAGTTGACTCCACTGATGTTCTCAAAAGTTTATCCCCCATTTGTAATGGTGCCCAATTCATATTGCTTAACTTGAGGATAAAATGCTTCATCCCTACAGCTTATTGTAAATTGAGCAAGAGTGTAAATTGAGCAAGAGTGGATAGATAAGTAGCAATACAATTGTATATATATTACAGACATAACAATTATCACATTAAGTTATGTCACTAAGCCAATCAAAAGGAAATGCAATGATTATATGCAATGCTAATGCACCAATATCCTAACTTAGCTTAGCACTCATTCAGTTGTATATAAATTCCAAATTGTTAATAGCTTACTTTTACTTAGGGTTATGAGTTAAGGTCATTCTTTTAAAACAATATTTGTCCTAGACTTCCCTTTATTCATCCTCCAAATCAAGCTAATTCCAAAATTTCCAAACAAATACTATTTGACATTTATCCTTAGCCCTAACTAACTAAGTATCTCAAGTACTTTATCTTACTCAACCTCCAAGCTTAACTTATACAAAGGCTACTAAGCGCACCATCTGGTTCATCCTCTAAGTTGTCCTTTGATTTGACCATATCACTATATTTACTCATATTTCTCAATCAACCTTAATTAGGACTAGCAAAGACATATTTGGTATAATCTTAGCTAAGACTCTCCTTGTTACAGTATCAATTTTATGAATTACCATATTTATTATATTTAACAATACATAAATAAATAGTAATAAATTTCTTAATAATTAGTGTATGTACTTAACTAAATCCATGAAAAGTATGTTAAACTTAGAAAATTACACTCGTTAAGTTTTGAATGTGAAAATTGCCATATTAGCATATTATATAACATTTCTAAAAATGCTCGTTTTAACTTGATATTACCTCAAAATAGTTAAAAATAGGTAAATAATTATACTTATCCTTAAGATCAAAATATAGCATATGCGTTAATGTTGTTATTCACCAGATATCATCATAAATTGATTTTAATCATAAATTGTTTCAAAATCTAATTACTTCTTTTAATTTCAAAAATTACTAACAATAGCTAAATAAATTATAATAAATAATACACATAGAAATTTGTAAAAATTCTTGATACCATAATTCAACACATATTATGAGTGTGTGGTACAAAATTTTTTAGCTAAAAATAACATTGTTTAATATTTTGAAAAATTAATTTAAAATTCATTGGGATAGAGCACTTTCATTATTTAAAAAAAATAAAATTGCAACATTAAAGTTCATTCAAAATAACTCTAGGAAACACATTTTCATAATTTTCTAAATGGATTTGATATTTTTAATAAATAAAGGAAAATCGAGTAAAAAATTTGAACTTACTGACATATGGCGATTCAACCATCTTCTGGTCACCTAAGTGTGTCAGCATAGCATTTCTCACCACCAAACCCTTAAGTCTAAAGCCATCTACTATTAGGTTGTTGATTACTATAGGAACTTTCTATGCCTTGTTATTTTTTCGAATTTTCCTTATTTTTCTCTAACTTTTGTTTTTCACTCAACTATAAATTTTAAGATGGTTTCCTTCTATCTTATTGTTAAAAAATGATTGGAGCCTCACTCTAAATCCCTTTTTCTAGATGGCTAGTGTTGATAGGGCCTTTTGGACCTAGGACCCTTAGGCCTATGTTGACCTAATCAAGTTCATGGATTAGGCTTTTTTACCTTCGTGTTCAACCTTAGCCCAAGCCCATTATATGGCCTATTTAGCTACTTTAGTCCATAACGGCTATGAATTTTTGGATAAGGCTGGATGACTAGGTCAACTAATAGCCTCCTACAATTATGAATGACATTGGAGTTGCATGACTCCACTATCTACAGCTTATAGACGTAACTTCTAGCTACTAACGACTCTCCAACCGCTGGCTCCACTCCTTTATAAATATTAGGTTATCACTCAACGATAAACTACTTGATACTTTGCATGCTTGAGCTATATTCTACATACTTACTATCCTCCAAACACTTTGCTAACTTAAGCATTGGAGTGGCCACACTAGATAACACCTCGATGCCCTTTACTGTTTGCTGTTTTACAGGCTCTTAACACTGTGCAAAGCCTAAACAACTTCTAATCTCTACAGACCAAAACACAAAGACAACATTTGTCATCATTTATGGGAATCAAAGCTTACTTCTTACTTGAATATACCCTAAACACACACCAAACACCTCCTTTATTTACTATCATGTCTCGTATTGACAACCTTGAGAACAATTAGTTGGTGAATAACTAACCCTTGAACAACTAGCCTCCAGCTAGGGATTGCTGCAGCAATGCCTAGAACGTATGGAGCTGCTACTTGAGGGGTTTGTTGCTCACAGCAAGGTGCTCCATACTCAACTTGAAGAAGTTGAAAAGCGTAGAAGGTAAACCTACCTACTCGAGGCTTCTTATGCCTATATAGAGCACAACAAACAATAATAGCAGCAATGGAATGGTAGGGATTAACTACTTAATCCCTTCATATAAGAATAACAGCATGGTTTGTGGCCACCCGTGATTGTGCTTGATAGGAATTGGACCATTGGACCGTTAACCTAAAGCCAAGCTTGATGCCTAAAAGGATTAACAAGGTGAATTCTCATTTTTTAACTAACTCCTATCGAGGTTGAGCTAATCCTTGCTACTAACCAGTTCCTTATGCCAAGCTGACTAACTACACAATTGACTTATGCTCTACCAATGACTCAATCCCTCACATGCCTACTTGACCATGATTGAATCGACGTTCAACTTGGAAATATTGGTGTCGAGAAGTTGAGAGCTCCAATACACATCCATAGCTACTTCTTCTTGGATGGACCCGTATCTACTCAGTACCCCTATCTTGACAATGCCATATGTCAGTTTCCACCAGAAGCATCTCCAATAATTTGTTGCTACATCTTCAAGACCCACATGAAGGATTTTGCCACTCTAATCCACTGATTTCTTTGATTTTTCATTTGTACCCTTTGTTATTTCTTATACGTTATTTCTTATACGTTACTTCTTTTAGACATTGCCTTTTTAGTCTTTTCCATTTTAGGCAAGTTTCCCTAATTTTTCATATATAAATATCTACTGTACATGTAGCCACATCATCATCTTATCTTAAAATATTGAATATAGTCTTTGTGAACATTGCTATCGTTAGCTTATTTACTTCACTCTTATCTTAACCTTTAAGCAAGGCTAGGTGGTAAGTACCCTCACTAGACCATCTCATGTATCATATCAAGTTGTGTTGAGTCCTTGAAAGTTCCCCGGTGAGTCATATCTTTAGAGTTGTTCTTAGGTTGCTTATTTACTTTTCCTATTGATTTTGTGCATTCTCTACTCTGTTTTCAAGCTTTTTGCAAGCTTGGACCCATCTTGCCACCAACCTTGTTAGTTTTTGACTTTGGTTCGCATCATCTTGGTATCAAAGTAGAGGTTTTGTTTAGGTAAGTTGTTCAAACCTTTTTATGAGTAGTAATTGTTGTGGTAGTGTATTGTAGTTGCTTAGAAGATAGCTGTAAGTGTTGGAGCAAGTAGAAGAAGTAGTAGTTCATTTTGGTTATATACTTTGTTTTGCCTTGTTTCGAACTTACGAAAATAGAGCAAGTTTTGGTTAGGGTTGTTGTTCATTGGTATAGTTGTTGAGTTCATAGATTAATCAGAAATTCATGTGAAAGGGTATGCATGTTGTTTAGCTTAGAGGAATAGTGATTGTTGAATCTTAGATTCAAAGGTTTTGTCTACCATGAATGACAACATAAGGTATCACTAAAAGTATAGATGACTTAATGAGGTGGCTAACCTCTTAACCAATCTGATAAAAGCTATTCATGCAATGGCCTATTGACCTATTGAGGCCATGCAGAACACTCTAAAAGTTGCTTAACTTGCTAGAGGACAAATCTCAACTTGACCAGTTTAGGGTAGAGGTATAGGAAGATGAGTATGAAGGAGGAATGACTTGGGAGATATGGTTAGTGATGGGGAAGAAGAGTACAAATAAGAAGAAGAAGAAGAAGAGTGAGCTTAAGCACCTAGAGCTACTGACTATATGAAGCTTCAAATTTCGAGTTTCAATGGTTTTAAGAGTACAGATGATTATTTAGATTGAAAGGAGAAGTTTGAGCATATTTTTTATTATTACCAATATAAGGTCCAAGAGAAGGCGAAGATTGCTGCTGTTGATGTCTCAAGATATGCTGTGATGTGGTAGAAGAATTTCTAAATCATGAGAAGATGAGAAGGATACAAAGAGGTAAATACTTGGCTTGAAATGAAGAGGATATTCAAAAACAGATTTGTGTTGAATACTTATTTGCTAGACACTTCTACTTAGTTTCAAGAGCTTAGGTAAGGAGGCTGAACTGTTGATGAATATATTTAAGAATTCTAGATACTTATGATTTGTTGTGAAGTGGATGACCTATCAGCCTGAATAACATCCAGATTTCTTACTAGATTAAGAGGCGACATATGAGACATTGTAGAATTTCAACAATTCATTACAATGGACAAGGTAATAAGAATAGCCCAGTGAATAGAAAGGTAGAGGAGGAACAGGCTGAGTTGACCTCTAATGAGACAACCAATACAACTAGGCTAACCCCCTTAGGGAAGTGTCCATGCTCAACAAAGTGTCGAGCTGAGTAGATGAATAGACGTTAGAGTTGAACAGAAGGGGACGTGCTACCTATGTGTGCATCTCATGTATTACTAAGATGACCATGGCTTTTTGATCGAAGAGCTATGCATGATGGATTTAGGAACACCTACGTGTTCGAGAAAGATGGGAGAAAGATTACTTTGAACACTATGATGCCGAGTTAAGTTAGTAAGACATAAGCTAAACTTGCTCGAGGATCTAAGAAGACTTTGATTCTAAGTAAAGCCGAGCTCCGAGAAGCTATAAAAGCTAATATGCCAACTTTTATGTCGGTTAGGAGGCTATTAGAGTTAAAGGAGTAGATTAAGCTACCTTAAGAGGTCAAGGAGCTATTGAACGATTGTGCCAACTTGTTTCCTAAACAGTTACTTAAGGGATTACCCCCTTTCTAAGGCATTGAACATTGCATTGACTTGATACCTGATGCGGCCCTACCAAATAAGCTAGCTTATCGGATGAATCTTGAATAAACTACTAAGCCCTAAAGACAAGTCAATGTACCACTAGAAAAAGGATACGTGAGGGAAAGCCTTAGCCTTTGTACTGTATCGGCACTCCTTGTGTTGAATAAGGATGGAACATGGCACATGTGTGTAGATAGCAAAGTCATGAATAAGATGACAATCAAGTACAGATATCCTATTCCTAGACTAGATGACATGTTAGATGAATTGAGTGGAGCTACGTTCTTCAATAAAATTGATCTGAAGTTTGGTAACTATCAAATCTGGATGATGCCAAGAGAAGAGTGGAAAACTACATTCAAAGCTCAACATAAATGTTATGAGTGGATGGTTATGCCTTTTGGCTTATCAAATGGCCTAAGCACCTTCATGAGATTAATGAACCACGTATTGAGGAGTCTTATTAGGAGATGTGTCGTAGTGTACTTTGATGATATCCTTGTATATAGTGTTGACCTACCGAGTCACTATGAACATCTCTATATTGTTCTTAATTTATTTCGACTCGAAAGGTTATTCAGCAATTTAAAGAAGTGTTGTTTCTTCCAAAAGGAAGTGGTATTTTTAGGTTATGTAGTTGGTGGAGGCAGCTTTCAAGTCGATGAGAAGATCCAAGCTATTGTTAAGTAGCTAACCCCAACCACTTGTGCTAAGGTAAGAAGTTTCTATAGACTGGCATCCTTTTATTGAAGATTCATTAGAAATTTCAGTACCATCATTGCATCCCTTACTAACTTGATGGAGAAGAACATTGAGTTCAAGTGGGGAGAAAGAGAGAAGAGAAGGTTTGTTGAAGTAAAGGTAAGAATGACTTTCGTACTTATATTACTGTCACTCAACTTAGAGAAGATTTTTTAGCTGGAATGTGACACATCAAGCATTGGTATAGGCACTGTCTTAATATAAGAAGGTTGGCTAATTGCTTACCATAGCAAAAAGCTTAGAGGACATTAATTGAACTATTCCATATATGACATAAAACTCTTAGGCCCTATCCAAGTGCTCTAAGTGTAGCAACACTATCCATTATTGAGAAAGTTTGCCATCTATATAGATCATGAATCTTTGAGGTATCTTAGAAGTCAAATTAAGCTATCAAAGCTGCAAGCGTAATGGGTTGAATTTCTAGAAGGATTTAACTTTATGATAAAGTATAAACAAGGCAAGAACAACACCGTCACCAATGCTTTATCAATAAGATATGTTCTCTTAATCAAACTACAAACTAGAATGTTAGGGTTTGTAAGCATCAAAGATCAATATCCTAAAGATCCCCATTTTTGTCTTATATTTGAGCAATGTGTTGACAGAAGAATAGTGGTTGAGTATGGTTATGAAGTTGCAAGTTGTGTGCATCAACCTGTTCAATCAAAGAGTTGCTGGTGAGAGAAACCCACAATGGATGACTCTTTGGCCATTTTAGAGAGAAAAGAACATATGAGTTGTTGAGTCGATGGTTCTTTCGGCAAAAAATGAGAAGAGATGTACACCGAGTTATTAAAGGCTATGCTACTTGTAAGAGGGCCAAATGCCAAGCCAAACAAGGGAAAGTAATGCCTTTACCTATTGCAACTTAACTTTAGATTGAGTTGAGTATGGACTTTGTTCTTAGATTACCAAGAATTGCTTGAGGCAAAGATTCTGTAATAGTTGTCGTAGATAGATTTAGTAAGATGGCATACTTTATGCCTTACTTTAAAAGTAATAATGCTTCAGCTATTATCTCTCTTTTTGTAGGAAATTTTTTTGTTACATAGTGTATAGAGAAGTATAGTCTTAAATAGAGATCCCAAGTTTCTAAGCCATTTCTAGAGGGCTTTGTAGCATTGTATGGGGACTAAACTATTCTTCAGCACTTCCTATCTTCCTATCACTTTAAATGAATAGCCAAACAAAGGTAGTCAATTATACTTTAGGATCACTACTATGAGTTGTAGTGGGGAAGAATACAGCCAATTAAGATGTCTATTTGCCAATGGTCAAATTCGCTTACAATTGTACTGTATACAACACCACCAAGTAAACACCTTTTGAAGTCATCTATGGCTATAACCCTAAGCTACCCCTTGATCACACCCTTGTGCCTATGTCTGAGTAAGAAGACCCTGACGTAAGAGTACAAGCATAGTCTCTGTAGTAGATCTACTAGAAAGTTACTCGGTAGATTAACCAAGCTGCCAAGAGAATGTAAGAGAGGGAAAAAGTAAGGAAATCAACACAATTTCAACTTAGAGATTTAGTGTAGCTACACTTGAGTAAGGAGAGGTTCTTGAGTAAGAGAAAGAACAATTTGTTTACTCAAGCCAAGGTCCCTTCAAAGTACTCCAAAAGATCAACGATAATACTTATCGATTAGAATTGCTTAATGACTATTGAGTCTTTGACACCTTCAATATTACTAACCTTAGCCCCTATCACCATGAAAGAGAATTGAGCAAAGACTAGCTAGATTTGATCTTAAATCTAAATCAACCCAATAGGGATGATAGGAATCAAATGACTAGACCTTTAACCTAAAGTTAAGCTCAAGGCTTAAAATGCCTAATAATGTGAATTTTGATGTTCTAGCTAGCTCTTGCTGAGGTTGAGCTGATCCCTAATGCAGACCAATTCCTTATGTTGAGCTAAGTAACTATATAACTCTCAATAGTTGAGTACTGACTCGACTTATGCTCTATTGACAACTTGATCCCACATGCTCTTACTCGGCCATGACCAAGCTGACCTCCAATTCGGTAATATTGGTGCTAAGAAGTCGAGAGCCTCAGTACACATCCATAGCCACTTCTTCTCGGACAGACCTAGGTCTGCTCGATACACCCATCTTAATTGTACTATTTGTCTATTTTTTCTAAAAGCATCTCTAATAATTTGTTGCCACATCTTCAAGACCTACGTGAAGGATTCCACTACACTAATCTACTAATTTCTTTGATTTTTCATTTGTACCCTTCATTATTCCTTGTACATTACTTCATTCGGACATTACCCTTTCAGTCTTTTCCATTTTAGGCAATTTGCCTTAGTTTTTTGGGTATAAATACTTATTATACATATAGCTGCATCATTATCTTATCTTAGAATATTGAATTATGAACATTTCTCTCATTAACTTGTTTACTTACTTTACTCTTATCCTAACCCTTAAGCAATGTTAAGTAGCAAGTACACTCACTAGACCACCTTATGCATCATATCAAGTTGTGCCATGGGTTTTCAGAATTCCCTGGTATGTCATATCCTTAGAGCTGTTCATGGGTTACTTATTTACTCTTCCTATTGATTTCGCTCATTCTCTACTCCGTTTTCAAACATTCTGTAAACTTGGACCCATCTTACGGCTGACCTTATCTATCCTTGGCTTTGGTTTGCATCAATACCCTTACTGGCAATGAGTAGGTTGCTGACTCTTATGGAGTATTGGTACACTTTGTAGTGTACTAAGCTCACCTGTTAGATAATGTTGACCTCAATGAGCTTCACATGATCATAAGGAGGCTCTTTGAGCAGTAGGAGAGCAAAGCAATTAATGATGCCAAGCTGGTTGCCAATAACAAAACCCCCTTTACCAAGGGTGTCTAAGATGAAGTTTTTCCCTTGAATAGCAAACTTCCTACCTTGGACCAATACGACGACACTAGTGATCTTGATCACCTTCTACATTTTTGCACCCTCATGAATCTCCATAGTTATGGGGATGCTATTATGTATAAGGCTTTCCTAAGTACTTTGAGGAAAGCAGCTTAGACATAATTTAACTACTTACTTGAGAACTCTATAGGCTCCTTCGATAAGTTGGCACATAGGTTTAGTCTCCACTTTGGGCCTAACAAGCCCTTGTCTAAGGACATTTTGTCCTTATACTTGATTAAGTAGAGTGAAAGGGAGACTCTATAGAATATGTAGCCTGATTCAACAATACTATGGTCGAGATCCCTTAATTGGATGAGGTGGTAATAGTACATGCCATGCAGTTACGCATCAGACCCTTAGGGGATTTCTTCCATTCGATTGTGAAGAACAAATTGAAGACCTTGGTCAAATTTTAGAATAAGGCTTAGAAGTACATGGACTAAGAAGATAACAATTGTGCTAAGCGTGATGTTGACTAAGAAAGGTTAGGTTGAAAGAAGGATAAGGATAAATTTTCCGTCAAAGATCATCTCAGTGGCAAGTCACCGAGTAGAGTTAAGGGGGAGGGCTTAAGTAGTATGAAGCATTGAGCCAAGAAAAACCTACTTCCCCCTCCCACCTATACACAACACATACCTTTGAATTGACCAATCGCCTAGGTCTTCATTAAGGTGTAGAACATAGGCTTGTTATAGAAGCCCCTAAAGATGAGGAAAACCTTAGTCGATGAAACTTGGACAAGCACTCCCTATTCCATGACAACCATGGCCATACCATGGAGGAATGCTTCTAATTAAAGAATGCAATTGAATATGCTATTTAATGGGGTCACTTCGATAAGTATGTGGCCTAGAGGAGGAACGACGATCGTTTTGATGATGATGAAGATAAAGCTCCTTGGAGGTGGTGAATTGAGGGGACTTAAGCAAAACAAAATGAAGATCACTATAATGACTAAGCCTCTAATGATTGAGCTCCCAATGGTGTCATCGACATAATCATTGGGGGCCTACACCTAGGGAGCTAGCTAAGCATTAACAACTCAGTTAATAATGGGAATCGGGCTATTAGACTACTGACCCATAGTTGAGCTTAAGGACTAGAGGGACTAGTAAGATGAATCCTCCTATTCCAGCCGACCCCTACCAAGGCCGAGTACTTCCTTACCGAGTCACCTTTCATACCGAGTTGAATGACTACCCTTCTCTATAATGCACCGAATTGAAGAATTCTCACTCGTACTTAAGCTGACCATTAACTCGGCATTGTCCTTGCTAAGAAGCCGAGATAGAGAAACTCCAAGCTAACTAAGCCAATCTTGCTCGGACAAGTAAGCTATCAATATTTTTTGTCTACATTTTCTAACAGTCTCACCAATGTAGTATCGCTACATGTACAGTATCATGTGTAGAATCCATTGCACTAATGATTTTTTTCCTTGTATATTCATTTTTACCCTTTATATCTTGTATATTATTTCTTTAAGAAATGCCCTTTTTGTCTTTTCCCTTTTTTAGGAAGTTGCCCTAACTTATGGGTATAAATACCCTTATACTTGTAGCTAGAATGAGATTATTTAGATTACCATTAATATACTTTTGTGTTTTCTTCCTTATGTGAACATTCTGTTTACTCTTGGCATCACTCTTATCCTAACCCTTAAGTAAGGCTATGTGGTGAGTAACCTCACCAGTTCGATTAGAAGTTCCATTGGTACGTCCTTAGAAGTTCCATTGGTGTGTCATATCTTCTAAAGCTGTTCGTAGGTTTTGCTTACTTCTTCACTTGTAATTATCATTCCGTACATTCCCCTATACTTCCATTTCGAGCTTTTTACAAGCTTGGACCCATTTAGCAATTGGTCTTATTTGTTTTTTGTCACAGTTTGCACCATCTTGGTACTAGAGTGGAGGTTTGGTTTGAGTTGTTGGTTTTTTTGAAGTTCTGTTTGTACTCTATTTTATGTGTGTGAAACAGAGCAAGTTATTGTGTTCATCTTAATTGCTGAGTTTGCTAGCTATTGATTTTTTGGTTAGTGAGAGTGTTTATTTGAACTTTGAATTAGTGAAGAAAATAATGGATCCAAATGTAAATGTTGGTGTTAGAGATGACAATAGTAGAGTTGTCCACCATGGATGACAGTCATAGGGGACACTGAGAAGTATTGATGAAAGACTTGATGAGGTGGCTAACCTTTTAGTAGATTTGATCTGAGCTATTCATATGCTAGCTTGTCGGCCCACTGAGGTTGCACAAAATACCCCATAAGCTGCTTAACCAATTAAAGGTTAGAACCTAATTTAACCAATTTGAGATAGAGGAGTAGGTGTATGAGTAAGGTGAAGAATAGTCTCGAGAGAGCTTAATGAAGAGGACAAGGAAGAGGAAGAGGAAGAGTATTTCGAAGAAGAGTGCGTAAGAGTCCTTAGAGCATCTAACCATGTGAAGCTTCAGATTTCGAGCTTTAATGGATCTAGGAATGCTGATGAATATTTGGAGTAGGAAGAGGAGGTAGAGCATGTTTTTAATTATTATCATTACAAGGATTATGAGAAAGTGAAAACTACTACTATTGAGTTCTTCAGATATGTCGCCATGTAGTGGAAGAATTCCTAAGCCATGAGGAGACGAGAGGGCTACTGAGAGATTAATGCTTAGCCTGAGATGAAGAGAATACTCAGAAATAGATTTGTGCCAAAAACTTATCTTCAAGATACTTTCACTCGGCTTTAAGAGCTGAGATAAGGAGGTTAGACTATTGACAAGTATGTTTAAGAATTTCAAATACTTATGATCCGTTGCAAAGTGGTGGAACCACTAGCCCAAACAGTCTTAAGATTCATTATTAGGTTGAGAGGAGACATTCAAGACATTGTAGAGCTCCAATGATTTCACACAATGGATGAAGCTGTTAGGATTGCCTAATGAGTAGAAAGGCAAAGGAAGAGCTAACTAACAATAAGGATGCCAACTAGCTAACCTAGATAAGCAAGCCACCGAGCTTAGTTGAGTACTGAGTCGAGGCAAAAGATTGATGTCCAAGACGAGCAGAAAGGCCAAACTGATGGTAAAGTGCTGACCTGAACTTATAAGAAGGGGCAAGAGTTTGGTAGGAAGATGAACTAGATCAACTACTTCAAGTGCTAAGGGTTCGGACATATGGCTACTTAGTACCTGAATCGCAGGACAATGGTCATCAAGGGAGACATCCCGAAGCTAGAAGTAGATGGTACAGATGAGGAACCTAAGGAGGAGGAGGTCCCTACTAAGAAAAAAAATGCTGAGAAAGAGCTGATTAAGGAGGATGTGTTTGTTGAGGACTTAGATAAGTTACTCATGGTTTTTTAACGTACTATGAACGTGGAACCCTCATGAGAGGAGGAGCAAAGAGAGAATTTGTTTCATATCACTTGTAAGGTGAATGATTAGGTGTGTGCCCTCATCATGGATAGTGGAAGCTGCACTAATGTGATATTAGTCGATCTTGTTTCAAAACTAAAGTTGCTAACTGTTGCACATCCGAGGCCATACAAGTTGTACTGGCTAAGTGAGAAAGGAGCATTACATGTCATTTGACAAATAACACTGCTAATCACTATAAGGAATTACTCAGACCAAATTCTCTACGACGTATTGCCCATGTGCACCTCCCACGTGTTGCTAGGAAGACCGTGGTTATTTGATAAGAGAGTCACCTATGACGACTACAACAACACATACGTGTTCAAGAAGGATGACTAGAAGATCACACTGAACTCGATGTTGTGGAGAGAAGTTAATAAATTGTAGAGAAAACTTGCTTATTGATCGAAGAAGGCCCTATTGATGAGTAGAGTTGAACTCCAAGAGGCCATCAATGTTGATGAGTCGACCCTTATGTTTGTTAAGCACCTATTAGAGATGAAGGAGTGAGGTGAATTACCTTAGGAAATCATGGAGTTGCTAGACGAATATACCGACCTGTTCTCAAAATAGTTACCTGAAGGGTTGCCCCTAATTTGAGGCATAAAGCACTACATTAACTTTGTACCCAGCGCCACATTGCCAAATAAGCTAACTTATCGGATGAATCCCGAGCAAGTTTCTAAGCTCTAACATCAAGTCAATGAGTTGCTAGAGAGAGGGTATGTTAGAGAAAGTCTTAGCCCTTATGCTGTGTTAGCACTTTTTGTATCGAAAAAGGATGGTGTCTGGCGGATGCATATGAACAACCAAGTTGTGAACAAGATCACAATCAAAGACCAGTATCCCATTCCTGGATTAGATGACATGTTGGATGAACTAAGTGGAGCCAAGGTGTTCAGTAAGATTGACCTGAAGTTTATCTACCATCAAATCTGCATGAGGCCAGGAGATGAATGGAAGATTGCGTTTAAAACTTGGCATAGACTCTGTGGGTGGATGGTCATGCCATTTAGCTTATCGAATGCCTTGAGCACTTTCATACACTTGATGAACCACATGTTAAGACATCTAATTAGGAAGTGCGTTGCGATTTATTTTGACAACATCTTTGTATACAGTACTCATATGCCGAGTCATTGTACATCTATGTGCCATATTAAACATCCTTCGTACCAAGAGATTATTCGGCAACTTGAAGAAGTGTTGCTTTTGCCAAGATGAAGTGGTATTCTTAGGTTATGTAGTCAGTAGAGGAGGGTTACGTGTGGATGAGGAGAAAATCTGAGCAATTGTAGAGTGGCCGACTCTTACTACTTGTGTCAACATGAGAAGTTTCCATGGATTAGCTTCATTCTATAAGCGATCATTAAGAATTTTAGTACCCTCGCTACACCACTTACTGAACTAATAAAGAAAAACATCGACTTCCGCTGGGGAGAAAGGGAGGAGAGAAGCTTTCTTGAGATAAAAGAAAGATTGACCTTTGCCTTAGTGTTAGTCCTACTTGACTTTGAGAAAATATTTGAGCTGGAGTATGACACTTTAGACATTTGAGTAAACGTTGTCTTAATGCAGGAGGGCCAACTACTTGCCTTTCATACTGAGAAGCTCAAAGGACCACAATTGAATTACTCCGTGTATGACAAAGAGCTCTTGGTACTGATTAGAGCACTACAAGTATGGTAACACTATTTACTGTAGAGAGAGTTTGTCATATATACTAACCATGAGTCACTGAGGTACCTCCGAAGTCAAACCAAGTTATCGAAGTAGCAAGCGAGATGGGTTGAATTCCTTGAAGGATTCAACTTTGTGATTAAATATAAGCAGGGAAAGAGCAACATAGTTGTCGATGCTCTTTTAAGGAGACGTGCGCTTTTAACCGAGCTACAGACCGGGCTGTTTAGGTTTGCAAGTATCAAAGAGCAGTATTTTGAGGATCTACACTTTAGACCCATAATCATGCAATGCGCTAATGGAAGGATAGTGGATGAGTGTCATATGGAGGATGGTTACTTGTTTCGAGGTAAAAAATTGTGCCTGTCAACCTGTTCACTGTGGGAACTACTTATCAAGGAAGCCTACAGTAGAGGACTCTCCAGGCATTTTGGAAAAAGAAGGACCTACGAACTATTGAATGGTCGCTTTTATTAGCCGAGAATGAGGAGAGATGTGTATTGAGTTATCAAAAGCTGTGCTGTGTGCAAGAGGGCTAAGTGCTGAGATAAGTAAGGGAAAGTAATGCCTTTACTTATTTCAATGAAGTTGTAGGTTGAATTGAGTATAAACTTTGTTCTCGAACTACCACGACTACTTGAGGCAAAGATTTTATAATGGTTGTTGTAGATTGGTTCAACAAAATGGCACACTTCGTACCTTGCTCGAAAACTAACAATGCTTCGGCTATTGCTTCTCTTTTCTTGCAGGAGATTGTGTGGTTACATTGCGTGTCGAGAAGTACAGTCTCTAATAGGGATCCAAAGTTCTTAAGCCACTTCTAAAGGACCTTGTGGCTTCGGATGTGGACCAAACTACTATTTAGTACTTCCTATTACCCCTAAACTGACGGTTAAATAGAGGTGGTTAATCATACTTTAGGATCATTGCTCTAAGCCGTAGTGAGAAAGAACTTAGCTGATTGGGACACTTGCTTGCTAGTGGTTAAGTTCACTTACAACCGAGCGGTGCATGATACTACTGAGTAAACTCCCTTCGAAGTGGTCTATTGTTTCAATCTTGAGTTGCCCCTTGATCATACCCCTATACTTGTACCCGTACAAGAGGACCTTGACGCGAGGGTTAGAGCATAATCCCTTTAGGACATCTATGATAAAGTCACTCGATCGATCAACCAAGCAATCGGAAGAATACAAGAGAAGACAAAGGGTAGGATAGCTAGACAATTTTAGCTAAGAGACTTAGTACGGCTACATATCAACAAGGAACGATTCATGAACAAGAAGATGAGCAAATTATCTACAAAGACTGAAGGACCTTTTAGAATCCTCTAAAAGATCAATGATAATGCCTACGTATTGGAATTGCCCGAGGACTATGGAGTTTCTGATGCCTTTAACATTACTAACCTTAGTCCATATCACCCTGATGGAGAACTAAATGAAGACCATTTGAATTTGATCCCAAATCCAAAACAACTTGGAGGGAATTATGGGAATCAAGCTATCGGACCTCTTACCCGCAGCTAAGCTAGAGGACTAGCAAAACAAATCTTCCTATTCCAGCCAACTCTTACTGAGGCTGAGTACTTCTTTGCTGAGTCGAATGATTGCCCATCTCTTTGTAGTGTGCTGAATTGAAGAATACTCACTCGTGCCTAAGCCAACCATTAACTTGGCATCATCTTAGCTAAGAAGCCGAGATAGAGAGACTTCAAGTTAACTAAGCCACCCTTACTCGGATAAGTAAGCTATTCGTACTTTTTGTCTACATCTTCTAACAACCTTGCCAATGTAGCATTGCTACATGTACAATATCATGTGTAGAATTTGTCGCCCCAATGATTGTTTTCCTTGTATATTCATTTTTACCTTCTGTATCTTGTACATTACTTTTTTATGAAATGCCCTTTTTGTCTTTTATCTTTTTGGGGAAGTTGCCTTAACTTATGTGTATGAATACTCTTATACTTATAGCCAGAATGACATTAGTCAAATTACCATTAATACACTTTTGTCTATTGTTCCTTATGTAAACATTCTGTTTACTCTCGGCATCACTCTTATCCTAACCCTTGAGCAAGGCTAGGTGGCAAGTAATCTCACTAGTCCGATTCTTGTTTCATATCAAATTGTACCGTGAGTTCTCGAAAGTTCCATTAGTGTATTATATCCTCTAGAGCTATTCATGGGTTTTGCTTACTTCTTCATTCGTAATTATCATTCTGCATGTTCCCCACTACTTCCATTTTGAGCTTTCTGTAAGCTCGGACCCCTCTAATGACCGACCTTATCTGTTCTTGGTTATGGTTCACATCAGCTAACACCTCATTCAAGGTACTGGCTATTAAGGAGAAGAGGTAGAAGATTTACACTTCGATCTCCTTCCCCAACGAGTACCTATAGGGAGTAGACACCCTTCATTAAGATGCCTTTGTAATTGGGGTAAGAATCTTAAACTTTGAGGTCCTCAAGATTATGGTGGACACTAGTAACTCTATTGATATCCTTTTCATGCATACATATGAGAGGATGAAGAGACAGTTACTAGTCAAGATGAAGCCCTACCACCATAATCTCATCAACTTGAATGGAGGAACTTTCTGAGCCAAGGGTATCATCACTCTTGACATAGAGCTTGGTGATGATGACAATGTTGCTTGATGACTAGTGGAGTTCGTTGTAATCAACTGCTCATCCCTCTATAATGCTATCTTCGGATGATTGAGCTTAAATGCTTTCGAAGTCATCACCTTGTCCCTTAACATGAAAGCTAAGTTCCTGACCCCTATCGAGGTAGAAATTTGTAGCTATGATCAAAAGCTCTCTTGAGAGCTCTATGTTAAGGCTACCAGAGCTAACGGTATCTTTGCCCTAAAGACCGGCTTACAAGAGAAGTTGGTTAAGAGAGGTTAGTCGGGTGAGAAAATAGGAGAGGAACGGATTGGTACCTCTCCATGACTAGACCACTAAGGTCAAGACCAAGACCCTTCCTAAGGTGAAAGAAGAGATAGTTGCCTTTCTATAAGCCAATTAAGACAGGTTTGCTTGGTTGGCATTAGACATGCTAGGATCTCCCCTGACTTAGCAACCTATAGCCTTAACATTGACACTGATGCATAACTTATCAAGTAAAAGAAGAGGCATTTCACATTAGAAAGGTAGATTACTATAAAGGAAGAAATGTAGAAACTACTAAAGGCAAGCTTCATATAGGAGGAGAAGTACTTAACCTGGCTGGCCAATGTGGTGCTAGTCAAGGAGGAGTCTGGTAAGTGGTGTATGTGTGTCAACTGTATTGACCTCAACAAAGGTTACCTAAAGGACTGCTTCCCCTTCCCCAAGATTTAATAGTTAGTCAATTCTATGTCAAGATACGCTTTGCTTAGCTTCATGGACGCATTCTTAGGTTATAACTAGATCAAGATGGATCGGAAGGACAAAGTCCATACCTCTTTTATCACCAACTTTGGCACCTATTACTACACAATCATGCCTTTTAACCTCAAAAATGCTGGGGCAACGTATTAATGCATGGTAACCAAGCTATTCAAGCCTTAGCTTAGGTGGAACATGGAACTATACATCGATAACATGGATGCTTAACATGATTGCAAGAGCAGACATCCATGTGATCATGTTAAGGACATTCGTGAAGCCTTCGACTAGATGAGAAAATATGACATGAAGCTAAACCGCTAGAAGTGCATTTTTATGGCTGACTTTGACAACTTCCTAGGGTTCTTAGTTACCTAAAGAGTAATCGAGACCAACCTTGAAAAGATACTGGCCATCAAAGATATGAAGCTTCCCTCCTTGGTTAAAGACATACAGAAGCTCACTAACATGATAGCTGTGTTGAGAAAGTTTGTCTTTAAGAGCATAAATAGATGCGCTGAGTTTTTTAAAATCCTTAAGAATCCAAAGGGTTTTTAATGGACTCCCCAGTGTGTAGCAACCTTTAAGGAGTTGCAAGACTTCCTTGTACACCATTCTATCCTCTCTAAGCTCATTCTAGGGTGGAACTTATATTTATACCTGCCCAGCAGTGATCAGATACTCTCCTTGATGCTAGTTAAAGTAGGAGGGAGAGAATACGGGTTTGTATATTGTGTTGACCATATCCTTCAAAAGCTTGAGGTCAGGTACCCTAGAGAAGAAAAGTTTTCCTTGGACATCATCATCTTGGTATGTTAGCTTAGGCCTTACTTCTAAGCACACCAAATTATTGTACTAATAGATCAACCATTGCATACACTACTGCAGAAGCCCGACACGTTTAGAAGGATGGTGAATTACACGATGGAGTTGAGTATGTATAGCATCTAATATCAATCACGGACAGCCTACAAGGCAATAGTGTTGGTTAACTTCATGGTAGAATACATATGAGACGAGCAAGCACCACTAGGGTATGATAAGCTGATGTGGACTCTCCATGTTGATAGATCATCTACCTCGAGGTTGGAGGTATATGCTTAGATCTCACTAGATCGAACAAGGTCGCTGTTTGCTATGTCCTCAAGCTCGGGTTCAACACTAGCAATAACGAATCTAAATATGAAGCTCTCATAATCGATCTCAATCTTGCTAAGGAGATCGACGCTGAGGACCTATAAGTTTTCTAGGACTTGATGCTCATTTTCCAGTAAGTCCAAGGTAAACATGAGGCTACGGACAACACCATGGCTAAACACTTGGAGAAAGTAAAGAGTTTACTAGCTGAGTTCCCCTTATGGAGCATCACGAAGATTCTTTGAATTGAAAACTAAGCAGCGCATTGGCTATCTACATAAAAGTGAAGGAAAAAAAAATTTTCTTTAAGTACTTACTGGAGAAAAGCATAACTTCGGGCTTGACTAAGGTCTCAAAGCTCATAACAGCACCATCAGAGTTAAGATGGATAGGCCCTATTAGGACTTACTTGGAGTAAGGCACATTCCCAAATGATGGGAGAGAGGTAAAGAAGCCGAGGTACTACGTTGCCAACTATACATTGATCAATGATGTTCTATATTGTAAGGGAGTCAATCTTTCCTTGGTCAAATGGCTCTAAGTAGACGAAAGATTGCACATCATAGAAGAATTGCATGTTGAAGTATGTAACAACTACATCCAATCACAAGCCTTTTTTATTTGGGCTCTATAGCTTGGATACTACTAGCCTACTATGAGATAGGATGCCAAGGCCGTAGCCTAGAAGTTCCTTCCATGTTAGAAGCATGCCTTAGTTAGTCATGTCCCCAACACCAATCTCCAATTGTTAACCATTTTATGGTCGTTTGCTTAATAAGGAATCCAAATCCTCAATACTTTCCTCAGGGCCTTGGGAAGATGGCAGTACATCATTGTAATCGTCGACTATTACACAAACTTAGTTAAGGCCAATGCCATAGCAAAAATTACCAATAGGAAAATTGGGTCATTCATTTAGACTAACATCCTCTCTAGATTTGGGGTCCCTTATACCCTAATAATGGACAATGGGCATTAGTTTGACAACCCCTAGTTTAGGGAATTCTACGTTAAGCACCACATCATACCTCACTTGACATGGGTCACTTACCCTGAGTGTAATGGCTAAGTTGAAGCCATTAATCAGATCATCCTTGAAAGCCTCAAGAAGTGGGTAGACTGAGCTCAAGGAGCATGGGTAGATGAGTTGTTTGATAATTTGTGGGGATATAAGACTACCCATCATACTTATACCAGCAAGACCCCATTTTACCTTGCATTTAGGTTAAAGCCAATCCTCCCCATCGAGCTTGAACTCCTTAATATTCAAACTCAAAGTTTCAACACTATGTTAAATGAGTCCATAATTTAGGCTAGCATTGATACTATCATAGAAATAAGAAACCTTGTTACAGCTCAATTGACTACCTATTAGCATCGAGCAACTAGATATTATGATTAAAAGGTTAGGTGTAAAGAATTTAAGGTTAGTGACTTAGTCTATCGGAAGCTAGAAGCTATAGGCTCAGGCAAAGGACAAGGGAAGTTGGCCCTTAATTGGGTAGACCCAGTCAATGTAAGAGAAAGCTTGGGGAACATTGATAATCTTCGACCTTATTTTGACTAATGTATAATTCTATTGTAAACATTTTTGCAAACATCAATAAAAGTTCTATTCCTCTTATCTATGATGTATATTCTTTATTCCTCTCTCTATATCTCTCTTACTCTTATACTAAGTCCCAGCACTTAAAGGGTAAGCGAACCCCTATACGCCTCTTCAAGCCTAGGTAGGTTAGAACACTACAGACTTGATCCTCCCTTGGATAACCTCAACGATGGGAAACATTCCTTACACAACTAAGGAACTCCTACAATTAAGTAGGTTAGAATGCCACCAACCTACTCTCCCTTTAGATAACCCTAGTAAGGGGAAACACCCATCATACAACTGAAGAATTCCCATAATCAGGTAGGTTGGAATGCCACTGATTTAATCCTTACACCTTGAGTAACCTTAGTAAGGGGAAATACCCCTTATGCAATTGAAGAACTCCCACAACCAGGAAAGATAGAATATCATCGATTGGTTACACTTGATGGAGATGTCCTCCAACTCTTCAGTCCATTGGTGAGTTGTAAAAAAATTCTCTATAGCCTTCTACTCGGTTGCCTCACCAAGGACCTCCATACTCTCTAACTTGAAAATGATCTTCATCTCCTTAATTTCCCCTTGAGCTCTTAGATCTTCCACTTTAGGCTAACCTTTTAACTGACTAGCTCTGACGAAATTGTTTTGGCATTTTTACATTCAGTTGCCTTCATCGTAAGCTTAGTCTATAACTTGGAGATTGATGCCTACAGCTCAGCATTATCCTAATTGAGCTCCTCCTTGGCCTTCCTCTCTTCCTTCAATTTCTTAGAATGTTTGGCCCTAGACTTTTGTTTGTCTTCTAGTTGAGCCTTAAGCCTATCAGCCCCCTTGGCGACCTTTTCGGCCTCGATCCGACCATGCTCCTCCATTTGTAACTTCATCGTTGCCATCATCACAAGCTCGGTCTATAACTTGGAGATTGATGCCTTCAGCTTAGCATTATCCTAATTGAGCTCCTCCTTGGCTTTCCTCTCTTCCTTCAATTTCTTGGAACATTTGGCCCTAGACTTTTGTTTGTTCTCTAGTTGAGCCTTAAGCTTGTTAGCCCCCTTGGCAACCTTCTCGGCTTCGATCCAACCATGCTCCTCCATTTGTAACTTCATCCATGGTCATCTACATAACAAAGCAATGTAAACATCGGTTAGCTTTGCTAAACTTGTCATAACAATAGTTAGAGGAGGACTTTGCTTTCCTTAAGCCCTTGTTTACACTTAACATGTCCTTACAGAAACCTTTTGCCTTGTTGAGCAAGGTGTTGTAGTGCATCCACAAGAGTAGTGCTTAGCCATGGTACTATAAAGAGACATATAAACCATGTTTAACCTTAGTAAAGACTTAAGGGAAACAATTTAAGTGAATCAAAGACTTACCTACCAAATAAGTGAGCTCAAGCGACTCGCCATTTCCAAAGGAGAATCCACTTAGGCCCTTTAAAGGTCTTCAAGGATAGCCCAATCACTAAGGGTAAAGGACCCCATAAAGGCCTAAAGGTTGAGGTCTCGATGGCATAATGTAATATCGTTGCCTTAGATGTACCACTTTGGCCTAAGAAGCCTCCCTTTAGCCTTCTTGGTCTCAAACTCATTGCTCCAAAGGCATGGCTCCTCATTCCAAGACTCATACAGCATCTCCTTGAATAAGCCTAACACTAAAACACCAGAACTTGTTTAGGACCTCATAGAAGGCATCCTTGAGGTCATCAGCACATCGGTAGGGATAACTTAAGGGCTAATTGTAGACATATGATCAACTAATAGGCTCCCTCCTCTTCTTCATCTTTGGCTTGGGGGCCTTGTCCTTAGTAGTTTCAAGGGCCTTTCTCTTTTACCCTACTAGTTCTACCATAGTGCTTACCTTTAGCTCCTTCCCCTTACTTTTGGGAGAAGGGGGGAGCATCATACATCTAGCTTATTGAAGTCAATAGGTTCACCCACTAGTATGATTAACTTAAAGGTCGGAGTAGAGGTGGTCATGGTAAGGACCATACTCATGAGTTCAACAACTAGTAGCTCTATAGGAGTACCAACAAGGGGAATCCTTTACGGCAGAGCAGTTGATTCGATCCTACAAGTTTCTCTCATTCTTGACCTTAGAGTCGTAACTTTGCCCTTTTGGTTAGCAGCCTTAGTGGTCGACTTTGCCCTACTTTGATGGCCTCTCATCAGCTTAAACCTAAAAGGGCGGGGCACCTCTACCCTTCTAGTCAGCTTCTTACCTATAAACAAATAAACAAACAACATTAAAACAAAAATAAATGCTTTGAAAGTATTCTCAAAATCCGCTACGACTAGTATAAGCAAGCAAGACTCCCTATTCTTTAGAAACACCATGGACAAAACATAGCTTTAAGCATGCTTAAGTTGGTACGATGGAAGAGGCAAGTTATGATGGAGACGAACCTATACCTTCCAGCCATTTGTTCAAAACAACATTCATAACAGCCTTCTCCATGTTTGGGAATAGTTCGGAGATTGACTGAGAAAAGTACGTCTACATTATCTCCCCAACATTGATCTCCTTGTAGCCCCTTAGAGCTATGAAGGCCTCAATCTTTCAGGCGGCCTTGGCATCACTCAGGAGGAGCATCTTTTAGGTCTTAGTTTCGACTAATAAAGTCTATTGCGTCTAGAAGTCTACCATCCCTGGCAGCTCTACCACAATACACTTATTTTGTTAGTTTTTCATTGATAAGTCCAAGCCCCATAATAGCTTCTTCCCAATATGGTTTTGGAGGTAACTCCACCCACTTAGATTCTTTTATAGATAGAAGTGGTTGAAGAGCTTGGGTATAGCTCTTACTACCAAATATTCACATAAGGCCTGGAAGGCCTTTAGTAGCCTTTACCCATTTGGAGGTATTTGATAGGGGTAGTAAAGGTAGTAATCAAACAAATTCTTTTCGAAGTTGGTGAAGGGTATGCACATTTCATGCTATAGAGACTCTTCATGTACGACAAATTGTAAGCCATGTGACAGAGTCACTCGCTTGTCTAGCCTTGATAACTGTACCAACAGGCCAAGAAACTTACCTACGATAAAATTTGGTGAAGGGTATGCACATTTCATGCTATAGAGACTCTTCATGTACGACAAATTGTAAGCCATGTGACAGAGTCACTCGCTTGTCTAGCCTTGATAACTGTACCAACAGGCCAAGAAACTTACCTACGATAAAATTTTGAAGAGCTTAATTAATGGTGGATGATTTGCTCTTGCTCATCCTACTATTTGGTTTCTTACTATTCTCTACCATGTTGTAAATGTTGACAACTACCTTTAGATGCTCTGGTAGATACCTATCTTGAAGGATGGCTCTTATTACGACTACCCTTTCGAATGCTTCAAGCCACCTTTATATCACTTTGTTTGGTTGTGCCAACAAGGTTGAAGCCTCTTCGTCCCTTCTTAAGGGGGAAGTAGTACTCTTTATAGCCTTGATGTTTGAGGATGTTATATTACATTCACTAAAATTTATCCTTGATTGTGACATGAGTCTTAATGAAAGCTTTATCGAAGAAGAAAGGAATAGAAACACTTAGGTTACAACGAGAAAGCAAGTTAAGAAAAGTTTTGAAAGAGTAATTTATGCAAGTGTTGAGGGTGTTTATAAGGATTTGTATAAGCATAAATCTCCTAATGCATGTAGATACGTGGGGATGGTTTTGATTGGATGGTTGCATTTGAAAGGAAAAATGTTCACAACTATACGTAAGTCTGCAAAGGCATGACATCTATCTTGTTGCATTAATTGTTCCATGAAAGCGTGCGATAAAGTAAGAATTTGAAAAGTTGACTTCTATAAGAAGTTTTCTTGAGGACTTATTAAATTCTACGTCATCAATGGAACTTCCATAGCATTTCAACAACACATCACCTTAGAACAAACGTATCAATTCATCCTAAATCTATTATCATCTCCTTGGGTATCTCTACCTTGACCAGGTAAAGCACTAACTGCTCAATACTCCTTCTCACCTTAAAGAGTCGAATTGCTGTATTTTACCTCAATGCTTGACCACTTAGCTCAGCCCAAGTGATAGATTGCTTTGGTTAGTTGTTCTTGCTCGGCCCTTGAGTCATCTAGCTCAAACACTCCCATCTGGCATATTCCTAACTCAAATTCCAATCAAGCCATATCAATACCTCCTTTATGGCATCAACACAGTGATCATCATATCACCCAATCAACATGAGCACTTCAAGACTAGACTTACCATGTACCTAAAGAGCCCATATTTGCTCTCTCTTTGCCTCCACTATGGCAATGAGAATGTAGGGGGAGGGGGATGGTGGTAAGTGTTGATAGAGCCTTTTGGACCTAGGCCCTTCAGGCCCATGCCGACTTGATCAAGCTCATGGCATAAGCTTCTCTACCTTCACGTATAACCTTAGCCTAAGCCCATTAAACGACCTATCCAACTACAATAATCTACAATGACTATGACTTTTTGGATAAGGCTGGATGATTGGGTCAACCAACTACCTCCTACAATTACAACTACATCATAGCTACATGACTTTACTATCCATAGCTTGCAAATGTGGTTTCTGCCCACTAGTGGCTCTCCAACCGTAAGCTCCGCTCCTTTATAACTACCAGGCTACTACCCAATGGTAAACCACTTGATACCTTATGCACTTAAGCTATATTCTATGTACTCGCTACTCTTTAAATACTTTATTGACTTAAGCATTAGAGTGGTTTTATTAGACAACACTCAAGCGCCCTTTACTATTTACTGTTTTATAAGCTCTCAACATCGTGTAAAGCCCAAAAAACTTCCAATCTCTATTAGCCAAAAAACATAAAGACAATAGTTGGGTTAGTAGGATTGTTTTTAATTTTTCTTTTCTTTTCTTTCCCTTCCTTTTCAAGTGTAAACACCTCATGAATATATATATTCACCTAAGCCAACTCACTTTTAATTTAATCTAAGGCTCTTTTCTCTTGCTATGCTAGATTCTAAGCATTAATGGTTTATTTTATAAATTTTTTAAATAATTTAATACATATTTTACCTACTAACTAATGTATTATATTAATATATATATACATATCAGGTATATATAGAGTGTATATCATGATTATATAATTACACTATACTATTTGACTCTAAAATATTATTTTTATAAGTCAAATAATTTATCTCTAAAGGCTCATTACATTTTCGAGCTCAAATTTTAAGTTTTCAATAATTATCGAATGATCTTGATAACATTACGTTTTATTGAAATTAAAAATTTTACATATTTTATTTTGGAAAATAAACCCTACTAAGACTCTTCTTCTAACTTTTGTGACCTTATATTGGAATTTGACTCAATTCAAACAAGATTTTTTGAAAGTCCTAAATTGTATTAGATGCCTTAACTTGTATGATATTAAGCAGTTAGGGTCTCACAATTTCTTTTTGAAGAATTTCTATGGTTTTATTTACATTTTTAATAAGATTGATTTAGCCTTCCATCTCACTTTTTATTTTGTATCTATTAGATTGGAACTATTGAATTAATTATGTTTTCAATTGTCTAAATTTAATGAATATAAAATTAAAGGTAAGATGAAAGGCTAGATTAGTCTTACTAAAAGCACATACAGGATCATAAAAACTTCCTTTTTATTATTTTTCAAAATTTCTCTATTTTTTTTGTAACTTTTTAATTAATTAATTTATTTGTTATTAATACATATATGTCAACACTACGTGTTTGCTATACGTGCACAATGTAAGCCACGAGTAGATAATGGACACATTGGCTAATATTAATAATATAATGATGATCCCTTAATTGAAACATCAATATCTTATTTAAACTTTATGAAATGTTAATATTTGTTTAAATTTATCCCTAAACATTGATACTGTATAACATAATTATCCCCATTTATGATAATGTTTGACTATGTTGCATGTTGTTAGCATGTTTTTTTTTTTTATTCTTATAAATAAATTAATTTCCTTTTTTGAAAATTATGTTGTTTTTCCTAAAAATATTTTCCTTACGCTTAGAAAAATGTTTTCTTAAATGAAAAATCTCAATCGGTATTTTTTCACACAAAATTATGGTTTATTTTAGGATTTTTCAAAATTAGGAAAAAAAGGTTTTCTTAAGAAAAAGAAATTGGTAAAAATGTAAAGTGAAAGAGTTTTCATATATTAAACAAACACACAAACTAAAGTTTTTTTTTTTTTTTAAAATTGAGAACTACATAGGTATAATCCTATTCTATGAGCATGTAGGCACTTTAAATAGCCTAAAATAAATTATTAAAAAAAAGAGACTTTTTTTCGCTTTTTTTCGAAATCTTTTGTAAAATTTTCACAATAAATAAAATAAAGCCCATTTTCTTTTGAAAAATCTCTCTTTAAAGGAAAAAAAAAAAAAAAAACTAAAGGCCCATTAATTGTTTTATAAATTTTATTTATGGAAACTCTTAGGTTTTAATAAGATAGCCCTTAAGTCCATTTGATTCCTGGTTTCTTATTCTTCTAAACTTTTTTAGAAAACCTATTGCCAATAGCCATAAGCCCTAATTTCACTTTTCTTGACTTAGTTTAGGTGGTGACTCAATTTTCTTTCCTTTTTTTTTTTTTTTGTAAAATGAAGTTTTTTCTTAATCTAGTCGAGAGATTTTTGTTGAGTGGATCGAGCAACTATAAGTTAGATTAAGAAAAAGTGAAACCAAATTTTTAATTTGATGGTTTGTTGACTCTACTAAGGACTATCTTAGTAGGTTAGCCTTAAAGAAATCCACAAAAGAACTAATTAGGCCTTTAGTCTTTCAAAATAAATAAATAAATAAATAAAATAAAATTCTTTTTATCTATTTTGTCAACTCCTTTTTTAAATAGTTGCACTAACAAGGTGCCAATGATGCAAAAAAAAAAAAAAAGTGTGGTATATGCTCTTAGGACCCAAGGAAGGAAAGGTCATTGTGCAATTAGGTATTATGGGGTGATTACCTCTCAAGGTCGATTAGGTTAACCTACTCATGTTTCAATATGGTCAATGAATTGTTTCATTAGATTACATATGAGACTATAGAACTTGGGGACCTTTAAAGCTTGACCCATTTGCATTCATAATCATAAATCACAAGTGAAAAATAGTATGGAAATTTATAAATGAATAAATGTTGTAATTTTGTTGATACTCTAATGTACCATGGTATTTTTTATATTATTTTTCTCTTATAAAAAAAAAACATGGGGGTCCTATTAAGGGTCTGGCTCATTTTATATTTTAGTTGAACAACCCAATAAGATTGGTACACTATTATACAATTGCTAATCCATGCATAAATGTGCTTTTTATACTATTATTTGTTTGTTTGTGAATAAGTAGTTACCCATACCCTTAAACCCAAAGTCTTGTAAAATAATCACCAATATAGGATTTCTCCCTTGAATATTGTGAACAATCTTGTAAAATACCTGTAATATTTAATTATCAACCTTATAACCTACTATTATTTAATAAGTTATTGCTCTTGTAAAAAAACTCGCCACCCTTTGTTGTTAAATTGTCTTTTCCATTAGGTTTCTTATTTTGTTTTACAACATTTTTACCATAAAAAAAAAACAAAAATCGAAAGAAACACCAAAAGAAAAAGGAAAACACCAAAGGAAGACAAAAAAATAAATAAATAAGAGAACACCAAAAAATAGAAGACCTTTATTTTTTCCATAGGTTGTAAATAATTCTTTGCTAATAGTTGTCACCTTCCAACAACTCTTATAATTTACTATCTACCACTATAGATTGCCATCCTTGCACTTAGATTAACCACATTGTACTCATTACTCTTTAATTTCTATCACATTTATTATCCATGGATTGTCACTTATAGGTTGTCATATAGGTTGTAAATAGTTTTTGTCTCTTTTAATAAGATTACCATCTCTATGTATTTTGCCAATTTGGTATTAGAAATAACTATTTACATGGTAAAATCCACCACTTTTGTACTCAAGCCTCCCTTACATTAGATCTCCCTACATATATTTGTTTTTTTTTTTTCCAAAAGAAAAGGATAAGAAAACAAAAAATAAATAAAAAGATTAAAATAATAGAAAAGGTTAAAAAAAAAACGAAGAAAGAGGGGGAACAAAACAAAAAATAAGGTCTTTATCCTTTCCATAGGTAGTAAATAATCATCTCCCTTCAATTTGCCAATAATAATCACTCCATTGGAAAGTTATAGTATTTACCAACATACGTTCATCATCCTTATCACCCTTAGAAGTTATCACATTCTAATAAATTAGTCATCTTATTAGCATCTTCAATTATTACTACGTCCTTCAAATTAGTAACCTTACTTTTGAAGGAAATAAATTCTAACATGCGAGATTTTTAGAGGGAAAACAAAACAAAATATCTTTTACTCTTTCCTTAAATTGTAAATAACATTTTTTCTTTAAGTTGTTAGTAGTTAATACTTTCAAGTAGCTTACCATCTTTTTGTAGCATAAATATACATTGCTTTTGTAAACTATCACCTTTGTATTAGTTTTAGCCATATTTTAGAGTCTACTACCTCATCATCCCTATACTTAATGTTTTGTTACTCCTGCATTATCATCATCTTTGTAATTATTTTGAATAATTCACCTTGTTCTTAGGACTAACCACTTTTGTAATAGTCTCCCAACCATGAAAATAGTTGTCCTTATTTATTCAAAAATCTTATTGACTTTAGTTTCAAGTAATAAAAGGTTTTAAAAAATTAGAAAATCTTCAAAAAGATAGAAAACAAATAAAAAAAAATATTTTGTTGACAAGTAGAAGTACCTTACAAAACTTTCAATGTTGTTCTAAAGCAGATCTGCCTAACCCAAAGTACATAGTCATTCTCTTTGAGGAAGAGAAGCTTAAAACAAAAACCACTTTCCAAAATCAAACTCCATTCATGAAGACCACTAAGATCTAATGTTAGGAGCAAAAGAGAAAGCGCAATGGAGGAGGTATACACTAAAGGGCCGGAAAAGAAACTTCAAAAATAATGGGGCCAAACCTAAATGCAATCCTAACCCATTAGGAAAAGGCAAAACCAAACATAAGGCTTGCCTACTACTCTAAGCGCTAACAAAGATTAGCCATGTGAAGAAGAAACGAATTTTATCTCTTCTATCACCTAAGGAGTGACCTAATAAGAAGACCAATGAGAGCAAGTTTGACTCCGAAGACTAAACATAGGGAACAATTAATCTAAAAGGATAATGTGACATATCGTCAAAGTAACCTTAGCCTCCTACTAGTGTGGCATGGAAATAATTGGCCCAATCAATCAAGATTGATACAACCAACCATCAAAGAAAAATGATCAAACATAAACTTTGAATCCCTTAGGGAAAATTGCATGTCTAAGTTAACAAGTCTATCTCAAATGGGGCATTTTAATAAAGCAAGAGAACTAGGTTAATAAGAGTGGTTTAGTCTTCATTAGTAACCAACCTAACAATGATCAGGCAACTGAGTTCTAGAAGAATACGAAGGGCACATAAGCCCATTATAGTAAGGGGCATTTAAATATGGGGTACATTTTAGAACAGGCCAACAAAAAGAATGCATTTGGTGAATCAATTTAACTAGAAAATTTTTTAAGAGATGACCTTTCTACTCTTCATAAAATTTTGATGAATTCTACTAAAAGAAGAGTTGTGAATAATTAATAAGGATTATCAAAATAATGAAACTCAATTCTAGACATAAAGGAATATTCAAAGTTTAATTTACTATGACCATTAGAAGCTTAAGGCTAGTTTTTCCAAAAACGACTGTTTTACCTCTACACTTGATTTTTAAAAGAGAAACCAAATTTCAAGCCTCAACACCACAAACAATGTTTTCATAAGTTTTAACATAGACTAGTCAAATTAAAAACTAATATGTAAAAAGAATTAAATTTTAAGGCCATTTTTATCAAAATGACCAAAATACCCCTTTACTAGGTTTTTAAGAGGAATATTAAATAGTAAGTTTGGACAATTAAAATAATATTTTGGAGTATGCTAAATGTTAATTGGGCTTGAATAAATAGGAACATCAATAACCTAAAGTTCAAAAAAATAAGAAAATAAAGTAAGAAGTTAGTTGCAAAAGAGGATGATGCATGGCAACACAGTCCCCCTACCCTACCCTTAGAATACCTTAGAATCTTCCTTTAAAACCCTAAAATACAATTTTTTCTTTTTTCTTTTCTTTTTACCATTACCTCCGTCTCACTTTCTAAAGAACCTTCTAAAGGTGAAAACCTCTAAATTTTCTAGAAAAACCTAAGCCCCTTTTTCTAAAACCTGATTTCTACTACGTAAACTTACTAAACTAGTTTATTTAAGGTGTTTAATCTAGAATTAGTAACAAGAAGGGAAGATTAGAGGCCCTAATAGACTTAGGACGTGGAGCTCTTACATTTAGTGGTAAGTTATTTAAGTTTCCTTAAAGTTTTAGCTAGATTTCCCAGTATATCATCACATAAACTTATTAATCATAAGGCTTAATCTTGAAGATTGAGTTTAGAAGGAAGAAGACCACTTGGGGCTTCTTGTTAAGGGCACCATTTTGGGAAGATAGAGTTGCAACAAGTTTTTCTCCAAGATGAATCCCTTAATTCTAGCTTAAATGCGATGATAATATTATATTTATTGGATATAAGTAAAGTCTTAAGACTTCTAACGATTGGTTAGTAGTTCCCTTGCAAACCATGGACCCTAGGTGAACTTTTAAGTGCTTTAGTTAGTTTGATATGTTGGTAGGATGTTAATCATTGTTAGGGAAGATCTTAGATAATTATTAGTAGATTAAGAATTGGTTTAAGGATGAGCTCAGGTTAATTAACCAAACTCCCTTATGTACTATGACCTTCTTCTTAGATTCCCCTTGCTTGAATTTGTTGATTTGTGTTTTACATTCAATAACATTTTTAAGTGATGTTTCATGGATTAGTTAATAATTTGTGAATTAAATGATATATAAATGTTGATTAGTTTTAAAAAGGTGTGTAGGCATTTTATTTTTTCTTTTTTTTTTATTTACCCTTCTATCATGTTTACAAGAAAAATAATAAAAATAGAAATTATTGAAAATTATACAAAAGAATAAGAAAATAAAAGAAATGCAAAAAATTAAAATTAGAAAAACAAAAAATATCAAAAAGTGGGTAATTGGGTCATTTAACGTCAAAAAGGACAATTTTATAATCAAAGATACATATGCAATTTGATAATTACCAAACTATAATAAAAATAATGGGTTTTATTGTGAAGAATAGTCAATTTAAAGTAATTGCGGTTTCAAACAAAACTTCGATTAGCTTTAAGTTGATTATTTTATGGAAAATTGAATTTTCTAATAAATTGGAAAAAATCGAAGCTTCACAATTATTAAACTGAATTCAAATAAAAATAATCCTCTTGTATGTGTATGTTTATTATTTTACTATCTTAAAAGTGTTTTGGGTCCTTTAATGAATAAATTAGACTCATGACACAAAAAAAAAAAATGAATAAATTGGACTAAACTAATTTTGGGTTTAAAAGCCGAAAGCGAGTTCTCTCAAAACTTAAGGGAATAAACACAAAATCATTACAATTAGGACTGATCAATCATGTGGCTAAGGCATATGAGGGATAAGATTTAGATTGTAGGCTTGAATTTGCACTCAATTTTTCTTTTTGGTCAAGGCTTTCTTCTTTAAATCAACCTCTTCTTCAACAAGGCCTGGTTGGAATCTAACCATGTACAAAAAATTTGGCAAGGCGAAGTAACAACACATTTTTATCAAATCTTGATCTTTTAGAGTGGATTTTGATGTGAAATCATTCAAAACATACCCAAAGATTGAAATATCCCACAGAATTGTGCTAAAAACAGCAAATTAAAGATTTGAAAAAAATAAAAAAGCTTAACTTTATTCACCATACTCAATTTAAGCTTCTTTGAGCTCAAATCTTAATTTAAAATGCACTATTATAAATAATGAGGCTCGGGAAACATTTAGGGATTCTTAACTTCACTTAAAGACCAAAACCAGACCCTATACCCCCTTTCACTCTCTGGCCACAACTTCCCTCTCTTTTCATAGAATATCTCTTATTTTAAGCTTGGTCAACATGAACTAGACATCCCCCTAAAACCACCGCACTCTAAGCTTCCAAACACCACCAACCTCACCCTTAATAGTGTTTACTAGCATCACCAACAATACCTTAAGGTTTCGACAATACTGCTACCAATTTGAAAACCCTATCTCTACCATTCCCTACCTAAAATTAGCCTCTCCACTAGACTCATTGCCTTCAAAAATGCTTAGCCACACCGTTCCTCATTAAGAGCCACCCCTATTATTATCAACCACCACTATTAGCCGCTCACCAACTTTCAACACCTCTCAAACCACCACCATAACTCAAGGAACTAGTGTTAATTGCATTTTCATCTAAGAAAAGCTCATAAGAGTGGAATCTCTCACTTGAAAATATAATCGAACACCATTGTAAGACGTCTTTCAACCATTGTACACTACTCTACCTATAATCTAGATCTAATCTATCCACTCGACCCATTTTAGCATCCAACTTGCTTTAGATCTGGACTTTGACTAACACTCTAGGCTTACAAACCAATCCAGGTAACTACTCTCCCTTTTCCTTTTATTTCATCATTATTTTGTTTCATTTTCTTCTTTATTTTGTTATAGTTTTCATTTTGTCAATAAAATAATAATGAAAAAAAGTATAAAAGCGGAAAAGGAAAATTAAAAAAAAAAAAAATATATATATATATATATATATATATTATTTTCATGGTTTTAGTTAAGTTATGTCTTTATAACTTTTAGGGATTTTCATGATATAAAAAATTTCTTTATAAAATGCATCATCTAGACGTTAGGGTATTTTTCATGAATAATTTTGAAGGGTAGGTATCATTATGTAGCCATTAAGTGTTGTAGCCTAATTATCACTTGGGGACGATTAGTGTAACGCCTTACATTCCAAGCATCTACTTAAAAAATTTTCCTGAACTTTTGGTGCTTGAAAATAGTTTGTTACTACTATCCTTGAGTTAGGGATAAGATAAAATGTGTACTTTACCTATCATTCAACTTCTTAAATACTTGTTTCCAATTCTCTTCTTATACAACATAGTAAACCACAGTAGAAATCTTTTACAAAAGTCCGCTAAACTTAGAGTATCAGAACCACACAACTCCTATATAATACATGATTCTATTACAAGTATACATATCATGACTACAATTGCCAAACCAAATCCTTTGTAATATAACACCAAAGTCTTCCTTGAAGAATTGCTTCCAAGGATTTGATATGTTCCTTATAGCTAAGAGCTTCTTACAAGAATCCATCTCTTACTAGCTAAATAGTAAGTTACTAATTTAATCACAATATTCCTTAGTCTAGCCAAGCAATGCTAGTGTAACAAGCACATATTATGCTCATGCATGTGGTATGCATTGATACTGATATCCTAGCCTAGCCTTATAACTCAATCAGTTGGTTAAATTCAATTGGGCATCTTAATACAAACCAAATTCTAGTAGCATAGCAAAACAAGAATTAGTTACCAAAACTTAGTAACTTAGCAACAACCACATAAAGTGGTTAGAAAATCCAACATATAATTGGCTTGGTGGATACAAAGCAATTTCTATATGCTCGAAAATCCAGCTTTTGTAGATTAAATGGTTCACTTGATACCCAGCTTTTCATATGAAATTTGACCTAGCAAAATTTTAGTTTTTAGAATTCTTAACTTGTAAGTTCTTCTCATACCATGCCATAAATGCATCAAATCACACTCTAAGCAATACCCAACAAATCTAAGCAAGTTTACTTATTATTTATTAGCCTAGCCTTTATTTTGTTTCATTGTCATTTCTAAAACTTCAGTAACAAGTTCACTTAAGTAAACATCTTAAGAGGTAGTGTTAATGTCACATAAACATTAAGTAACACAACTACAACAACCAAATCTAATATCATAATGCGATTCAACCTAGCAATAGTTATAGAAAGAAACACAATTCACTAAGCAGTATATCAAACTTGTAATTAAAATTAGCTAAGCCAAACATCACAAAGCATACAAAGTTACAAGTAGACATAAGTCTACTTGAGGCACACAAATATTCACTTACTTAGCCTATTGTTCATTCGTAAACTTATTCGTTAGGATGATGCTCCTCTTTAACTATCTCACCTAATATTGATAAATATTACCAAATTTAACTACAAATCGTGTGTTTATCTATACTCTAGCTTGATATTAACATATGGATTTTAAGTTTGTTTTGTTAAGAGAATATTTACCCTAGATTTAGCCTCTAACTTAGCCTCTAATTCAAGTTAACTTCAAATTTTCTAAAAGAATACTATCCAACTTATATTGCTAGCTTTACCGATTAAGAATCTCTAGTGCTTTACTTAATTCAATCTTAAACCTTACTTTCCCATGAAACCCTAAGTATAGCTTTTGATTCTTGATTCGACCTAAACATTATATTTATTTATAATATTCCAACTTTTCAATCAAACCAAGTTAAGATGAGTAAGGAACACATTATATGTAACGTTAACTAGGACTCCCCGTGCTAGGGTATTAATTATACAAATTAACTCATTATTCATATTTAGTAAAATATACGTAAATAATAGGAAATTACTTAATAATTAGTATCCATACTCTATTAAATCCACAAAAAACATATTTTGCTTAGAAAATCATACTTCTTATACTTTGGTGATGAAAAGTACTAATATATAATATTCTCTAAAATATTGATTTTAAGCCCAATTTTGCTAAAAATTAAGTAAATAACCAAATAAAATTATAAGATCTAGATTGAATATTTTCAAAGTCATAACTAAGCTCTAGAAATCATTACAAATTTGATTCACTAAGAAATTTAATTAAAAACCTTTTATTTTTGCAACAGGAAAAACAGGGCAGATTGTGTAAAATAAATTTAATAAACTCTATACATGTAGTTTATCAAAATTCTTTCTATATAAATTAAATAAATCATATGAGGAATATACTCACAAAAAAATTAGCTCAAAACAACATTATTTACTATTTTTAAAAACTGCTACAAAATTTGTTGGAATAAGGTAGTTTATTAAGGAACTCAAATGTGAGCCCCTAAAATCGCTTTTAGGGCAACCATACCTAGATTTAGGATTTTTAAAAAAATTAATTGATTAAACTCAAATTTTTCGACTAGGTCAAAAAAGTTAATCGAAATAAGTTAGCTTAAATTCAAGTTAGATCATTTCTAGGGTGACCAAATAATTTTCAAACAAACTAATCGAAGCAATAATCACAAAACGGCATTAAATTGAGCTAAATTCTTATAATAGTAGACCACTCTTCAAGCACATGCCCTGCATACGTATAATGAACTGATTTACAATCACAAGCTAAATACATACCAAAGCTTCCAAGTATTATGAAATAATACTCTAAAATGCTGTAAAGCATTGATTCTACTTACCTAACGTCCTAACTAATCATTTCCAAAAATCTTCCATAAGGTTACAGATTTGGCTTATTTGATACAAAATAGAGTGAATATTAAAACACAGTACTTAGATGAGACTTACCTAGTATAGTAAACATACCCCCTTTGATTTAGCCCAATGTAGTCATAGATATTTATTATATAACATCATTGTAATTCAACTTTACATTGGAAATTTATATAATATCGGTTTCTAACATTATTTAAAAAGTTTTTATCTTCATAGAACTTTTACTTTAGAAACTTATACTTTTTACTAAAAATTATATATTCAAATTTTACGAAAGCAATAAAGTTCAATTTTAATAATTTTGATCGTTATACTTGTAAACCCATACCTTTTGGATAATTTTTAGAGATCTTCACATTTTGAGAATCAATGCTAATAATATACAAATCCTAAACCTATCAATATTCTAAATTTAAAATTTGAAAAAGAAAAAAAATTATGAAATGGTATGGATAAAATAATCTATTTAAAAAAATAATGATATTACAGATATATCTTTTCTATGACTATTAAATATTAATTAAAAGAAACAATACTTATAATTATAAAATGAGATTATCTAAAAATATCAAACATTAGAAAAATTGAATTATTTATTTTCTTCTTCTTCTTCTTCTTCTTCTTCTTCTTTTGTTTCTTTCATCTTCTTTGTTTTTTTTTTCTTTCTTTCTTTCTTCTTTTTCTCTATTACTTTCAATCTCTCTTGCCCTTTCTCTCTCTCTCTCATTTCCCCCTTCTCTCTCCCTTCCTTGCTTTCTCTCTTTTCCTTTCCCTCTATTTCTAATTCTTTTCTTGTGATATAATGGCTTATTAAGCCATATTTATAAGCAAAGATTCACCACCTTAATTTCAAGATAGTTTGTCTTTTTTTTTTATAATATTTTGGTAATTTATTATATTCTATTTAATACTTATCCTAATTTCTAGAATATTCAAAAGAATATTTCCCTTTTTTTTAATCGCGAACATTATTATCGTCACATCTTAGCATAGCACAAAATGCCCCATTACACAAGTAAACCTGTTGTAAATAAGCTCAAACTTAACAAAGCAACACTTCATTATATACTCAGTGTTAAAAGGAGTTCAACTGTAGGCTTTTAGTTACAAATATTTACATCATTCACAAACTTAAAAAACTTGAACACTAAACTATAGTTGAACTTCTAAGTCTTCATTGTACTTGTTCAATGACCCTTTCACTTCTAAAATAGTTGACTTTATCTAGCTATCTCCAAAAGTCCATCCCTATTGCTGGTGATGCCCTAAAAAGTTGCATCCTAACTTGAGGAAAAGAGAAAACTTATCCTTTTAGCTATTATTAAGTTGAGTGAGAGTAGAAAATAAGCAATAATACACCAAAGCACATAACACAAGCACTCAAGTTTCATATTTAGATAATATCCGAGTAGCAAATGAGATAATGCAAATTATATGCCATGCTAATGCACGTGACATGCATCAATACTGATATCCTAGCTAACTTAGCAACTCATCCAGTTTGGTTGACTATAAATATAGGCATCTGGAGAATATATTCAAGAACCTAGAAAATTATCTCAACCTAGCAAAACCATGAGCATGGTTGAAGTGTTTGTCAATGTAAAACTATATATACGAAACCTAACTTTGTAAACTTATCATAGCAAAACCATAAGTTTTTAAAAAACTGATCCGTAAGTCCTTTTCATGCCATGCCATGAATGAATAAACCAGTTCTCAATCAATATCAAGTATATCAACAAGGCTTATCATGTTTGTTCTATCTCTACATTAGGTTCTAAATTTGCTCTCGAATTAGCTTTTGATTTGAATACACGTTATAGCATAAGTTTTCATAAGTCTTACTGACAACTAATTCTAGTTGGTAGTTAGTTCATTGTAAGCTGGTTTCGATTCAACCTCTGAGTTTAGTTCTAAGTTAGCTTTTGAAACAGCTTCTCATTGCACTATCCTCTTTTACAAATCATAATTTCTTAACTAATAAATGATTTTTATAAGTTACTTGAAACTGCTAAATCTTCTGAGTTAGGTTCTAAGCGATTCTATAATAACTTTCTCTAGTAGAAAATCCTTTGAGTTACCATCTGAGCTATATAGGGGTGATTCATAATATCAATTTTATCCTTTAACACAGCTTGTGAGTTTCTCCATTTTTATGCTCCTTACTAAATTATCCTTTAAGCTACCTTCTAACTTTATCATTCTTAGAGTTTTTAAGCAAAACAACCTCTGACCAAGCTTTTGAATCCTCTATTTTTACATTCAATTTATAAATTACCTCTAATTTATTCTCTGAGTATCAGTATAGTACAAAAATTCATTAACAAAACCTTTGAGCTATCCTTTAATTTCAACCAATATCTTAAAATTTTGTTGATTCACTCAGTTTTTTTTTTTTAAGTTATAATTATTGGAACAATTTAAAACAGTAAGCAACACTCTAAACAACCTTCCTCAACTTCATTACTTCTCAAACCCTTATATATTCTGTCATTGATTTATTAATTTTACTCTTAATCAACATATAAAGCGAAATATGATTAGATAATAAGAAAATATATATTACTTAGTATTTATACTTTACAAAATCCATAAAATACACATTATATTTAGAAAATTATAGTGATCATATTCTACTCTAGAAAAATGCTAAAGTCACATATTATATTATATAATCTATAATACATATTTAGGCTTTATTTCCTCAATAAATGAATAAAAATAGGGAAATAATTATACTTAACCCTAAATTTAGAATATTGTACATATCTCAATATCATTAATCATTAGAAGTTAGGCTAAATTGATTTTACATACAAAATACATTTAAATCCTCTTATTTTTTATAATAAGCAAAAACTATTTACAAGTATCAAATAAATTACTATAAATAGTAAAAAAAAATATTTAAAAAAAATTCTTGTTACCAAAATTTAGCATATATTATAGGAGTGTTACATAAAATTTTTTAGCTTGAAATAACATCATTTAGTATTTTAGAAAAATTAATCAAAATTCGTAATAATAGGGCACATTCCTAAGGAAGTATCCTAAATCAATATTATTTCAAGAAAATAAAATTATGAGATGAAATTAAATGTAAAATAACCAAGGAAAACCAAATTTCATAATTTTCTAACTCATGATGCTCCAGCCACCAAGGTATGTTGGCCCACCTTATCTGTACCCTAAAAGCTTATGTCCAAAGCCCCATGATGTCAAGTTGTGCATAGCCATAGTAACCCTTAATTCCTTATTATTTGCTATGTTTTTCCTTATTTTTGTTATTTACTATTTTGATTCGGTAGAGAGGGTTTCTTAAGTAATTTGGGTTACCAAAATGATCAAGAATGAAATTTGGATCTTTTTGTACAATGCCTAGGTCAGTGGAGTCGAAAAAAAAAAAAAAGAATTAAAAGCATCAATTTATGGATTATTTGGTGTCATTTTACTTAATTCGTGTCATTTGCTTTTATCAATTCATAATTCTAGTAGTCCTATTACATGTGAGATATACTACACCTAGATGCTTGAAGTGTAGGTATTTTTGTAAATTTTCTATATTTTAAAACAACTAAATACAAATTTCACTAATTATTTGATATATTTTACAATATATTTACGTATTAGGTGTATAACATATATACTACATTATTATATAATCACGTCATATGTCATTTGACTCCTAAATATCATTTTTATAACTTAATTTATTTATCTCTAATGGATTGTTATGCTTTGGGGCTCAAACATCGAGTTTTTGGTAATTAATAAACATATTCGGTAAAAAATATAATCATAGAAATTAAATATTATATATACATATTATTTTGGGAAATTGATTTTGCTAACATTCTTTGTCTAATTTTTATGACCTTATATTAAAATTTGGTTCAATTTGGACAAAATTATCTAAAGGCCCTAAATTGCTCAAAACGCTCAAAACGTCCAAACTCTGATTTGTCAATTTAGCGATTAGGGTACTTAATTGACTAAGGTCTCACAATTAGTAAAGAATAATTAGTAGTTGCAATTCTCTTTTCTCATACATTGTTATTTTGGATAAATTTTTAAGGTGATTTTTAGTAAAATATTACTTATATAATATATAGATAAGCTTCATTAATTATTTAGGACTTATTCATATATATCTTATATATAATTTGATTTACTAAGATCAATTATTAAGGTTACATAGTTGATTCTAAAAGATTTATCATGACCTATATTTAAAATTATGAAACTCTACGTTGTAGTGATTAAATCCGATAAACTTAATGGTTATAAGAAAATTGCATATAAACGAGCTTAATTTAAAATATTAAAACTATTAAGTTACTTCTTTTAATTTTTATTATCTAGTCATGAAAACTCAAACTTAATTCTAAAAACGTTGTTATAAATCATAATTTCTAGAGTGTATCTCAAGCATTAGGCTTTTTTAATTAATTTCTTATTAATTTATATAATTGCATATCTAGGTCTATATGTAATTCAAATATTCCTACACCTATGAATGCTTCCAATCAATTCAATGAAGAAGAGATATTTGGCAAACTAGGTCTATACTAATTTAATTACTTTTACATATTATCTTGTGTCACTAATAATATTATTATACTCATTATTCTATTGCCAAGATCCATATTCTTGCGATCACTAGTAAAGTTAGTATAGACCGTTTTATATCTATTAACCTAACTTATAAGTACATATTTCTCTATAAAAGATATGAACTACTCAAAAGCTAGTGATATTCACCTTTAATTATATTACATATAACTAGTTTGTTTAATAAATAGCAATGGAGACCCTAATTAGTTCATGGTCTATTAGAATCATAGAAAATCGGTATCTCTTACCAAATAATGAAATAAGATAGAAAATCCTTAAAATTCCTAAAACTTACTAAAGATGTCAAACTTAATAAAGAGATTATTTGTTTCACAAAATGTTCTAAATTAACTATATGACCCTTTTCAAATTTTAATATTTCATTATATCACTCAATGATCGTATTATACACTCGACTCTTATCTCAATCCTAGCTATCAATCAACCTATAAGGGAAGAATTATTGCGTAGTAAGCTATACGAGCTTAGTGAGATGTTTCTCATAATATACTGGCAAGCAGGTTATTAAACAATTATTTAAACAATCATATGAATACATGGATGAAACAATATGCCAATAAATACATATAGTGGCCTAGGAATTGCATGTAACTTAGAATTACATCCTTTGTAGTTAAGGTTAGAGATTATTAACCAATACAAACCATCATTTGGGTTATAGCACCTACATTTTTATCCATAATTGCACCAATGTGCTACAAATTCACTTATATATATACATATATGTGCTTTACTTTAATACATAATATGAATTTATCAAAAACAAAAAATTCTCAAGTTTAGCAATGTGATGGCCTTCGTAATCTACGTCATACTCCCTAAATGGAAGTCACATGACATGGGCTTTAGCCATACGTTTGGCATCTCCTAGCATTTAGTAAACGTGTAGGCCATGGTGTACTTAGGAGTTGAGTTAATCATTAGGGCTTACCATAGGAAGTAGTAGCCAAGTGGGTCATTCAAAGTATCGAAGATAGAGGAAAAGGATAAGTTGGTAAATGCAGTAGCTTCCATAAAGTTACTCGTAGGATATGACATGCTAACAAATGCATTAACAAACATAATGCGACTTAGTACTTTGCCTAATATGAAGCACAAGCTAATACTAAGGTCTATTCGGCACTGATCTCGAGCTACTCGATAAGATTAGATAAGAGAGTAAAACAAGGGATGTATTCGGAGAAGGGTATCTTGCAAGAACAAGTATATTCATTGACTACTAAGGTATATGATGATTGTGGCTATAATAAACAGGACTACTTATAGTAAGTCCTTTAGAGCAACAATATAATAATGAAAAATTTCATAAAAGACAATGTAAGAAAAAGATTCCTATAATGCTCGAAAAAAGGTTAAATGTGATAAAGGACAAATAAGAATCCATTATAAGTGTCCAAAAAGTAGGGGATAGGTGGTAACCTGTTAATGGGTTTGAGTTCTAAGATCTTGGGGCACTATAGCTGAGTAGAGCTAATGTTAGGGTTACTGTTGGTGAGTTATGTTGGAAGCTACCAAGGTGACTAAACGTAGTTGTAGTTTGGTAAGATGGAAGAGTAGAGCTCGGTGTATGGGAACCTCAAACTCAGCATTTAGTAGGTCGACAATGTATGAGAATCTAAGTAGAACAAAGTGCATTTAATCTAAGGCCTTAGAGAGTTTACTCGCAACTCTTTCACATATGAGAACTTGTCCTCGGTATGCTGACAAGAGAGTATCCTCCTTATGAGGGATTATAAGCTTTAGAGGTTGATGCGAGTGAGTCATCTAGAGGTCGATGCGAGTGAGTCATCTAGAGGTCAACAATCCATTAGATCAAGACAGAGACTCAATAAATATAACACTATAGTGTGCTCTAAAATGATCTCTTTAAGAGCTACTCCTATGAGCCCCTTTCTACCTTCCACGTAAGGTGGAAATCAATATAAGTATAATGAAATGTTGTACTTATGTATAAACCATTTAGTTTAAGTGAGCCGTGTATGATTAAGTCAAATTATTAGGTGATTAATAAATATCAACAAACTGTCCATTCATTTATTATATTTAACAATGTTTGCCTAACAAACAACCAATAATCAACCATATGCATATCCTGAACCCCAAGCATTAATTTGTTAATATATATAATTTAGGTGTACTAATTATAAGCACAAAACAAGTATAGAGTCATGATAGTATTCATTTAGCCATAGCTGCTAATCGTAGTAATTGAGTGGTAGCTCGTCCTCATAATTGGTATCACCTGATCATTATAGATGAAAAAGATAGGTATTTATCATTTTAGGGCCTTAGCCTAATTGATTTAGTAAGTCTTTTTCTCTCGTTTAGTTACTTATTTTTGTATTTTTCCTAGTTATGCCTAATTCTTCAATAGTTTAAAACATTTTCATTTTAAGTCTTATTTTAATGATCTTATAATTGATTTCCATTGGTCTCAAACATACTTTCACATGGTGAGGTCAATTTAGAGAGATAGGGCCTACATTTTTGGATACTAGTTTGATTAGTGATGAATTTTCCACCAACTACCTTCTTTTAGTTCCATTTTCATTGTTGGGGTTTATTATTCGTGTGTAGCTAGTTTCCTTAAATCCTATGTTCATTCCTTGTCTCAAGTCCAACTTTTACTTTATGAGTCTTTAAGCGTACTTTTATGTCACAATTGAGGTTGATTCTTAAGATAGGCTTACTAAATGTCTTCATGGGCTTAAGAAGTTCTTAATGGTTTTTTTAAAGTCTCTTTTTATTTGCTTTAGTTGTAGGTTCTAAGGTTTTATCGGGCTTAGTTAAGGGTTATGGGCCCATTTTAGGTCTTTTAGCCCATTTAAGCTTTATATGGCTTATTATCTCTATTAGACTTGATGTTTAGGCTAAAAACTTGACAAATCAAGATTTTGTCCATATTTTTCCCTTACTTCCAAATTGGGTTGATTGGGTTTGAGGTTCCTAGAGTCTACTTCTAAACTTGTTTTCTTGATTTTTAGTTCACATACTAACTCAAGTCCCTAAACCAACTTGTCTATCAACTAAACACTTGTTTATTCTTTGTTTTTACTTCTTTTTTGTTAGTAATTCTACAAAGATTTGTGATTAGTTAGAGATCCTTATAGTCATGACTTATGATGAGTTAACCTTAAGATTTTAGTTGTATTTCCTTCGACAATACTACCTACACTTACCATATAGTTACTTAGTTGTATTTTTATGTCTAAACAACTTACGTTAAGTTAAGAAAACATTCTAGAAGTATTTTTATAGCATATGTCTAGCAACATATATGGTCTTGTTTTGTATTTTTCTCAAGTTTGCAAAGCTTTCCTCATATATCTTCAAGTGTAGACTTGTGAGTAGACTTGTTCCTTGCTAGATCACAAGTTATAGTCAACTAGAACTATCATTTACAAGATTATATGTCAAGAAAAGTTACAAGTTTTTCCTAACATAAAAGGATCCTAGAGTTATAAGAAATACTACAAGGAAAGAAAAGAAGAAGTCCAACATATAAGCACTCTAAGATTACATTAAAGTGAAGAGGAGAACTTTACTATACTTGAAGTGTAGGGATGTAGCACCTAAATGGAGTATTCCTTAGTCTTGTCTTAGCTTCTTCCAAAAGCTCCTCACTAGGTTCCTTGAGTCCTTACTTTAAGCTTGTAAACTTAAGGATTAGTGATGGCTTGAGTAATTTATGAGGGTAAGTTTTAGATGGTTAAATAATGAAATGAAGAAGGAGATATGGAGAGTGTATGTAGTGCTTAAATTGGCACAACCTTGTAGAAGAGTGTAGGTGCTTGGTTAGAAGAAAAAGGATGCCATTAAGGGGTGCAAGTTAGGGTCCTAGGTGGAAGTTTAAGCATTAGATTATAGTGAAATTGAAAGGAAAACAAGTGAGTAGATGGGGATAGTAATGGCTAGTTGGAGAAGGGTTAAAGAAGGTTTGATTAGAGTCTTATTTGCCTTATAGGGTGAAGTATAAAAGGAGATAAGGAGGGAAGGGAGAACCAGTCCAAAAGGGGCTCCAAAGTACCATCTATTTAACTTGTGAAGCTTGGAAAAAGAATTGACAAGATGGAGCTCTTAGGGTGCCAAAACCGATCCATGAAGGAGGAGAAGTAAGCTTACGAAAGTTTGTATTTTATCATTTTTAGTTAAATGACATTTGGACTTATGACATATGACCAAAAATGGAATGACTTGTCTTGGTTGTGGTATGGTTAAGTTCTATCATCACGGAAATGGATAAATCTTCTTTTGTTACATCTTATTAATTAGTTGTTCTAATTTGTTAGGGAGATTAAATGGAGACAAAGGAAAGGGGTTTAGGAAGGGAGCTTATTCAAGTCTTCTACTTTCCTTCTTTGGTAGATGGAAAAGTTGGCTTGTGACAAGTTGCTAAAAATGGTAAGACTTGTTTGGGGTTTTGAAGTGGCTTTATCTAATCAACTTCTAGGGATTTTCTCATATCTTTTCATAGCTCATCCTAACTAGCTTGTTATTCTTAAGGTCTTATTAAATTTGAATGAAAAATAAGAGGGAAAAGGGTTTAAGAAAGTTGGTCAGTGCTAGGGGTCTTGTAGAGTGCTCCCTCTCCTTCTTTTTTTTTTTTGTTCAATTATCAAGGTTAATAAAATAATTCAAGCAAAATGTTAGATTTTTACTTAGCTTTGATTCCTTTATCCATCGATTCCAATTCATAATTAACTTTTAAAGCCTCTAAGTTGATTTAACACTTTATCGAGGTTGGGCTATTAGGCTTAGGGTTTAGGTTTAGGGTTTTCGAATTATTATCCAGGGTTTTGATCTCAAATTTTTATCGTATATGAATAAGGTTACTTTTAAATCGATTTAAAATTATATAGTATTTTCTACATTTTAGCATTAGTGAACAAAATTATAGCGTATTTATAAGTATGTATGGTGAAATTAGTCTTGTACGGGTAATGATATATTCTTATTAATCAAGTGCTTTAATTGGTTACATTTAAATCAATTGGTATTATACGGTATATAATATAAGAAAGAAAATCATGTATGTGTATAAACACATGTTTAGTGAAATACATATTTGTAGAGGTAATTTCTTATTTTTATATATTATATTCACTAACTATCTTAATTTAGTTAGTTACTATTATTTTGGGACATCTTTGACTATTTGATATCAAATTTGCATGAATATCGAAATATCCAAAATCAGTTTATTCATCTAGTGTTTTAATTGGTTCAATTTTATGCTAGTTGATATAATGTGGCATATCTTATGAACAATGGTATGTAAAAGGGAAGTTACACATGTATGGTATGTGATAAGCTCTAAATTTGATATATTTTATTTAGTGATTTTTCATGATTTTCTCTTGAAATTTGAGTTTATTTTTAGATAATGATACTTAATTAAAAAAAATTTTTTTTATAAGTTTTAAAATGATTTACACAAGAAAACGAGAAGATAAAAATAAGTTTCACTCAATTTAGAGTTAAAATGAGCAAGTTATGAAGGTTTGAAGATCAACACAATCGAACGACATGGTTGTGTCATTTCTAAGAGATTTTGGATCAAATTTTCACTGACTATAGCTAGTTACATGACTTAGGGATACGGTCATATCATTTCCAAATTTAAAGAAAAAAAAAAAGAGAAAAGTGCTGATTATAGTCAAGTACACAACTAGGGGACGTAGTCATGTCCTTGCCCTTGTGTTTGGCAGCAACCATATTTGTTTTTTTTACAACGTCTATGAAGCCTCTTTAAGGTTTTCATAAGAAGACTTTTAGCACAACTTTTTGAGAGCTTTTTAAGAACAAAATACTCAATAGAGCATAGTGCATCAAGATCTCAAGATTTAAGAACCATTTTGTCAAACTTATGATTTATTTCTTCTACCTTTCTTAAGTTTTTATTAAAAATCATTCTTTTATCATAAGTAGGGAGAAGAACTTTTTGTATCTAAGTTTTGTGAAACCTAGATCTCGCATGTGATGCTTGGTTTTATTTAGATCTAATGAAGATCTTTATTCTTTTTGAATCAACTATGCGTGCTTGCATGTTTTAGATTGATAATTTTGTAGGTTATTAATTTAAATATGATATTGTATAAGAAGATTGAGAGATTTCTTGTATAATTAGATTTAGCATAGTTGATGTGAGATTGTGCAATATTATAGATAAATTGCAAGATTCTTCCACATCTATAGATTGATGTGAGTTTATGCAATATTCTTTAAGAGAATTCATTGCATGTTAATGCAATCATAGATTATGCTATGGGGAAGCGATTCTATTAGATAATCTAGAGATTAAGGTTAATAAGCTTAAGAAAGTTATTGACTTTAAAAGAAAATTCACTTGGTCAAGAAAATTAAAGATTGAATTATATTATCTTTAGGGAAAGTTACATATGTAGATCTAGGGAATCAATATCTAAGCATGACGTTGAGTCTTGAATTAAATCTTTAAGATTTTGCTTTCTTATTCAATTCTTGATTATTTACTCAAATTAATTTGTTACTACAATTTTAATTTAAAGAATTGAGTTCTTGAAAATGAATTTATTCAGTTAAACAATAGAGCTAAGGTTAGTACTAATATTTACAGTCTTTGAGGGATTGACATTCAGACTCATAATCCGCTTTATTATAATTTGATATGTGTGCTTGTCTCATATCAATATGATGCATACTCTTAGGGGAAAATTTATAATTTCCTTAATTTTATTTCCTATTAGCTTAATTTAGTTAGTTGTTAATACTTAGGGTTATCTCTAATTACTTGATACTAAATTTATGTGATTAAGATTACATTATTTACATACAAATATTGGTGTTACTTTTACATGAGTAGGGATAAAATAGTAATTTTATTAACTTGATTATTTTAATTGGTTTGATTTATGTAATTGTTATTATTTATGAATATCTCTAATTGATTACTACGAATTTTCGTGATTTGACAAATTTCAAGTTTAATCTACTATTCTAGCATTTTCTCTATGTTTAGGATTTAATTTAGAATTTAGGATTTTTGTATGTGATTAGGGCTTTTAAATTTTGTATTGCATTTTTTAAGTTTGTTTTAAGATTTCATTTAAAAGTTGTTATTGGTTTTAGTTCCTTTGGTATCAAGGGGCCTAAAGATTATCTATTAGTACTTGAGTTTGATTTTATATTTAAAACACAAAATTTGTAGGGTTTACAATATGTACATAAGCAACTTTATTTAATAACTATATAGATAATATTTCTATCCAGTTATATAATAATATGAAGAACTATATAATATCCTAATGTTTTTGTGAATCTTACAAAAATCGAGTTTAAGTTTTAGTATATATAGGACTTTCAAGTGCGTGAAACATTGACATTACAAACCTACTAGAGTGAGCTTTAGTATAAGTAAGTGGGATTTGTGGAGATTGGAGTATATGCTCGCTTATGGTTGTAAGTAGCTGTACGTATGCTACGCCTATGCTTGGTTACTGAAATGCTGATTGGTAATTGAGCTACATATTTTATTGTATTGGTTGACCTTGTTTGGTGTGTTATGAATTGGTTGATCACCCTTGACTAGATTAACTGAAACACGAACCAAAACTATAAAAGGACATACATCACATCTTACTAGGGGATGGTTAGGTTTCTCTGGCTAAATTTTGACACCTCGATGAGGAGTAGTCAACTAGCCTTTTTACACCCTTAGTTAAACTAAGTGACAGTAGTGGAGGCACAGTGAAGTTGGGGTTATTGGGTTCAAAAGTAGTCATTTTTCAAAGCAAGAGTCTCTATTGTACAAGCCAATAATTAGCCAGTGAGATGGCCTCATGGTCCTTATGATTGGCATTATGGTCGTTATATCGCAACTCCTTAACTTGGGTTAAAGTTGATGGAATTTCTCTAATCTCATAGCGAATTGGATAACATCGTGAAGATGGCACATTGTTTGTTTATACATTGCACGTAATAATTGGTTGATAACTTAATTGTACTATTTAACTTGTATATGCTTTTTGCCTCCTGCCCTTTATAAAGTTGTGGTTTGCTCACTTCCCTATAGATTTGCTTGTAGGTTTTGAGTAATTATGCCACATGACAATCACCTTCAAGTGTATGAAAAGGGTGTATTCAAGCTTGAGTGAGAAGAAGTTAACAAGGAACTATGTTATGGAACTTTTTGTTTACTGTAGGATCAACTAGATCATTTGGGCATGAGGTTGATTAGAGCATAGGAGATTCAAAAGATGATAACAAGAAGAATGTGAAAGACCGACTTGGTGCATGTGATGACCAGTTAATTGTGACAACATCATCCATTGTGATGCTAACCATCCCTTAGTAGAATTAAGGTTTTTGTACCAAGTGGCCCAACAAGTGAGTAAATAATGGTTACTTTCTAGGGGACCAAGGCTTGTTGATAAGTAAACTTCACTAAGTTTCTTGGCTAACCCTTTCATTCCTAAATTTAAATAGGTTAAAAATTGCTACAAACGATCGGTGCCTTTAGCATCCAAAGGTTGCAAATCGACCGTAGAATCCTATTCAATAAGTGGAACGCATTAACTGTCTAGTCTTAGGTTAAGTAATAAGGTGCCTTCCAACCTATTTTGTTCACACCCCTCTCAACTGCCCGATCTCTAATATACTAATGGAAGTATAAAATCAATGGGTGTTGTAATAGCTAAAGTGAATGGGAGGGAACCCATTGTGTAGAAATTCGAACAAGTATCATGATTTTCATCACGACAAAGGACATAACACTAACAAATATATTCGGCTCAAGAATGCAATTGAGGATGCAATCTAATGAGGATATTTGAGCAAGTTCCTTGCCTGTAATGCTATTGAACCTTCTTCTATTAATATGAATTAAGAATACTGAATGGCCTACCTAATGATGAAGAGATGAGCAGAATAATGCAGATCGACCTCTCTAGGCTAGTAGGGAGGTAAGAGAATGAGGTACTAATAGAGCTCCAAATGATGTAATAAACACCATTGTTGGCTGACCTTCCACTTTAGGACAATCTTGCTCTTCGAGCTTGACTAACACCATGCAATGTATTTGTAATGTATAAGGAAAAAAAGTAAAGGTTGATAATTCCATCTATTTTACAATGGAGGATTTTAAAGGTGTGCATAGGCCCTACAATGATGCACTTGTAATCAATGAAAGAATTGCCAACTTCAAGGTAAAAAAGATCTTAGTTGACATTGAGAGTTCGGTAGGCATTATCTTTCAACATGCATTTAACTAAATAAAGCCAAAGATCAAAGCACAATTGAGGTCTTATGATTATGGTCTGTATACTTTCAATAATCAATCCATATGAGTCACCAAAGTAATTTCCCTTCCATTTTAGATCAGAGATAACAATAATGTAGTGGAAGATATAGTGGATTTTCTTGTTATAAAGTGCTAGCACATCTTTAGGCCAAATTATCCACTCCTACCGGAGTCGGAGTATATAAATGAGATCAACAATTGGTTAATTCCTTATATTTGAAAGCACTTAGACATGATAAAGTTTTTTAGATAAAGACTAACTTAGAAAAGAAGTCTAGTGACATAGAAAATGTCGAAGAAGAAGTAAAGGAAGTTGAACTTAAGGACAATCCAAATAAGATAAGAAAGATGGGGAGACCATTGCCAGCAAATATCTATTGAAACTTAACTAAGTTTCTTCATGATAATGCTGATGTCTTTGCATGGACTCCCTTAGATATGCTAGGCATCCCCATGGAAGTCATGACACATAAGTTGCAGATTGAACTAAATGTAAAATTATTTTAGCAAAAGAAGAGGCATTTTATCCTTAAATGGCAAACAACCATAGAGGAGGAAGTTTAGAAGTTGTTAAAGGTAGGGTTCATAAGGGAAGAGCCTTATCTAACTTAGCTAGCTAATTATGTACTAATTAAGAAGTCAAATGGCAAATAGCACATGTGCATAGACTTTATTGATTTGAATATGGCTTGTCCTAAGAATTGTTTCCCCTTGTAGAAGATTGATTAAATGGTTATTTTGCTTACTAAACATGCCTTACTCTCTTTTATGGATGCATTTTCTAGTTATAATCAGATCAGAATGGAAAAAGAAGATGAAGAGCATAAATCATTCGTTATGAACTTTAGGACATACTGTTACACAGTAATGCCCTTTAGGCTAACAAATGCCAGTGCAACTTACTAGACGCTTGTAACAAAAATGTTCAAGCCCCAAATTCATTACAATGTCAAAGTCTATGTTAACAACATGATAGTTAAAAACAGAGAGGAAGATCAACATTTGCCAACCTCGAAGAGACAATCAACACACTAAAGAGATACAACATGAAACTCAACTTGTAGAAATGTGTTTTTGGAGCTACCTTAGGTAAGTTCTTAGGATATCTGGTAACTCAATGCAACATTAAGGTGAATCCTAGAAAGATTAACGCGATAAGAAACATGAAGTCCACAAGTACTATGAAGGAGGTTTAGGAATTAACTATGCAAATTGCCTCTTTGAACAAATTTGTATTAAACAACGTAGATAGATGCGCATAATTTTTTAAGATCTTGAAGAATTTGAAAGTGTTTCAATTGACTAATGAATACAAGGTCGCATTCAAAGATTTAAAAGATATTTTGGTGTCACCACCAGTATTTTCAATGCCTATTCCTGAGAAAGATCTATTCTTATACTTGTCAATTAGTAGCCAAGCTCTCTCTTTTGTCCTTGTTCGAATAGAGGGAAAAGAGTATAAGCCAATTTATTATGTGAGTCATGTCTTGCAAGGCCTAGAACATAGATATACAAAAATTGAAAAGTTTGACCCAATTGCAATCATCTAGGTAAGGAAGTTGAAGCCATATTTTGAAGCACATCAAGTTATTATCCTGATTGACCAACCACCATGGGAAGCCTTGCAACGACTTAATGCCTCAAGAAGAATGATGAATTATGCTTTGGAGCTGAGTGCCTATGGTGTGTAATATAAGCCTAGAATGATATTAAAGGCTTAAGTTTTGATAGATTTTGTAGCTAAATTCACTGGAGAAGAAGACATCATTGATGTGGTTGAGAAACTTACCTAGATTTTCTACTTAGACGGCTCTTCTACAAAGGAAGAAAGCAGTGCAAGCCTTATCTTACAAAGGCCGCATAATGTGAAGATTCAATGTGCGTTGAAGTTTAGATTTCTAGCCAATTTGGAGTTAGCAAGAGAATTTAGAGCTGAGAAAGCTCAAATTTTCTTTGGTTCATAATTAATAGTGAACCAAATAAAAGGAAGCTATGCAACGAACGATGAGGTGATGAGCAAGTACTTAATGATAATACAAGTGCTCCTAGAAGAATTTCAGTCTTTTATAATTAAGAAGATCCCTAGAGTTAGGAACATTGATGTTGACAAGCTTTTGAAGTTGGCCAATACAATACTTCTTGATCTAGATGATAAAGTTTTTATCAAATATCTCCCTAGCAAAAGCTTGGAAGTACCTAAACAATGTTATGAAGTAATGTCTTGCTTAAGAGAGAAGTCATGAATAGACCCCAATTGTTAAGTATTTAAGAGATGGGGTCCTCCTTGTAGACAAAAGGATGCTTAGAGGCTAATATAATAGGTCACGAATTGCACTTTAACTGATGACTACTTATATAAACATAGCCTCTCACAACCTTACCTTCACTATCTTGCACCAAAGGATGCTTGACAAGTTCTTTAAGACCTACATGAAGGTATGTGAAGTGCCCATGTGAAGCCTAGTCCCTATACATTTAGGTGTTGAGACTTAACTATTATTGGCCAACCATGAAAGAAGATGCTAAGATTGCAATGCAATAATGCCCATAGTGCCAAAAATATGAAGTTTTGAGCTACACACCTTTTATAAATTTGTATAGCTTGCCCTTGGCCCTTCACCTAATGGGGGCTGGACATACTTAAACCCTTTCCTAAGGAGAGCATACAACAGCAATTCATAATAGTCACAATAGATTATTTCACTTAGTGGGTAGAAGCCAAGTGTCACATCCCGGTATAACATAAGATGCACCATCACACAGGAATACTTGTTGAAAACTTAACTCAATCTGCTCATTTGTCAAAAGACAACATTGTTTACGTAATAAAGGAGTTTTTACATTGGAGTTCGACTATATTCCCTATTACAACTTATGTGTACAACATAATATTTAAATCAAAATATGAACTAGCTTTTTCCTTTATCATCTTCACAGTAATAGGATCTTTGACCTAATATAAACTCCTTACAAAAGTTGTTGACTTCGACTCATGCTTTTGGTATATATATTCCCCCTTAGCGTTAGGCCCTTTACGATGCTATTAACTTGAGGATAAAACATTTTAACCCCTCAGCTATTGAAGTTGAGTGAGAGTAGATAACATACAACACAATATACACAATATTACATATCACAACTAAAACATTTGAATCATAACCCATATGTTCAAATTCACATATGCATTCGCCCAACCGAGCATTTACTACTAACAATGTAGCATACTATGCTTATGGACATGGCATGCATTAGTACTGATATCTTATGCCCTCCAAACTTTGTCCGGTTAGTCGACATAGCTAGGCATCTGGATACAACGTCCATGAATGTAAAGCAATAAGGAGTTGCCTCAGAGTAGGACGCCTACCAAATTGGACTATATATTGTAGTCTACCATTATGAAAAAGGGCAACAAGGAGCTGTTTGGGAGTAGAACCCCAACCTTGCTTTACAAAATTAGACTACACACTATAGTTCACCAAATCAAAGTGGCAACATTGCCAAATTAGACCACACACTGTAGTCTACCAAATTTTACTATCAAAATAGTCACAATGTTTAGGCAATGCAATCTATATACTTCCAAAAATTGAGTTCATAAAGCCATGCTTTTTCCATGATCAACTGGAAGTCTCATTCTAAAATTTTTTACTTGTAGGTCCCTTTTTGTGTCGTGCCATGTCGTAATATGCAATAGCAACTCAAGAATATCAATTAGCACAATCAATCTTTAAGTTTTATTCATCCTAATGATCTGATTTTGGTTTTCAAACTCTCCTTAGCAAAATTCTAGTATCTTATTTGGGTTCACTTAGGTGAACACCTAGAAGATTAAGTTAATGATCACTCAACTTTCCTAGTTAGCATAATTATTCATAAGCACAAATCATCACCCAACATGGCAGCATAACAGTTTAAAAAAGATACATTTACTGTCATTCAAAATCACTACATTAACATCCACTATAGTAGCATATCAGTTCACCCAAGATATACTCATATTCAATCAACATAGCATCAAACAGTATACAGTGTTATGAGTAGCAATATATCTACTCCAAGCATGGGTTAGATCCATTTACTTGGTCTTAGTAATAGCACAAAATCTTAAACTTCACAACGTGATCCTTCCTTACATCTTACACCTATGAAAATATAACAGTCTTCAAATCAAGTATGGGTCGAACCTGAATTATTATAAGCTTTCATTTTCGTGTTTTTAAACTTTATTTAATTGTATCTTACTCATTTTCTATCCGATTTTAATAAGCTTTATATCGTCACAATCATTATTTTGAGTACTATTGATATATCTTAAGAAACGAGATTGATTAATATTGTCAAAAACCCAAAAATACCCTTTTCTCATTATGACTTGATTATATGTTATCCTAACTTCATAATTGACTTAAGTAAGTTTTAGTACTAGGCTAAATATCCTAAAAACTATACTTTCCAAACTTTTCCAACAACACTTATTATACCCTAAAGTGTTTATTTGACATAGATTTAATAAACATTCTAATAGTACCAATTACTATATTACATATTAAGCTAATATATAAGCTTATGCTAGGAAAATATGTAATGAATAGTATACAAGCTTGATTAATTTCACGAAAGATCCTATGGACTGACAAAAATATGTAGTTTAATTATTGATCACTAATTACACTAAATTAGTTATTATCTATTTTTACAAAAATAGTAGTTTTAGATCAAAATTATAGAAAATTAAGGAAAATAAATAGATTTTTGAGTGAGATAAAAATTAAATATTCCAAATATCATTATAAACATCTAAAAGTCTAAACATGTAGGGCTCATTCATTAATTTCATCAAAAACTAATTATTTTAATAATTCGGTAAAATTAGCAGTTTTATTCAAAATAATAATAAAAAATAGTAAACATGGAGATTTTCAAAAGTTATTGTTACTGAAATTTAATACATTATATAAGTGTATTATACAAAATTTTTCATGTTGAAGTAACATTATTTAATATTTTGAAAAATTTATTTAAAATTCGTCTAAACAGGGTATGTTCTTAAGAAAGTACCATAAATCAATGTTATTTTAAGAAAATAAAATTACCACATGAAAGTACATGTAAAATAACTTAGGGAAACCAAATTTCATAATTTTATAATCTAATTTGATCTTTTTAGTGAATTAATAAAAATCAGGTAGTAAAATTTGACTTACCGGCGCATGGTATTTTAGCCACCACCTTATGTCGGCCCACTTTCTCTCTCCACCACAACTTTAATTCCTAAGTGACTCCCTGTTAGTTTGCCTATAGTTTTAGGAACTGTAATTCACCATATTTTTACACTATTTTCTTTTTTTTTTTTGAATTTTTTTCTAATTTTTTAGAATTTTATAAAATTATGTTCTTGTATTTTCAAGTTCCCAAAATATTTTGAATGATGTTTAGAGCCCTATTTATAGGTTTTAGGATTTTTGTACATAAAAAAGTAAAATTATATATATCAATTTCACATTTTCCTAAGTGCCATGTGTCATTCTCTCCTTAACCAAGTATTGATTTATCATTTGCAATTAATTCTAGCTCGACACATCATTTGGTGACTCATCAATGCAATTTTTTTTTATTAATTTTCCATTATTTTACCTAATTTTGATAATTTATTATTATTATATGTATAAATTTAGCACATATAATGTATATCACATGTAATACATGTATATTATGTATAATCCAACTTCATTTATTATTTTTGAAAGTTAATTAACTTATTTCTAATATCTCGCTAAATCTAAAAGTTTGAATTTTACGATTATCGACTTTATTGATAAATTGGTATTTTTCTTAAATTAATATTTTTATATAGCTTATTTTGAGAAATTGACTTTACTTGAATTACTTCATCTAACTTTTTTAACTTTACTGTAAAGTTTGCAATAAAATTGATAACTTAACCCAGCATCCTAAATTTAGGGGCTCGGATCCTAGAGTTATTAAACTAGCTCGAAATCCTAAAGTATTACACTAGGGCAATAGCAAAGATTACTAAACAAAAGATTGAGTCATTTGTCTTCAACTTTATTTTATCAAGGTTCGAGGTTCCCTTCATGATAATAACTGACAATGGCCCATAGTTTGACAACAATTTCTAAGCTTTCTATGAAAAGAACAACATCCAGCTAAATTATACTTTAGTAGCTCACCCCCAGACGAGCAGACAAGTGGAGGTTATTAATAAGACTATCTTATATAGTTTGAAGAGAAGAGTTAATCAGGCAAAGGGCAAGTGGGTTGATGAGCTACTTAGTATTTTATGGGGTATGTGACCACGTACAAAATTTCGACAAGAGAGGCACCTTTCAAACTAGCTTTCGAATCGAAAGCCATGTTACCAATTGAATTGGAGTTGTCTAACCTATGAACACAAAAGTTTGATGTCATGGCAAATCAACTAGGCCTGATGACCAATTTAGAGACAATTGAGGAGATAAAAGATATTACAAGAGAAAGGGTTGTTGCTTACCAACATAAGGTAGTGAGATATTATAAAGAAGGTAAAGCATAAAATGTTTCAACTTGGAAACCTGGTTTAAAGGAAATTGGTGAGCAACGAGTGTGGAAGACAACTAAGGGAAGCTTGGCGCAAATTGGCAGGATCTAGTAAGGGTTCAAGAAGTCATAAGCAATGGAGCCTATGGATTAGAAAGGTTAGATGGTCTAGTTATTCCTCATGCATCGATTGTTGAGAACCTTAAATTATATTTCAAGTAATAATTCTATGTTGTCTACAATACTATGTATTTGCATGTGTTGTTTCCTTTAAGACAATGTAAGTCTATAGCCTAATCATTATCAATATGAAGTGTTTGTTCCAATTTGCTATGAGCATCTCTTTTCTTGATCTTTTCTATTCTTGATCTAACCACTATTAATGAATAACATAGTTCAAGCCTACATGGCATACGAGCTATGAAATAAAGTTCTAACCTAATATGGTTAATGAGCTTAATTGTAAGTGGCAAGCAAGCCTACCATTCTCTAAAAAAGAGTTTAAACCTAATACAACTAACAAACTTAGAAAATGCCTTTAATAGGTATTAATCTAGTTCAACTAACAAACTCCCACATTTAAAATAAGTTCACATCTTATATGATTAATGAACTTTCCTTAACTACATCTATGGGAAGATAGACAAATCAAATGTGCATAAAAAAAAATGCAATGAATTAAAATGTCAAAAATTGACAAAGTCCCAATACAAACCTAATGGTCAACATTAAGACTTGAGTAAACATCTCAAATATTCAAAAAAGTAATCAAAAGTTAATTATTGGCATGAGGCTATGAGACTTTTTCTTTTGCAGAATCTACAAGGTCGAAGTTTTGCTTAGTCGAACTCCTAGAAACCCTGTTGTTAAAATCCTTATCAGCATTAGATTTTCTAGTTGGAGTAGTGGGATGTTCTTCTTAGACATAAGGGGTTGTTTTTCAAAATGTTTCCTTAACTACTTTAAGGGTCTCAACATCGGCCACTTGGTTGTCACCTTGCCTATGGCCTCCTTCTCCTTCTTAATTGCCAACCTCTCCATCATCCACATTACTATTAGAGTCATCATTGTCAATGTCAACAAAGTTGAGATAAGATAGTTCGTAGTCAAGGTAGGCTTTTAACACTTCTGCCCTTACCAATTGAAACCCTTCCAGAAATTTCTTTCAAAGTTTTTTCTTGATTTGCCACTTAGATTATCGATTAGTAATGCTTCCTTAATGGAAGGCTTAGCTTTAGTAGCCTGCTCTAGCTCAGAAATACATGTTTTGAATTTAGAATTCTCAATCTCTAGATTCTTTATTTAGGCCCTTAATTTATCCTCTTCTTTACTCATTAAGGCACTCCTCTACCCTAAGCTCCAATTTTCTTTTTTTTTCTCTCATATAGTTTTTCCTTCAAATCCATGGTTTCCTTAAAGAGTTTGTCATTTTTGGTCTTCAGACTGGATACCTTGTCAACCATTAGTGAGTTTGTCGATTTCTTGTTAGTAAGCTCTCCTAGATAGGAATTAAGCTACCAAACCCCTGACTTAAGCTTAAGTCTGAAGATTAGAGAGCATAGCAAGGTGAGTTCTTTCTTTATGCCCCATAACTGAAGAGTTCAAGCTACTACAGTCTGCCAACTTGATGCCCTGCCTAAGCTGAACCTTCTTGTGCTTATCAATAGTCTTTAGCTGCTAACCAAAGGTACACTTAAACAAAAGTTTGACCCATTTAACCATCTACCTAGCCGACCTAAATCCAAGCTATACTAAATACATTCAAGCTAAATTCACCTCGAAAAAGTTACTTACTTAGCTCAATACAGTTGAACTATCAGCTTGGCTTAGCATCATTACTCGGCAATAGTCAAATTAGCAGTACAATTTGTCTGTTTTTGCTAGACGTCTGACCATTGATCATTTCCCACATGTTCGAGCATCCCAAATGATAGAATCTTTAGTACAAAACACCTGCTTTTGTTGATTTTTCATTAATATCCTTCAAATGCTCCTTTTATCATACTAATTTTGGACATTACCTTATGTAGTATTTTTCGTTTGTAGCAATTTTCCTAATATTTCAGGTATAAATACCCATTGTAAATTTAGCCACAATATAATCAAATATCTTCAATACGAAATATACTTCCTTTCGTAGGCATTTTCTTTACTTACTTGATTCGCTCTTATCTTAACCCTTAAGCAAGCTAGGTAGCGAGTACCTTCACTAAGTTAACTCGTGCATCATATTGAGTTTGCTTTGGTGAGTCGTCAATAGTTCCTTAGTACGTCATATCCTCGAAGTTGATCATAGTTTTTGCTTGTTTACTTTCTTATTCTCATACATTCCCATCTTTGTTTTTTAAGCTTTTTGCAAACTTGAACCCACCCCTTACAATCAGCTTTGTCTATCCTTAGTGTAGATTATATCATCTTGGTATTAGAGTAGAGGTTCGCTCTAGTAAGTTGCTATTTAGTTGTGATTGTTACTATATAGAGTGTGGTACTGTTGTTAAGTGTGCTATGAATACATAGAGGGTTAATTTAGGTGTTTTAGACAGTATTTAAAGTTTTCCTATTACTATGAGACCTTTGTTGTGAAGTACTCTATTTTGCCCTATTTCGAACAAATGAAAACAAAGCAAGTTTCAATTAGACTTATTGCTCCTTAAAGTAATTGTCGTATTGATAGTTTGCTCGAACTTTTGTATGGAAATGTGTGTGTGAGTTGTTTGATTTAAGAGGATAGTATCTGTTGTTTTATAGATTTTGAGTTTATTACTAAGCTTTGTTAAGAGGATGATGAATCCAAGTGTCAATGCAAATAGTGGAGATAATAATAGCGGTGTTGTCCACAATAGACGATAATCCTAAAATGCCCCTAGAAGTACCGATGAGTGAATTGATGAGGTGGTTAACCTTATAGTTCACTTGACCAAAGCTATTCATGTATTGGCCTTTCAATGTGTTGAGGCTATATAGAATACTCCCTAAGTTGCTCAAACTATAAGAGGATAGATCGCGGCTCAATAAGATTGAGGTAGAGGGTAGGAGAATGTGTACGAAGCAAAATTGACTTAGGTGATATGGATGAAGAAGGAGAAGAAAAGTACAATGAGGAAGAGGAGCAAACTCAAGCACTTCAAGCTACTAACCATGTGAAGCTTCAGATTTTGAGCTTCAACGGTTATAGAAATGCTTATGACTACCTATACTAGGAAGAGATGGCAAAATGTGTTTTTTATTATTACTAGTATGACGATTGTGAGAAAGTAAGGATTGCTGCTGTAGCATTCTCAGATTATGCCATGATATGGTGGAAGAACTTCCAAATTATGAGGAGATAAGAAGAATCTAAGGAAGTAAATACTTAGCCCGTGATGACGAGGATACTTAGAAATAAATTGTGCTAGATACTTATTTGCAAGAAACTTTTGCTTAGCTTCAAAAGTTGAGACAAGAAAGCCAAACTATTGATGAATATGTTCAAGAGTTCCAAATACTCATGATTCGATGTGAAGTGAATAATTCATCAGCTTGAATAGTATCCTTATTTGTCACTAGATTGAAAGGCAACATCTGAGATGTCGTGTAGCTTCAACTGTTTACTACATTGAATGAGGCTACAAGAATAGCATAACAAGTGGAAAGATAGAGAAGGAATAGGTTAAGTCAACCTCCAATGAGCTAACCTGTCTAGTCAAGTTAACCTACTCAAGGAAGTTTCTGAGCTCAGCAAAGTGCCAAGCCAAGTAGAAGGACAGATGTTAGAGTAGAATAGAAGAGCTACCAATTAATGGTGAAGAGCAACTAAGAACTTATGAGAAGGGACAAGGATCTAGGAGGAAGACGACCCATATTAAGTGCTTTAAGTATTAAGGGTTTAGGTACATGGTTACTCATTGTCTAAACCAAAGAACTATGATTATCAAAGGAGACATTTTGAAACTTGATGTGGACAATATTGATAAGGAGCCTGACGAGGAGGTTACTTTTAAGAAGGATACCACCTTAGAAGATGAGCTTATTGAAGAGGATGTGTTTGTTGAGGAATTGGACAAATTAACTTTGGTTGTTTGATGAGTGACGAGTATACAATGATCCATCGAAGATGAATAGAGAGAAAACTTATCCCACATCACATGCAAAGTGAATGAACAAGTTTATGCACTCACAGTAGATAGTAGGAACTGCATAAACGTTGCATTTGCCAACTTGGTTTGCAAGATTAAATTGCCAACCATTTCACATCTGAAGCCTTATAAATTGCATTGGCTGAATGAGAAGGGAGCATTGCATGTCAACCAGTAAGTATTACTGCCAATCTCTATTAGGAACTATTTTGCTGAAATTTTTCGTAATGTGTTGCCTATATGTGCATCTCATGTATTGCTAAGCAGACCTTAGCTTTTTTACCAAAGAGTTATTTATGAAAATTTTAAGAACATATATGTGTTTAAGAAGGATGGGAGGAAAATTAACTTGAACCCCATGACACTAAGTCAAGTAAGTAAATTACAAGCTAAATTGGATCGAGGAACAAAGAAGGCTTTGGTACTGAGTGGTAAGCTTCGATCAACCATAACTCTAACTTACCAACCTTCCTATTTGTAAGGAGACTATTGGAATTAAAGGAACAAGCAAAGCTACTAGTGGAGGTCAAGAAGTTGTTCAATGAATATTTTGACCTGTTTCCGGAGTACTTGCTTGAGGGGATTACTTCCATTTTGAGGTATTGAGCACTGTATTGACTTGATACCTAGTGGTACATTACCGAACAAGCCTGCTTATAGAATGAATCCTAAGCAAGCTACAAAGCTTCAAAGACAAGTTAATGAGTTATTAAAGAAGGGATATGTAAGAGAAAGTCTTAACCCCTATACTATGCTTACATTGCTTGTGCCAAAGAAGGATTGTACTTAGTGCATGTATGTGGATAATAGAGCTGTTGATAAGATTATGACGAAGTATAGATACCCATTTCGAGGCTAGACGATATGTTAGATGAACTGAGTGATGCCAAACAATTCAACAAGATTAACCTAAAGTTAGGATACCACTAGATTTGAATGAGGCAAGGGAATGAATGGAAGACTAATTTTAAGACCCAACATGGCCTGTACGAGTAGATGGTCATGCCCTTTAGACTATCAAATGTCCTGAGCACTTTTATGAGATTGATGAATAATGTTCTAAGAGACCTGATTGAAAAGTTTGTTGTTGTCGTCTACTTTAGCGACATCCTCATATATAATGCTGACCTTGTAAGTCATATTGACCATCTCTAAGCTATTTTCGATGTCCTTTATGTAGAGAAATAGTTTAGAAACATAAAGAAATGTTGTGTCTATCAAAAAGAGGTGATCTTCCTAGGTTACGTAGTTAGTGGAGGAGGACTGAGAGTTTATGAAGAGAAGATTCGAGCCATTGTTAAGTGGCCAATCCCAACTTCATATGCTTAAGTGAGGAGTTTCCATGGATTGGCATCCTTCTACCAATGCTTTACTCAAGGATTCAGTACTATAGTAGCACCTTTAATTGAACTAATGAAGAAGAATGTAAAGTTCAAGGGGGGTGAGAAAAAAGAGTAGAGTTTTGCTGAGGTGAAAGCAAGGTTGACCTTTACTCCAACCTTGGCTTTGCTAGACTTTGATAAAGTGTTTGAGCTTAAACGTAATGGTCTAGTGTCAGCATTTGAGTTGTACTATTACAAGAAGACCAACCTGTCTCACTTATCATAATGAAAAGCTCAAAGGAGCACAACTAAACTCTTATCTATATGACAAAGAGCTCTTGGCATTAATCCAAGCTCTTAACGTGTAGCAACATTATGCTAAAGGAATTTGTCATATACATAGATCAAAAGTCCTTAAGGTATTTATAGAGCCAATCAAAGCTTTCAAAATGCCAAGCTTGATGGATCAAATTTCTAGAAAGGTTTAATTTCATCATCAAATATAAACAAGGCAAGAATAATGTAGTTATTGATACTCTATCAAGAAGACATGCTTTACTTACTAAGTTAGAGACCAGACTACTGAGTATCCGTCCTCTCTATGATAGTCATCAAGTGACCGTCCTTCCTCACATCTAGCACAGATGAGACCAAAGTGTGGATCCTCAGCATATAAATTCTTTATTGTAGAGAAACCAAGTAACCTAGTTTATAGTTCAGTCGGGAGGGAATGTCACCTCGATAGGGCGTTAGCCACTACATTATTCTTCCCATTCTTATATTGCATGACATGAGAAAATCCTTCCATGAACTCGACCTATTTAGCTTATCTCTGAGATAACTTGGGTTGGCTCTTTAGATATCTCAAGGATTCATGATTAGTGTAGATCACAAATTCCATAGGTAGTAGATAGTGTTGCCATACCATTAGGGCTTGGATTAAAGAGTAAAACTCCTTTTCATAGACAAAATAGTTGAGTGTGGCTCCTCGAAGTTTCTTGCTAAGGTAAGTAATATGTTGGCTTTCTTGCATTAGTACGACACCTATGCTTAGTCTAAATACATCATACTCTACTTCAAACACTTTGTCAAAGCTTAGCAGAGACTTCCTCAAAACTCCTCTGCTCCTTCTCTTCCCATCTGAATTCAACATTCTTCTTTGATAGTTCAGTAAGTAAGGCCATGATTGTACTAAAATTCCTTATAAATCTACGATAGAATGATGCCAGGCCTTAGAAACTCTTAGCGTCAATCAAAGTGGTCAGCACTAGCCATTGGTGATCGCTCTAATCTTCTCTTCATCAACTTGTACGCCCCTACCACTTACAACAATGCCCAAGAATATCACTTTGAATCAGTAGAAGTCATACTTCTTAAAATTAGCATAGAGTTGTTCAGCTTAGAGTTTTACAAAGACTCTTCAGAGATGCTCCTAGTGAGTCTCTAGGTTGGGGCTATACACTTAGATGTCATCAAAATAAACCACAACAAACTTTCCTATTAATTCTCAGAGCACATGATTCATCAAGAGCATAAATGTGCTCGACACGTTGGACATTCCCAATGGCATTACAAGCCATTGATATAATCCGTGGTGTGTTTTAAATGCGATCTTCCACTCATCACCCTTGTACATTCAAATCTGATGATATCCTGATTTGAGATCAACCTTGGAGAACACTCTTACTCCGTTCAACTCATTTAACATTATATCAAGCCTTAGTATGGGATACCTATACTTGATGGTGATTTGATTAATTGTTCGACTACCTACACACATTCTCAATGACCCATCTTTCTTAAGGACCATCAAAGCCGATACGGTATAGGCGCTAAGGGATTCTCGCACAAACCTTTTGCAACTTGGTGACCTGTTTAGGATTCACCCTATAAGCAAGCTTATTCAGTAGTGCAGCTCCTAGCTGTAGGTTAATGGCCTATTCTATACCTCAGATAAGGGGTAAACCATTTAGTAGTTCATTTAGGAATAAATTGGTCCAATAATGCTTTCACCTCGACAAGTTCTTCCCTCTCCTCAAATCTCATCTCTAGTATTCTTCAGACTAGTGAATAGGTTGGTCCTTCGAGCTCCATCTCTCTTTTTGGCTTGGGTCATTACTAGAGTCTCTTTCTTCAAGGTCTGGTTTAGTTGGGTTTGCATGACCTTTACCTACTTAGCAGTCATAGGAATCAATTTCACCCTCCTACCTTCATGCTCAAGGAATATGTTTTCCTCCTTCCATCATATATCACAGCTCAATCGAACATCTACAGTCGTCTAAGTAGAATGTGGGATGCACTCATGGGCAGCACATCATAGAGCACTTCATTTTGATAATTGCCAATGTAGCAGATACATGTTTGTTCACCCGTAAGGCTCCTTTATCACTAAGACAATGAAGCTTATAAGGTTTTGGGTAGGGCTTGGTTGGCAATTTCAATTGTTGGACCATAAATATAAAGGTTGCATAGGTACAACTGCTACTATCAACAATCAGGGCACATAGTAACTCATTTAACTTACATCCAATGTGGAAGAGATTTTCCCTTTGTTCATCCTCGGGTATAGGATTGACATTCATTGTCCTTCTCAACATTAGAGTGGCCAACATAAAGTTGCCTTCCTTATTGTAGATAACTTCCTCCTCTGATAGCTTAGTCTATCAGTCCTCTTTCAGCTCCTCTACTTCCTCATCAGTATTATTTACTTTAACAGTCAATGCCTTACCTCAAATCACCATAGTTCTTCTATCCAGATACTAAGTAGCTATGTGTCCAAATCCTTAGCATTTGAAACACTTGATCTCACTTATCTTCCTTCTTAAGCTTTGACCTTTCTTAAACTTCATTGGCATCTCCTTATGCTTTACTCAAGTAGTTGGAGCAAGTCAAGCTTTAGTAACCTCACATGGTTCTATATACACAGGTCTTTTCGGAACAAATTGGCTATTGTTAGGTCGGCTGATAGGTGGTCAAAACCTTCTTGTTTGGCATTTTTCTATCCTATGTGTGGTTCACATTACATTGTCAAGTGATCTAATATCCACGGTTTCTAGGATATCTTTGATCTTATACTTCAATCTACCAATGAATTGAAATATAGTTCAACCTTCTAGCTTATTGACTTCACATCAAATGATTAACATCTGAAATTCCTTCTTAAAAGCTTCAATAGTCAATCTTCCATGCCTTAGCTCCTATAATCTTTTGAAGGTATTCTGTAAATAATAAGTCACCATAAACCTTCTCTTCATAACTCTCTTCGTTTCATCCTAACTCCTAATTTCTTATTCTCCTTCTCTTCTTCAGGTGGCTTGTACGTTGTTGCATGGCAAAGCAACATAACAAGTAAACTCCAACACAGTAAGTCTAACCTTTACATTATTGGGTACTTTATGGCATTCAAATTGCTTCCTAATCTTGTCTACCAAATCCACAACTAGCTACTAGGTTGGTTAGGTTGGTGAGCCTATCCAATCAATTACCCATTGATTGAGGTGTGAAGCTTCCTTATTGTCCTTGGCTATTTTGAGCACCACTCTCTTAGTTTCCCAAAGTTCCTTAAACACTTGAATTTGACATTTTTGGCTAATTCACAAGATTGATTGTTAAAGTACCACTCAGAGTTTCCTCCGTGAGTCACAATAGCATAACAATAAATAATACTCCCAACACCGAGACAACTACACACAATGTATAAGTAGATAACCACACTCTGTTTTACGTATAAGAAATAAGGGAAAATAGAGCACCGAAAGTCTTCAACACTATTCACCTACCAAACTCCTAATCTTAGCAATAGGACTTTGAACACACAAATAGTAACAAATTACTCAAAGAACAAAGTAGAAGAAACTAGTTTTCGAATGTAGCCAAGGCTTTGATACCAGGATGATACGATCTGGTGTAGATGAACACACGACGCCTAATATCACACGATGATGGATATGATGCACCGGTACCTCACATGAGCTCGGGTTGTACTTGATATGACAAATATGTGTGGCTGGAGATCACTTGCCTCTAGTCCACACTTAATGAGATAGATAAGAGTAGCTCGAGAGTAAATAGCAAAATATTTAGCTTAAGAGGGTATGTTTGAAAATTTAATGTATCGTCTATTGGCCATTATAATATACAAGTATTTATAGGACCTAATTAGGGTAAATCCTAAGTTAAAGTAAATTACAAAAAAGATTCCTATTAGTTAAGGAAAAGGGGAATAATTTATAGGGGTATTAATATAAACATGCAAGAAGAATATCTAGTTACAGAAAAGACAATACGAATGTTAGAAAAAGGCAAGACATGTGTCATTTTGCTCCTTTTGTAGTCCCAATGATATTGCTAGCTAAATAGGGATGGGGTTAGATAAGGTCAGTATCGGCGTTGACAGTTTAGACAATTGGGACTGGGTAGGCGTAGGTTCATGGGTGACACATTTTCAAATTGGCCTTAAGGGGTCGGCTCTTAACAATTGACAGATCGGGTTCAACATGGTTATGTTTGGTCACATCTTCATTTGATGCCTAGGCAGGTATGTTTCAAAGGGGTTAGCTCAACACATTGGCTGGTCTCCTCAGCAACTTCTTGGATGTGGAGAGCGAAGTAACTCAGCAGGTCGAATTGTGGAATGTACTACTCTTCGGCATTCGACTCACCTCAAATAGCTTGGTGAACCATTTAAGCAGGCTCATGACCTTGGGAGCACTTGATTGGTTAGTGATCCTTATCAATTTATTAACGTAATGATTTTATTGAAAAAGATCGAAGTTGCGGTATTTGTTTCACTCAAGATTAAATCTCTTTACCTGGTGTTATGCTCACCAGTTTCATACAACTAGGTGGAGTGGCATAAGATCTACCTCCTAACTTACGTCAAGATATTGATTCCTTCACACAATAATTTGCTTCTTGTATCGACAAATTAGAAGATTCTACAACTACCTACTGTTGAAACTAGTGAAGCAAATGATTGACACATCATATCATCCGATGGATAGGGGGTATATAGTTGAACAATAGTAAAGGCTTCTAGTAGTGATAGCTTAACTAACCAAATGGGCCTATATTGATGGTTTTATTATCTTAGACCACAAAGACCTTGGCCGTGCTTCTAGTTTCCATTCCCATCATCATATTGATGATAAATCTCCTCATGCTCGGCCTTCCTTCTTTAGTTCGCCAAGCATTCTAATGAAGTTATCTCATTCCCAAGAGTAAACCCTGGTTTTTAATCTACTTCCAATTCTTAGCTCAAGAGTAACTACCCCCCTTTTCCCACCAATATCATCCTCATTCAAACGGTCAAAAAAGTCGAAAGAAAGATATATAGAATATAGCGAGATAAAAAAAATATAGCCTCAATGATGGCAAAACAAAGGCTCTTCCATTCTCTTAGAGGTTTGGATTGGTGATTAAAAAAGCTTTACAAAGTTTTATGTGATCAATGCTGTTATGGCTTAAAGTGGTAGAGTTATAACGGTCCCGCTATGCAAACTATTCTCGGATAGAAGCTAACATTTCAGTTGTTATCTTAAACCTAATTTACACAAGGTATCTATGACTAACCCACTTTAAAGCAAAAAGTTCATAAATAAACATTTTATTTACCTATGGAATTATGAAAAATGCATATTTACAATAAAATAATCTGAGTATGTTTACAAGATTTAGTAGCCCAATAATAATCTACTTAAGAAATACATAAGTTATTACTAAAAGCTTTAAAGATAAAATCTAAACTTAAGAGTGTCATTGATCATTAGATTTTTATCCTCACTCCCTAAGATCTAGTAGTTATATGGCCGCTTCTTAGCTAGCACCTACAACAACATCTATAAAAATGTGAGCAACTGACAATTCAATAAGTTAGGATGGAGACTTAAAACTGTATATCCAATACAAATAAGGTTATTAATCAAATTAATTAGATGCAATGCATATAAAAGTAAATGCTATCATATAACGTTGTTCAATTCATCGTAAGATTAGAGAAATTACACTCGCTCTAATCAAAGTTGAGGAGTTTCTATGTTTAAGCAATAGCTCATGACCAAATCCAAGCTTGTGCAATAGAGACATCATTGCTCCCACGATTGCTTTTAAACCATTGACTTTACCCTTACCGCAAACTCCTTTTCTATCACTTAGTTTAACTAAAGATAAAAAAGGGACCCATTATGTTATCTAGTGCTATCCCTTTCAAAAGGGTTGGTACTTAGTCAGAAAACCCTAAATATCTCCACTAATGGGTTACTAGTAGGTCTGTTTTAGACTTACAGGTCCTAAACTTAGTTAGGTCCAATTTAAGGTGTTCAATTATTTCAAACAAATCACAAAAATATAAGCCAGAACAATAAACTAGAATCATATCATCAAACTAAAAAACAAGCACATACAAGCTTGTGTACAGTCACCTATCTAACTAATACAACTAAGTACATTCTCAAGCCTTTAAGTATTATAAAATAGTGCTCCAAAATACAGTAATGTAATGATCCCAACTTACCTGGAATTTTTGCTTACTCACTCAAGATACAACACGCACAGGCCATCATCAATAATCTCTATAATATAAGTTTTGTTATAGTTTTCACATAACTACCATAGATGGGTTTTGTTATGAAATTCTTACTATTATCTTCAATTTAGGGTTTTATTATACCTAATCATCTGGGTTTTGTTTTTTACAATTATTCTTAATTTAGACTAGGTTCTAATTCCATTTTACGAATCTCATTCCGATTTAGGTTCTAATTCAGTTCCAACTATGGGTATTATATGTAATCTTAAGATTTTGTTTCGAACCATAATATAAAATTAATCACATTATGTTTGGGTATCTTAAATATCCTATTTGGTCTCTAATTAGCATTCTAGTTCATATGGTATACTATAATCTTAATTTTGCTACTGAATTTTCTTCTAATGAGAGAAAAATTTCCATCTTTCATATGATTACCTAAATTTAAGTTTCATATCAGATTTCTTTTATATTTTTATTACTATAATATTATAAATTTTGATATAATATTTCTTACTCATTGATTTCATATATATATATATATATATATATATATATATATATACTATGTGTTATTACATAATTCACTCCTAAATCACTTATCTAACATTACACATATCATCCTTCATCATTTAATAGCATATCAAAATATCTAATTATATCCTAAATAAGAAATTATACCTAATTAACCCTAAATTATAAAGTTAACTTAAAATATACCATTTTACTTATTACTTATATACTACATAATACACCTAATAATTACATCTAATACCCTAAATGCTACAAACATCATACTATATTAGAAATTAACATCCTAAAACATCTAATTATGCACTAAATCTGTAATTGCCATTTGATTACTAAATTAACTCAAAATCACCCATTTTGCATATCATTTTAAGGCCTAAAAATTATTTAAAAATTTTGAAAATAAATTTCTAAAAAATCTCTTCCTAGCATTGTTTTAAATACTCTAAATAATCTACACAAAAATTTTAAACTAAAAACTATACTCTTAAAGTTATTTATTTCTAAATAAAAAATGGGTTCGAGTTTAAGGATTTCTTAAGCACTATATATCACGGGACTTAATTTTGTCAACATAATATTTTCCCTAAATATTACATATAAAAATATCTCAAAATACTAAATTTCATAATTTTTCATATTAATTTATTATTTTTAATAAATAAAATAAAATCGAAGGGAAAATTAGATTGACCGGCATTGGTTGCTCCAGCTACTGCTAGCTACTATGGCCTTATTGGCTAACTTGCACACTGGCACCAACATCTAGTAGTGGTAGTTGTGCTCTCCCAGGCGGTCGTTGATCTTAGTTTCCCCTTATAACCCCTCTTTGCACACTAATTTTTTAATTTTTTGTAAATTAGGCTTTTCCTATCTTCTCCCTTCTCCTTAATTTTTTTTCTGACTCCTAACCGACTAAAATGAGGAATGGGGATGATGTTCTAAATTTATAAGGCTACTTGAATGATTTGTTGCCATTTGTCCCTTATCCTCTTCCATTTTTACTTTCTATTTAGCTAAATTTTATTGGATAATTTTCTTCTCTAATTTTTAGCTTGCTACGCCTTGATCTGGACCGCTCCTTACTTTTTTTTTTTTTTTCCTTAATATTTTTGAAATTTTCTTTAATTATTTACATTAATTTAATATATTTTGAGGAATTTTAAGTAATTTTACGTATTTTTATTTACGCATAAACACATATGGTATAAATACATACTCTTAAATATTATTTATATTATTTTATGATTTTTGTGTGCATATAATTTATCTTTATCAAGTCGTTGGTTATCGGAATTTGTTTTACATGTTTCCAATAAATAATAGGTAATATATATATAATTCAATATTATAATAATTAATTTTTTTATTATTTATTTTTCCTAAATCCAAACTCATGAGATCACTTTTACTTATATTCCTAGCTTTATCATAAAATTTTTGGCTTGATTAGATAACTTACCTGACCACTCTAAATTTCACGGACTGAACTCCAAACATCTAATTGTGAGGCTTACATTTCCATCCCTCTTACAATAGTTTCATCCTTAAAACTACTGTATATCTACGTATTACTCAATTAACCCAAAAATAACAGCTTATATTCTTTTACTATCTTGATAATCATAAGAACCGCGAGTAATGCTTCACCTTTATTGCATTTTGTTTTATAGTAGCTTATAAGTCTAGACCTTCATCCCATTGCACTTTCACATATTCCATATCTCAACTTTTTTAACTTAAGAACCTAGTTATCCTGTATCTTTATAGGTTGCTTCATAACTTTGAAATTCATCTAAATTATCTTATAACTAGGCTTTTGAACCATCTTCTATTTAAGTCTCCAAACACTCTTCTCCATTAACTTTATTATTATTATTATTATCTCTTAAATTCTCAATCACATTTTCTTCCTTTACATTCTATACTTTAATATCAATCATGCCTTATTTCATCACTTTAATCCTCTAATTATATTATATTATCTTATGACTTAGCTCTATAACCTTACAAATTCCCTTGTTAGTTTACTCTCCATTTGTTCTTTATTTTACTGATTCCTAAGTTTTACTCGTGATCATCGGTGGTTCTAAGTTTACCTCATATCATCACCTTTTCTCTCATCCATAATCTTTTACTCACAACAACCATGTCATTACTATGGCTTCTTATTTCTTTCTTCATATAGCTTAGCATAGGATCAATAAAAGTAAATTTGGCAAATGTTGACTTTTCTCCATCTTAGATTCAAATGAGATGGTTAACATTTTAGATCGGCCTAATTTGACTCAACTTAACTAAATAAGAATGAATTTGACTCTTAACCAATAGATTCATTAAGAGAGACAGTATTAACAAGAACTCATTACTTGGCAAGACTCAACATGATAAAATACACCAATAGTGTTAACATGACATGAGACTCAACAACAATAAATTGACCATCTTGGATTTGCCATTCCTCTATTGGTTTATCTATTGCAACTACCCATATGAAGTGTATTATTGCTTTATATCGTCCTTGTACATCCAGTTACCTCGATAGATCTTCTTTCTTGGTAGCAATTGTCAGCTATCTTTCCTCCATTACTACTTAAACACTTTAAGTATCTATAGAAGTTCCTTTTCTATAGAGAGCTCGTTTAAGGAAAGCAATATTGTCCTATCTAAAAGTTGTACTTCTTCAATTTGGTATACCACTTGTGGTCACTTAACCTCAATAATGCCATCTGCAATTACTTTATATATCAAGCAAATATCGATAGTTATCACAACAAGTGTCTTCATATACAGTTGACATGCATGCAATTCTCCCAAATCTATGAATACAGTCTATGCAATGTTAAACTAAGTAACATCATTAGGAATTCATAATGTTTGTATCGTATCCTCCAACTTAATCTTAAATTGGTAGTATTCCAATCTAATGTTAGTTTAGAAAAATGCAGTCACTCCTTTAACTCCTAATATCCCATTTACAATATCCAATATAGAATTTTAGCTATATGTTCAATTTTTGGTTAACTTAACCATAAAGTTCAAATATCTACAAACTAATTTTCAAAAATACATTTGAACTTTTATATGTTACTAGTAGATCCAATACTTGTTGGTATTTTTCTCAATCTCTCACTCGTAAATATCAACAAACTTCTCATTATCTACCATTAGTAACTTTTCTTCTAAATTCCACTTTAACCATATCCTCTAGCTTTTTAGATTAATATCTTTCCTCCAATATAAATTCTAGATTGTCGGGCAATGATAATCCCAATTATCTTAAATTTCTTTCCATCCTCTAATTTGTAACTTATAGGGAATGAACAACTTAATATCATTATTGTACTTGCATTTCATTCATTTATATATACCCATATTCCACAATAATTGTACATTATTCTTATAATTATCAACCAATCCTTTTGTTCATATTTATTATCATTCAACTAAGATCAAATGAGATTTCTTCACTGAAATCACTACTTATCTACTGACTCCTTTGAACTTAGATCCTAAAATGACTATCTTTTATCATCATTTTCTTATTCATCACTTCATTATCAAAAGTAAAACAATAGCTTTCCAATTAACAGCACCTAATTGAACCAAATTTAATAAGGAACAATTTCCATACCATCCTCGTCTGGATACCCTTACAAAAAAAAATATATTATGTTCTAACTTACTATCAAACACTTATTAAGTAATCTAATCCTTCTTTTTAATCGTCTCACTTCCAAATTTTCCCCCTATAGCCGAGTATAAGTACCACATAATGATATAGTTCTGTTTGCCTCAATACAACATAAGATCTCACTATCTACTTTATACTCTTCACCTACCCTTGCTTATAACTCCCTAGATATAAGTCTTAGATTCATTATTCATTAAGGGCTAAATGATTCATAACTTGATTATTGCCTTATATTAAGGTTTCTACAACTATTCTTACATATGTAAAGGGCTCTCATTATCAGTCACCTAAAACACATCTGATTCCTTTTACACCCTTAACTATAAGGATATAAAATGTTATAGCATATGTATATGCCTAAAAGAATACACTTTCATGGAGAAGTACAACTGTATCCATTAAGAGATCAGTAGGATGTTTATCTATATGAATAACTCACATAAGATTAATTCTAATTCTTGACAAAACATAACTAGCTATTATGTTATATCCATCATTTAAATCGCCAATAATAATTCTTCGTTTAAAAGAATTCCACCATATTTATCTTCCAATCAATTCATTATCATTTTCACTTGTTGATTCAATACTCTATACTTCTATAGAAAAATTAGAAATAATAATCATTCTATATATCTTATCATTATCAGACTCCTCAATGCTATCATCAACTATTATCTCATATATTGCATTCTCATTTTGTATAGGATCTACTCCTAAATTAGATTTTGATAGCATTTCTAATATAGGTCACACCATCAAGGTATGGTTTCTCTCTTCTACCCTTACTAAAAGTATCTCACTAGCATTACTTAAGTCGTAATCCCTTATTTTCATCCATCTTTAATCAACTGCACATATTTAGTACCTCTATTATTATAAAACCTTCGATTAATCTTCGTTATTATCCATGAGTCACATCAACTACATTACATCTCATCAATGAACATTTCAATAATCTCATCTAAGGTATTCAATATATCCCAACGAACAATTTCTAATAATGTTCTTCACATCTCAACTGTATATTGGATTAGAAACTCTTTTCATTCTATGTGAATCACTTCAACAAATTGTTAATCCACCATTTTGCTTAGATCACTTCAATTAAATATCAATTCCTCATGTGATCCCATTACTAGATTTAAGTTCCAAAAATGTTTATCTCGGTTCAATGTTATAGTCACTACTTATTATATAAATGTTTATGGTAGCAATCCCTATATAGCTACTTCTTAGCTAGCACCGGCAATAAGATCTATAGGGATGTGAGCAACTAATTGCTTAGTAAGTTGGGATGGAGACTTAAAACAATATATCCAATACAAATAGGATTATCAATCAAATTAGTTAAATGCGATGCATATATAAGCAAGCGCCATCACATAATGTTGTCCAATCCGTCGTAAGATTAGAGAAATTACACCCACTTTAATCCGAGTTAAAGAGTTTCAACGTTCATGTAATAGCTCAAGACTAAACTCAAGCTTATGCAATAAAGACACAGCTCCTTTTGTGAATACTTTTGAACTATTGACTTTACTCATGCTATGACCTTCTCTCATATCGCTTAGTTCAACTAAGGATAAAGAAGGGACCCATTATGTTATCAAGCACTATCCCTTTCGACAGGGTCTATATTTAGCTAGAGAAACATCTCTCTTAATGGGTCGCTATGCAGGTTTTTTTTAGACTTATAGGTCATATACTTAGTTAGGTCCAATTTAAAGTATTCAATCATTTCAAATAAATCACAAAAATACAAGCTAGAATAGTAAACCAGAATCATATCATCAAACTTAGAAACAAGCACATATAGGCATGTGCACAGTCAATTATCTAACAGATATAACCAAGTACAATATCAAGCCTCTAAGTACTATAAAACAATACTCCAAAATACAGTAACGTAATGATCCTAACTTACCTAAAATGCTTACTTGGTCACTTCGGGTACAACTCGTACAAGCCATTATTAATAATCTCTATAATACAAATGTTGTTTTAGTTTTCACATAACTACCATAGATGGGTTTTGTTCTGAAATTCTTATTATTATCTTCAATTTAGAGTTTTATTATACCTAATCATTCAAGTTTTGTCTCGTACAATTGTTCTTAATTTAGGCTAGGTTCTAATTTTGTTTTGCAAATCCGATTTCGATTTAGGTTTTAATTCAGTTCCAATTATGGGTGCTGTATGTAATCTTAAGATTTCGTTTTAAACCATAATGTAAAATTAATCACATTATACTTGGGATATCTTAAATATCATATTTGGTCTTTAACTAGCATTCTAGTTCGTACGATACATCATAATCTTAATTTTGCTACCGAATTTGCTTTGATGAGAGAAAAATTTATATTTTTTGTGTGATTACCAAAATTTAAGTTTCATATCAGATTTCTTTTATATTTTTATTACTATAATATTATAAATTTTGACATAATATTTCCTACTCATTGATTTCCTATATATACATATTATGTATTATTACATAATTTACTCCTAAATCGCATATCTAATACTTCTAACACAACACATATCATCCTTCATCATCCAACAACATATCAAAATGTCTAACTATATCCTAAATCAGAAATTATACTAATAAACGTCGCAAATTTAGCTATTTAAGAGTAGAATTGAACTCTAATATTATAGATGACTTTATGAGTTGTTAAAGGCGAGTAAGAGAAAAATTTAATAAATTATAAATTTAAATATATTATAAGTAGTAAAAACCTTAGAAATTGATCAAAATCTTAAATTACGTACTAAAACCCTAAATCTAATTTATGTACCATTAACTAAAATTGAACCCGAATTTGATCGAAACCCTAAAATTATAACTTTAAGCCTATAAAATAGTTAAATATTACTTAATAGTGATATAATTGTAATCGATTGCAATTATCGACTAAATCGCGTAATCGTGTAAAATTTTTAATGAAATCATTGAAATAACTTGTAAAAATTATAATTATAACGAGTACCAATTAAATTGATAAATTTTCATAAAATTCCAAAATTAATTTATAGTTATTATTTTTATGTTTAGAAAAATTACATATAATTATTTCTAATTTTCCTTTTATTCCATTTTTTTTATTTTCCTTTCTTTCTTTTTCTTTCTTGTCTTCTTCTCTTCTATTTTCCTTTCCTTACACGCTGCAATTGCAGCAACCCATGTGTACAAATTAATGTCCAAATCTCACAATTTTAATGGGGGAAAGGACAAAGTAATCAAGTAAATATCCTATCTTAATTAATGCTAGATTTTAGAGGATAAACTTCTTTATTTCTTTATTTTAATTGCCCAAAAGAAATCTGCTACATATTACACCAAAGAGGAAAAGAAAATCTAGAAAAAAAAAAAAAAACAAAAGAAGAAGAAAAAGAAACCAAACCAAGAAGAACAAGGAAAAAAATAGGAAGAAGAAGAAGGAGGAGTAGGAGGAAAAGAAGAAGAAAATTAAATATATTTAGGTAAATATAATTATTTTAAGTGTATATATGTATATTATATGGTATGTACATGTATATATACTAAGTATTTTTGTTGTATTTTACTAAATGTTCATTACATATACATGTATATATGCATAAATAGATAACCAAATATATATGTATCTCTTATGTATGTATAAAGATATGTATGTAGACATGTATGTATATAGGTAGAATATACGATATATGTATGTACCCATAAGACTACATATAGTATGTATTTAGTATTTTTACAAAGTAAATATATATATATGTGTGTGTTTGTGTGTGTGTATACGTGAAAATAGCTCTTTATGTATATATGTATACAATTTTATTTTCATATGTACATATCTATATATAAGTATAAGTATTCAGACATTATATATATATATATATACATGTATTTTATATTTATATATTCATATATACATGTAAGTTATATTTTATGTATACATATATATATTTACATATGGCGTAAATATATGTATAACATATAGTATATATGTAGTATATCGAATATTAAGTAGTATATAAGATATAATAATATTTTCTAAATAAAATAAATTTATAAATATGTAAAAAGTAGGTATATATATATATATTACTGTAAATTAGGAATTATTAATTAAGTCAATTATAAAAATTAATCAAATATAGTAATAAGTATATATATATATATGTGTGTGTGTGTGTGTGTATGTATCGTAAAATGCAAATAAATAATAAGAAAATAATAAATAATAAAAATAGCAGTAATAATAATAATAATAATAATAATAATTGTAATAAGTTTAAAATCTCAAAAATAGGAAAAATGAGTAAATAAGGTAAAATATGCTTAAAATAATAAAATTATCGATTATATGATTTAAATAATTATTAAATTATAAATATATTAAGAAAAAGCTAAAATTAATATTTTATATTTTTTTTGAAATTAAAATAATAAATTTTGTAATATTTTTATATCACAGTTCAAACTGCGAATTACAATATCTAAAATAGACCTCGCTATAAGAAACTACGCTAAAAAACGATGAAAATGGACTATAAGTTCATAACGATTTGAGTTACAACGAAAAAGTTATACGCGATTCAATAAAAAGCTCGAATCGATGATTTCACGTGAATCGATGACATATGATTTAGCATGCTAGTTTAATTATTTAATTCCCAAACTTATTACTTTCCATATTCCTCTAATGTTAGGTGTTCTTAAGATCGAGATCGACTTACCTTTAGACTATTACAATCCCTGACATCATTTATGACCAAGTGAGTATTCCCGATGACTATATACTTATTTTGTGCTTGTAGTTAGTGCACATAAATTAAATATTAATAACTTGATACATGGGGGTTCGGGTTATGTATGTAACTGATATTGATTGTTTATTGTGTAAAATACTATTAAATGTGAAAGATGAAGATTTGGTTATATAATTAATTGTTACATAATTTGAATGATTTGTTGATAATGTTTGACCACCTCATAAACTGACTTAATCATATTCAACTCAACTAAAATTAAACGGATCATGCATAGATCACGAACATTGCATATAATGTTCCGACCATCACTTCACGCGGTTGGTAATGAAGGGCCTTGGAAGGATGGATTCCTACATGATTTGATTAGTACAGTACAGGAGCATTGGTACAACAAGACCTTACCCTTGGCTCGTGGGTTCTACTAGCGCTGGAGACGCTAACCGTAGGTGGTTAAAAGTCGTGTCTAGAGACCATCGCTGTAGGGTATGAGCGTGGACTACGGGGGCCACCTTACCACTAGACCTAGATATTTATATAATATTGACTGTTGGAAATAGAAACCTGTTTTGTGAAATAAAGAATTTATATATATATAATTATATAAGGTTAAAAACCCAAGTACTAGAGCCCGGTTGTGATTGGTGCCAATGTATCTCCAACCTTTACTTCGGAGGGTATTAAATCCGATGTTGTATGTAACACCAGTTAACTGCATATATACTATTTGGCATACTGTTTTTCATGCATTCAAATGTTTGGTAATAAACTATTTGATAACTTGTTTGCTGGTATAGTACAAGGGATAATTCACTAAGCTCTTGTAGCTTACTCTCTAATAGTTTTCTTTTGCAAGTTGCTAGATGATCGGGCATAGGTTAAGAATTAAGAGTTAAGTGCCAACATCGAGTGCATAGAAGTTAGAATCTGAGGATAGACTGTATGGTTCATTTGAATTATTATATATATAATTATTAATACTACATTTAAATTTTATGACTTTAGTAAGTTTGAGTTTTAGAACATTACTACCTAATCTTATTGTTTAGTAGGTGATACCAATTCTTTGCAATTCTGATGGACTGTGACTTATCGAATATCGATAGTTACATATATGTGGTTGTAAGTCAATTAAATTAAGAATAAATAAATAAATAAAACTTTAGTGACTAATTGTTTAGAATCTTACAATTTCTGACTTGCAAGATGATTTTCAAATCATAGGTACATACATGATATGAAAATTTTAGATAATCCTACTAGGCCCTCTTTAGGGTCATAACAATACCTAATTAACTCTAAATTATAAAATTAACTTAAAATATATCATTTTACCTATTACTTATATACTACATAATACATCTAATAATTACATATAACACCCTAAATGCTACAAACATCATATTATATTAGAAATTAACATCCTAAAACATCTAATTATACACTAAATCTGTAATTACCATTTAATTACTAAATTAACTCAAAAATCACCCATTTTGTATATCATTTTAAGGCTTAAAAGTTTTGAAAATAAATTTGTGAAAAATCTCTTCATTTCACTATTTTAAATACTCTAAATAGCTTGCAAAAAGATTTTAAACTTAAAATTATATTATTGAGGTCATTTATTTCTAAATAAAAAATAGGCTTAGGTTTAAGGGTTTCTTAAGCGATATATATTATGGGACTTAATTTTTCAAAACAATATTGTTCATAAAACTACATATAAAAATATTTTAGAATACTAAATTTTATAATTTTCCATAATTATTTAATATTTTTAATAAATAAAATAAAATCGAAGGAAAAATCAAACTTACAGATATTGGTTGCTTCATCCACTACCAACCACCATGGCCTTATCGACCAACTTAAGTGCTACCACCACCATCTGGTGGTAGTAGCCGTCCACTCCTAGGTGGTAGTAGCAGTCCACTCCTAAGTGGTCGTTGGTCTTAGTTTCCCCTTATAACCTTTATTTGCACAATAATTTTTTTAATTTTTTGTAAATTAGGTTTTTCTTATCTTCTCCCCTCTCCCTAATTTTTTTCTAACTCTTAATTAACTAATATGAGGAATGGGGATGGTGTTATAAATTTATAGGGCTGCTTGGATGATTTGTTGAATTATTTATTTCCATTTGTCCTTTCTCTTCTTCCATTTTTACTTTTATTTGGCTAAATTTTATTAGATAATTTTTCTTCTTTAATTTTCAACTTGCTACACCTTAATCTAGACCACTCCTCACTTTTTTTTTTTATTTTTTCTTGATATTTTTGTAATTTTATTTAATTATTTAGTATTTTTTGAGCATTTTAAGTAGTACATATTTTTACCTACACGTAAATACATATATGGTATAAATAAATACTCTTAAATATTATTTATGTTATTTTATGATTTTTAGTATATATATAATTTATTTCTATCAAATCGTTAGTTATCAAAACTCATTTTACTCGTTTCCAATAAATAACAAGTAATATACATATAATTCAATATTATAATAATTAATTATTTGATTATTTATTTTTTTTAATTCCAAACTCAAGGGATCACTTTTACTCATATTCCTAACGTTGTTGTAAAATTTTGACTTGATCAAATTACTTACTTAACCACCCTAAATTTCATGGACTGAATCCTAAATACTTGATTGCAAAGCTTATAGACACCTTGCACCCGATATGTCCTAAATGCCTTACTAGGGGAATCCTTGAGGATAAGTCATAGGGGTGTACTGAGAAGGATTTGCTACTGTTATTGGTCATGGCCTCGCCTTAGAAGGCTATAGAAGAAGAGAAAATGGTAAAGCTTACCTAATTCTCGTTCCTTTCCAACATGCCATTAGTGAAATTTCTTTCTAGTGATTCCTTCATTTGTAACATGTCTCTTCAGTACCAACCTAATGGAACATAACCTTGGGGCAACCTCTGTTAATCAAACCCTCCACAGGCAAGTAAGCTTCGACTTGCATGACCGCATCTTTTTTTTGTAGCAGGTTATTCTTTCCCATGGGACTAAATTGGTTATTGGGCAGTCAAAATTGCAATAGGTATACCGGAAGTGCAAGCTAAATTGATAGCAAAATGGCACCGCTAAATCACATAGCAAATAAGAAAGCCATAAGAGTTTAAAGGTAGTAAGGGTGAGTGTCTTGTGTATAAAAAGATATTTTAAATTCTTAATGTAGCAAGGAGAGCTGATGGACAAAAAATGAAGATTCCGATGGAGATTGTGTAATGCTTACTCTCAAACTCTTTATTTATGCAGTAGTGATATTCTTTGTTTCTCATGAAGTTAGAATCGTTAGTAATTGTCAGTTAGCCATACAGTGATGAATTCATTCCTGGGCCTTGTACACACCACCGATCACATTATGTGAGCTAGCCATGCTCGAAGTTGTTACCTTAATCGCTACATTTATAGTAACATTTATAGTGAAAGTGAAAATAGTAATGGAAAGGAGAGCTCTAGTATAAGAACTAGCAGGCATGCTATTGATTTCACGGTGTCTAGTTTGATAAAATAACCAGGAGTAAGTTTCATATTCTTTGTCCTTAGGTTTGCAAGTCAAACTTAAACGTAATTTTATGCTATAGCATGATGCATGGGTTGAAGCTTGATGACATACACATCTTCCAACTGCTAAAGAGATCACAACAAGTATGTGAAGCAAGGTAAGTTCGAGATTTATTGTTTAGATACTTGCTATTTTAGGGTTGATAATTAATTATTGATGATGTGTATATAAATGATAATATATCTGCATGTAGAATTGATTATTCAGATAACTCTTAGTAATTGAAGTATACAAATGTAAATTCTAATGAAACTAGCAGTAGATAATTTAGGTAATATTGATGGTTTACTAAATTGATGTATTTACAAATCAGAGCATGTAGTAATTTTTAGAAAGATAATTATGGTTGTTTGATTTTATCATACAAATACCATTAAATGGTAGAAGATATCATTATAGTTTCCATTGCGATATCTTGCTTAAAAAGAATTAATGTCTTCATCGGTAAAGCTTGGCTTGATTATATCATGGTGGTGAATTCTTTATCCAGGTAACTATTTGTTACTTTAATAGTAATTGTGTGTCAAAGGAGAAAAAAAAAAAAAAAGAAGAAGAAAAGGGTATCCTTATAATGTTATGAAGGATATTGTTTTATAATACTTTCTCTTTCAAAACTAAAACCTAATTTTATAAATATCATCATTCTTTTTGGTAGAGAGGATACATTATAACTTCTACATGAACAATTATACCAAAAGTTATACAAAATGATGTATTGTGAAATTTGATATATCGAGTGTTTCAATAAGTAAATGCGGACTATATAAATTTGGCTAGTTGCTTGCTATAAATTTAACACCTATGTGTATTAATTAGCAATGCTATATATCCTTTCTATATATAGATGTGCTTTACTGTATATATATATAAATGCATATATATGCTAAACACTAACTTACATTGGACAAAATGAATGAGTGGGATATACATCATCTATATTACTATGTATACATACGTGTGTACATCTTTTCCATAAGATAAAGATAATCATTTATGTTAAAAGTTTGTATGGTTATTTTAGGATGGAAATTAACACCACCATTAGCTAAATTGATGTAGTAAGGACTATTTGTAATTAGGTAACCTAAAGAGTTCTCAAGAAGAATTCTTTAAACCTAAATGGATTCAGAGGATGTTTTGAGAACATTAGAGTGAACTGGATTTAGAGGAAGTTTCAAATGATAATTTAGAGGGTGACTTAAAGGATATCTTGAGTCCAAACTAAATGGAAATGACCTTAAAATTTGAACACTTAATTAAAATAACATTCTAAAATTAGATAAAAAGACTTTATACTAGGAAAAATAAATAGGAACAATAATATTGCATAACTCGTGCTCACACTAAAGTGTCAACTATAATAATTTTCAATAAAGGTATTAGAATTGCACCTGGTTGAGTAATGAGTGATCCAAGATAGTAAGCGGCAAGGAATCCAGGTAAATGGGATCAATGCTTCATAGCATTTTAAGGTATTATTTCAAAATATCTAGACATTAATATGTTTTTACTTGTGATTGTAGTTAATTGTTTATATGTGTACAATATTTGTGTTTGAGATTTGATTTGTTGTAATGGTAACTATGCTTTATATTATGGTTGTTTTGTGACTATTGTTATGCTTGAGTTGTTTGAGCTTAGTTAATCATCTTAAAAATAAGCTAACTTAAACTTAGCTTAACGTCTAACCTAACATGCATCACAACCCACTAGGGGTAACGGCTAGGATTTTTGGGCTAAATATGAACCCTTTCGATAACAATAGTTAAAATGGTCTTTTCCCCACCCTTAGTTGAACTATGTGGTAAGAGAAGAGGTCATGAGAAGGTTGGGGGTCATGGTTCAAACAAAGCCTTAGGTGGAGGGTTGTCTCCATTACACAAGCCTTGGTTATGGTTTTGATTCACGAGTGCACGGCGTTGAACTCCTTCACTTGGATTAGGGCGGGTGCAATTTCTCTAATCTCATGACAAACCAAATAACGTCGTACGATGGAATTTGCTTATACACACATTGCATCCAACTAACTTAGTTTAAAACCCTTCTTATGATGTATTAAATGTATAATTCTGTCTCTATCCCTCATATTGAGTAAGTTGTCGCTCATTACCTTATAATTTGTTTTGCATGTTCCGAATGAATTACATATACCTATCCAAAACCAAAGTACCAGCAAACTAAGATGGGGAGTGAGGTTTAACAAGAAATTATTGGTTTTTGTTTCTATTATTGGCTTTCCTAACTTTTAAGGACAACTACATGGGACTCCTCAAAGAGCTCGATGGTTTTCAATATTCTAGGCTATCTATGGAACGATATGTACCTATGGGTTTTACTACCACCCTTTTGCAAAGTCAGATTACAATTTTATTTTTAATAAATTATTTCAAAACATTATTCCACATGTTTATAATAAATAGGTATTGAATTAGATACTTTAAAGCAATAGAATAGAGTATGCTTAGTGTGAACTACGTCTACGATAGTAGTTGTAAGATTAGTTTCTACTTTAGGATAGTTTCATATGATAAGACTATTGTGACTCTATCTCTTCAGGGTGTGACAACTCTAAGTTAGTATCAAAGCATTGTTCTTAAAAACTCACTCAAAGTGTGATTCTTAAGAACTTGCTTTGAAATGTCATAAATAAAATTTATTGGACCATAGGAAGCATTGAGAGTAAGTAATAAGTGGATACTAGAGATTTAGGCTATAGGTGTCTATATAATATATATATATATATATATATATGTTGTAAAAGAAACATAGGAAGCATATGAGTAGGATCAAACATTGGGAAATGTTACTCATATCTATTTGATTTATAACATCGCAAGAGAAAACTCATAATATTCTAAGTAAAATTGAACTGGGTTAGTGAAGACTATTCTATGGGATATAGGATGCAATTAAAAAGGATTGTTGAAGCGAAGGGCTATTGTTTGGAATATTGAAGTTGAGTTAGATAGACTAGTGGCAACTTGTGATGATGAAGTTAGACCACAACGTACTAGATATATTTTGATATTTTCTTCAGAAAGTGGATAACTAAAAGCATAAGAATTTTATCCTTAGTGATTCTAGAGTAGTACCTTCCACCAATACTAAAGGAAGGTGAAGGGTATTCAATAGGTATAGGTCACATCCTTGTTGATAAGTTACATAACCTTAGAAAGTGTTCATTTGGAATTATCAACCAGTTTTACCACCTCTCACCTTCAATGAATGAAGAGAAAGAAGTACCATTATAACTCATTAAGTTTAAACTAATTGTTATACCTAACACATCGATAATACCTTAGCCAAATTGCCTAAGTAATCATAGGGAAGCCTACTTTAAGAAGAACCAGCTAGTTAGGAAGTGAAGGAGAACGAGAATCTAAAGGGAACCCTTATGGTAGTGCTAGTATGGTTATAGCTCGAACCAAAGTAGAGATTAATGTAAAACATGATTTAGAAGATGAAGTAGAAGATTGTTAGATAAACATGGAAGATCAAATTGTTGAAAATAATAAAGTCACTCATTAAGTGATGAACATGGACAACGATGGTAGTTGAGAATAAAGTATATGAGATGTTGATCTCTATTAATTTAAATGGATATAAGGAATGATAGGTTGATAAAACACCTTTGTAGTAACATTAGGTATTCGTCTAAACCCTATATGTAGCAAAAGTCATAATATTATTGATCGAATTTATGGTCCTTCTATAATGGGATAAAATTCACTACTTCTATAATAAACTTAAGTTACTAGACACCTTCTAACTTGAGATAAACTTATGTTTTATACATATAGCTTTATGAACTCTAAAGTGTAATTGAGAAAGAGACAAGGAGTGTATAAAACTAATTATTGGCTAAGTAGGGATGCATATGTATTATTTACTTATGAAATACTGGTGTTGCTATACAAATATGTATGCATTTTTGTAAGCTTGAATTTGAAATGAACCGTATAAAGTATAATGTGTATAGGAACCTAAGAATATTAGTTATATAACATTAGAAATTTGCTCTTATATATATACTTTCATTTCTCTTGAAGCTAATTGCTTAGAATTATGGAGTGTAATCATAGAAATGATTAGTAAATATTGGGGAACTAAATTGTATCTATACCTGGATAATATTATAAACTTGAATATATCAATAGATGCTTGTATGTGAATAAGAAGTAACTTAGTAACTAAATTGATTTGTATGCATGATATATATTCGTAATATACTAATGCTATTATGTACATATGTACTTATAAAAGCTTTAGGAAATTAGGATAGATCATATTAGATATGATAAACTAAAATTTCAAGTAGTCATCACAAATGTAATATTATAACTCTATATTTATGCTTGTCATATCTCTTGTATGCAAGTAATTGCAATTACAAATCCAAATTATGTATTAGCTGATATTAGGAAAGTCTTAGCTACCTATATATCTTATATCATGATAGGAGTATATGAATTGTTATTATACATTAATCTAGCAAATACTATCCATAGCAATTGACTTATACTGTTGGTAATGTTATATTTTCTAACTATATGTAATTATTGGACTAATTAGCCTACCATTATTAACTAAGACATTTATAGAATAGATAATGGATATAATAGAAGATAATCTAAGACTTAGTTACGAGGCATCACCCCTTATTTCTTGTGGCACTTTTCTAGAAAGGAATTCCTTTCCTAATCTACATATTACTTGTAACCTTGTATTGACCAAGTAAGCCCTAACATGATATACATTAGAATTAAACTCATACTATTGCACTCTAACATTCTTGCATAGGAAAGACATAATGGGTAGTTGATTTTTGAAGTGATTTCATAAGCAACATCCCTATCATGTTAACTTATAGGTAATCTTAAAGTGAACCCAAGACATTTTGTGAAGAACATGGGTATAACCTTAAACTACCACAAAAGACTAAACCCAAATTACGAAAAGTATGACTAGTCCATTGTGACTACGAAATTTGGTACAATAATGCTAATGCGAAATAATAAGGATATGTTAATAACCTTAATAGTAGTAACGAAAGAAATTTTTTACTGATAACATAGCTCACTCTACTTCTTGTGATGGGTATCTGATGTAGGAGTAAGAAAAAATTTGAGGCTAAGCGATAAGCCTTAGCCAACAACTATTACTAGGAGAAGGAAATCAATAATTGTAAAAAGAGGCATAACTAAGGTATTATAGAATAATACCCTTCATATGTAACTTAGCACAATGGGTAAGTAAGAAGAGAATAGTAAATCGTTGACTATCAAGTTTCTTTCTTATGAAGTTTTTATTCTTCATTGATAATCAGGGCCTATCATGTTATGTTATGTCCTACCAAGTAATGAGTCTATGTCGGTGGCTTCTTAAGTCTACTATTTAGGAGTCATGTCAATTCATGTTAAGGCAAGTCAAGTTGAGTTGATTTAAGTTTCCAACCATCTCATTTAAGTTCAAGATGGAAACTAGTCAAGGTTTTCCAAACTCATTCTTGCTAGCACTTGTACTAAGTTACATAAAGAATCAAATATATAACTAATAATAGCATAACAACTACAAGATGGAATACATGAATAGAAGAAAAAGGATTAGATAGGTAAAACATGTAAAGGACCAATGTTGCTATTATTGATCTCAATTAAAACTTAGGAATGTGTAATATAGAGAATACAATAGAAGATAAACTAGAGAGTATACTTGAACTACTATGATTAAGTCCATAAGAGGGAGACTAGAATAGAAAAATGGGTTGATGCAGTATATGTTAAAATAGTTACAAAACCTAAACTAAAAAGATCTTTGATCTTACATGTTAGGATTTCAAAATTGTGGAAGTTGAGGTGAGAAGTTTCCTTGACTTAGTAAGTTTGACACATGTAAGCATAACAAAAGGTGGAAGAATTCGACATGGTTTTGATATTTTAAGCTTGACATTGATTAAAGAAATGCAACAAGTATATTAAAGTGATATGAACATTACTTAAGGAGCTTTAAGGGAGTGATAATAGAATCATAGAGGTATTATCATAAACTAAAAGGAAGTAAGAAGGTCAAATTCCTATCACTGTTACTTAAGGCTATACTATACGGAAGTATGTACAATAGGAGTTCATCAAAATGAAGAATAAAAGTCAATATGATGCCCACTATGACTTAGTGGAAACAATAAGGTAAGGAGATATGATTTCAACAAAAATTTATGCTTGTGAAATATTATGAAATTTAAAAGAGGGAAGGAAATGATATAAAAGTGGTAGGGATCTTACTTGTCCAAGATTAATAAACTTATCTACAACTTGAGTATTAGTATATTAACTTAAGTTGAGATATAACATAGATATGTTATCTAAATTGGGAGTCAACATTTAAGCTTAAGGGGTGGCGATTAGTTAAGCATAGTGTCGTAGATGACTCGGAAAAATAGAATACTTAGGATAAGTGGATGCATATAGAAACAATAAGAAATAAATATGTGATATACGGGTAATTACCATATGGTATGGGTAAAAAATCAAAGCAACTTGGAAGTAAAAAAAGAAAAAATGAAAAAAAAAAATGATATCTAAGACACTTTTGAACAAAAGAGCCTTTATAATAAATTTTAGATAATAACACATATGATGATAACAACCACTCCATATATAAAATTTAGAAAATGATAGTTTTAAGTATGAAATTATTTATAAGGGCAGTGAAATGTGAGACCTTGATCTCTAAGCATCTAGTTAGAATTTGAAGCAACATTGAAATAAAACCTTATATACACATACTAAATATATTTAATATGTAAAGTACGTATATACAAAGATTACCATAAATTCTAAATATATATGTATAAATATTGTGACCAAAACCAAAGTTTCATATTTGATATGGGACGACTTAGTATTTCTTCATTCATTACCACCCAATCAAAAAGGTTTAATTAAACATTTAATACATAGGTAAGTTCGAGAATCATGAAGAGTTAGGAAGAAAAGCTTAGCAAAATAACTTTATAGACTTTGATTTCTAAGGGAAAAAAGAAGAAGAAGAAGAAGAAGAGAAGTGAAAAAAAGAAGAAGAGAGAAATGGTATTGGTAAAATATCAATATCATTATAAACTTAGGTTTAATGACATAGCTTGTTATGTGCCGAAAACTCCAAATTCTAGCTTTGAGCTATAACAAGACTTGAGAGATAAGTTAATTAGCTCTTGAAAGTAATCATGATAAAATATAAAACAAAATTTAACATATACATGTAGAATCACTAATTTTACGCGCTATAAAAAAAATACCTACGTAATTAAATAACTCTAAGTATATTTAAATTTATATTCTAAGTATTAATTAAGGTTATACAAATCTAAAGGATTTTGCATGGCTTGAGATGTAGCTGGTTTACAATCTACGAGTGGTAAAGAAATATTATCAGGCAATAGGAATGGGACACTAAATAGGTTTTAGTAAAGACACCAAATTTATACAAATATAATATAGAATTGGGGATCCTTGAACTCTATGAAAATCTTGCTGACTCAATGTCATCATATGTTGTTCTTCAACTTCATAAATCACCATTTTAGCATATTAGAAATCCACATAGATAATCATAGGAAGCTACCAAAGAGACCACAACGAGTATGGGAAGCAAGTTAAGTTCTTGAGATTTATTATTTAGATACTTGTTGTTTTGGTGTTGATAATTAATTATTAATGATGTGTGTATAAATGACAATAGATCTATATGCAAAATTGATTATTTAGATAACTCTTAGTAATTTAAGTGTGCAAATGTAAATTCTAATAAAACATAATTTAGGTAATATTGATGGATTGTAGAATTGATATATTTACAACTCAAAGCATGTAGTAATTTTCAAAAAGATAATTATGGTTATTTGATTCTATTGTACAAATAACATTAAATGGTAGAAGATGTCAATAGAGTTTCCATTGTGATATCTTGCTTAAATAGTGTTAATGTCTTAAGGGGAAAGCTTAACCTGATTATATCATGGTGAGTGAATTCTTTATTTAGGTAATTATTTGTTGCTTTAATAAGAATCATGAGTCAAAGGGAAAAAAAAAAAGGGGTATCCTTATAATGTTATAATGGATATTGTTTTATGATACTTTATCTTTCAAAACTAAAACTTAACTACAAATATCATTAGCCCTTTTGACAAAAAGGATACATTATAACTTCTATATGAATAATTATACCAAAAGTTACATGAGGTGATGTATTGTGAAACTTGATATATTGAGTACTTCAACAAGTAAATGTGTACTATATAAATTTGGCTAATTGCTTGCTATAGATTGAACGCCTATGTACATACATTAGCAATGTTATATATCCTTTCTATATATAGATGTGCTCTACTATAAATGTTAAAAATGTATAAGAATACACCTATATTAATAAAACAATATATATGCTAAACACTAACTTACGTCGGATGAAATCGATGAGTAGGATGTAAATCATCTACATTACTATGTATGCATATCTTTTCCATGAGATAAAGATAATCATATATATAAGCATATATGTTAATAGTTCGTATGGTTATTTTATGATGGAAATTGATATTGGCTAAATTAATGTAGTAAGGACTATTTGTAATTAGGTAACCTAAAGAGTTCTCAAGAAGAATTCTTTAAACCTAAATGGATTTAGAAGATGTTCTAAAAAGGTACTGGATTCAGTGGAAGTTTCAAATGATAAGTCAGAGGGTGATTCGGAGGATATCTTAAGTCCGAACTAAAAATGACCTTAAGATTTGAACACTTAAGTATGACAACGTTTTGAAATTAGATAAAAAGGACTTAATACTAAGAAAAATAAATAGGAATAATAATATTGCATAACATGTGCTCATACTAAAAGTATCATCTATAATGTAGGAATTCTCAATAAAGAAAGGTACTATAACTGCACCTAGTACTACACTTAGTTGAGTAATAAGTGATCTAGGATAGTGAAAGACAAGGAATCCAAGTAAGTGGAATCAATACTTCATAATATTTTGAGGTATTATTTTAGAATTTCTCGAGACTTTGGTCTGTATTTGCTTATGATTGTAGTTAGCTATTTATACGTGTGCATCGCTTATGTTTGAGATTCAATTTGCTATGATGGGGGCTAAGTTCCATGTTATGGTTGTTCTATGAATATTATTTTACTTAAATTATTTGAGCTTGGTTGGTCAACTTAAAAATGAGCTAACTCAAACACAGCTTGATGTCTAACCTGATATACATCTCAGCCTACTAGGGATAATGGGTAGGATTCTCGAGCCAAACACATACCCCTTCGATTAGGATAGCTAAAATGGTTTTTTCATCATGTTTCTACCCTCTTTTTAATCTTGAAACCCTCTCTACTTGAATTGCTTTTGATTAAAGTGTTATAGGATCACATTAAGAAACTGGATCCTATTGTTAGGTTAGCTACCCTTGCTTATCCTAATCTGGAAGAACTGAATTGCTAAACGGTTTAGTCAATCCAAATTCTCTCTAATTATACTTATATGTTCAACTGTAGGATTAGCATCTCTACATCAAATTGATACATTAAGTTAGCAACCTAAGTAAACACTAATTGATGACGATACAATTAGTGTAATTAGATCATTAAAGAAAAAAATAATAGATTCTTGTAAGGAGAATTAGATTTCAATAACAATTTACTAAGAATAATTTAAAGAAAACAAGAAGTAATTAAGAGACCCCTAATACAATTCTAGTCTACAACTCTACCCAAGAGGGCTTTCCTTAAAAACATAAGCCTAACAGTCTATCTAGAAGAAATAAGGTTAGGTTTATAAAGAGATTTCAACAAAAATAAAATATTTGCTTGTCATAAGATGTTTATAGGCTAGGTGTATAATGGTAAATTGTCAACATGTACTTTTGCTTCACATGAAAACTTGAAAATTGATGAAATTACAAGACAAAGGGACCATGGGTGGGGACTATGACCATGGTCTTTACCATGCTACGTTCTTTGCTCGATTCTCATTTACTCAATTCATGATCAATGCTTATTTCCAAATTAAGCTCAAAATGTGATAAAAGCCTTTAAAACTTCATAAAATGCTCTCAGAATCCTCGAAAAATCATAAAATTAACAAAACTAGCATTCAAAATAGCATGAAATAAGTATAGAAAATGTATGCTAAATTCTCATTATTAAATGTCCGTATACTTAAGGTTTTGCTTGCCCTCAGGCATACAATCAAAGTAAAAATATCTTAAGGATAAGGTGACTATAGCAAATATTAGAAAAGTGCACCTTCAAAATAGCTTAGCAAAAATCTTTCTAAATCATCCTTTTTCCTTAACTTCATAATGCATTTAAACACTTAGGTACTAACACTTAAAAACTACTGAATTTCAGTTATCAATCTAAATAACTAAGAGTTAGGCACATTTTTTTTTTTTTAAGAGCTCTTGACTTGCAAAACTGAGTTAATTAAACAATTCTTTCAAAATAGGCCCATTCATTAATCCATTGTTGAAACCATTAACCAAAAACTTATATTGCACTGTAAGTAAAAATAAAAAATTTAAAAAGAAAAAACCTAATTAATTAACTAAGGCATATTACTAACAAGGTAGGCTATAATTTTTAGAATTTGAAGTTGAGAATGAAATCTAAACCTTTAGAAATCAAGGATGCCTCCAAGATTAGACAATTTAAAGAGTAGGATGCCTATTCTTAGGCAAGAAGCTTAGAAGATTTGCATCAAAAAAAGAATTATGAATATTTCCCTAATGGTAACATAGGTCATTTACCCCCCAAACTTACCTCAAGGCTTACAACATTGTAAGCCCAACCAAAATTGTACCATTGAGTCTAAAAAAATTCAAACGTGAAGCAATAAAATTCTTGAGCAAGCTAATGTGAAGCAATTCAAGAAGCTAATCTAGCCTAATTATACACCTCTTGGCACAAGTCGAAGCTTCACATAATGCTTGCAAAGGAGCAAATAACTATTAAGTAGTGGGGTAAGCCCACTACTTACCTACAATTTTCAAGGCTCATAAGGCCCTCCTACTTGTGAATAATCTAAAAGAAAGAAAAATATGTTCCAATAAGGGTTACAACCTTACTTTTTCACAAAATGATTTTTTTTTTTTAAATAAAGTTATTTTTACAAGAAGTGATTTGTCAATAATTTTCAAAAATAAAAGAAAAAAAATTTGAATCTAGGGAACCTTTCATTATTACTCTCCTTAGATTGTTGGTTTCATTAAGTCAAGTCTAATGAACTCAATTTACATATCTACTCCCCTTTGGAAAGTCCTCCTTTCCCAAGTCTGCCTTAGTGACCAAGTGTAGCACATTCCAATTTAAGTTTCATTAAGTCAAGTTTAATGAACTCAATTCACATATCTACTCCCCTTTGGAAAGTCCTCCTTTCCTAAGTTTACCTTAGTGGCCAAGTGTCGTACATTCCAATCTAAGTTTACTCGAGCACTCTCCTTCTCATTTGAAAAGTCCATTTTATGTCATTTTCTCAAATTGGCCTTAGTCTCTCATTCCAACGAGTTCACCCAAGTCGTTAATGTCTTAACATCCGTTTTGAATCAAGGAAGTAAATCCCCTTCAAGGAACTCCATCCATTCAAGATGGTTCCTATGGCTAATTCTGTCCATCCAAGAAGAACGAAGGATCTCCATCCATTCAAGATGGCCTCCATAATAAGCTTTGTTCATAATATATAATATATATATATATATATATATATATAAAAACTAAGGAACTCCGTTCATTCAAGATGGTAACCCAAAAAAATTTTCCTCTCATTTGCCCCTTTACATGAAATTTACCTTTTCAAAGTAGTTCTGTCCATTTGAGATAGTTGTCATCAACTTTTAAGTAAGCTTGTCTCTTCTTAAGAAGACCCATTTAAGATACGTATTTATCAAGTACCATTTTTCGTCCATCCAAGATGACACCTTTAAAAAGACCCATAACTCAATCTTTTAGGATTTACAATTGTAAAACCTTTAAATTTCAAGCTAGTTCAATAACCTTAGAATCCGAACCCTTAAATTTAGAGCGTCAAATTAAATTATCAATTTTATTTCAAACTGTACAGTAAAGTTAAAAAAGTTAAACGAAGTAATTCAAGCAAAGTTAATTTCTCAAAATAAGCTATATAAAAATATTAATTTGAGAAAACGTTAATTTATCAATAAAGCTAATAATCATAAAATTCAAGTTTTTAAATATAGCAAAATATTATAGATAAGCTAATTAACTTTCAAAAATAATAAATGAAGTTGAATTATACACAATATATATGTATTTACATGTGATATGCATTATATGTATTAAATATATACATATCATAATAATAAATTATTAAAATAAGAGAAATTAATATAAAATAAGGGAAAATTAATAAAAAAAATGAATGGGTGAGTCACCAAATGATGTGTTAAGCTAGGATTAATTGTAAATGATGAGTCAATACTTGGTTAAGGAGAGAATGACACATGACGCTTAGGAAAACGTGAAATAGGCATGTGTAATTTCACTTTTTACATGTAAAAAATCCCAAAAACCTATAAATAGGGCTCCAAACATCATTTACAATATTTTAGAAACTTGAAAACACAAGAACATAATTTTAGAAAATTTGAAAAAAATTGGAAAAAAAATCAGAAAAAATAAAAGAAAATAGTGAGAAAATATGGTGAATTGTAGTTTCTAAGGCTATAAGCAACCTGAAAAGGAGCCACTTAAGACTTAAAGTTGTGGTGGAGAGAGAAAGTAGGCCAACATAGGGTGGTGGTCGAAGGGTAGTGGTTGGAGGGTGGTAGCCGGAGGGTAGTAGGAGTGCCATGAGCCAGGGAATCAAATTTTATTGCCTAATTTTTATTAATTCACTAAAAATAAAAAATTATCTCATAAAATAATGAAATTTGGTTTCTTAGGTTAATTTCCATCTAATTTTATGTGGTAATTTTATTTTCTTAAAATAACATTAATTTATGGTACTTACTTAAGAACATGCCATGTTTAGACGAATTTTAAACAAATTTTTCAAAATATTAAATAATGTTACTTTGGCTTGAAAATTTTTGTATAACACACTTATATAATTTATTAAGTTTTAGTAATAAGAATTTTTTAAAATCTCCATGTTAAGTATTTTTTATAATCATTTTGAATAAAATTACCAATTTTACTGAATTATCGAAATAATTAGTTTTTGATAAAATTAATGAATTATCCCTACATGTTTAGACTTTTGGATGTTTATAATGATATTTGGAATATTAAATTTTTATCTCACTCATAAATTTAATTTTTTTTTCTTAATTTTCTGTAATTTCGAGCTAAAACCACTATTTTCATAAAAATAGGTAATAGCCAATTTAGTGTAATTTGATAATTAATAACTAAAGTGCATATTTTTATGAGTCTATAGGATTTTTCATGAAATTAATCGAACTCGTATACTATTATTATGTATTTTGCTAATATAGGTTTATATATTACCTTAATTTGCAATATAGTAAATAGTATTAGTAAGGTATTTGTCAAATTAAGTAAAACGAACACTTTTGGGTATAATAAGTGTTGTTGGATAAGTTTGGAAAGTATAATTTTTAGGTTTTTTAGTTTAGTACTAAAACTTACGAGTCAATTTTGGAGTTAGGATAGCGTACGATTGAGTCATAATACGAAAGGGGTAGTTTTAGGTTTTTGAAAATATTGATTAATCTTGTTTCTTAATATATACTAATAGTACTTAAAATAATGATCATGACGATATAAAGTTTATTGTAATCAGATGAGAAATGAGTAAGATATGATTAAATGAAATTTAAAAACACGGAAATGAAAGCTTATAATAGTTCAGGTTTGATCTATACTTGATTTGAAGACTGTGTCATATTTTCATAGATGTGATAAGTAAGGAAGGACCATGTCGTTAAGTTTAGGATTTTGCATTATTACTAAGCCTAAGTAAGTGGATCTAACCCATGCTTAAAGTAAATATATTGCTACTCATAATACTGCGTGTTGTTTGATGCTGTGTTGATTGAATATGGGTATATCTTGGGTGAATTGGTATGCTACTATAGTAGATACTAATGTGGTGATTTTGAATGATAGTAGCTGTATTCTAGTTGAACTGTTATGCTGCTCGTTGGGTGATAATTTGTGCTTACGATTAATCGTGCTAATTAGGAAAGTTGAGTGATTGCTAACTCAATCTTTTGGGTGTTCACCTTAGTGAACCCTAAGTAAGATACTATTATTTCGCTAAGGAGAGTTTGAAAATTAGAATCAAATAACTAAGTTGAATAAAACTTGAAGATTGATTGTGCTAATTGATATTCTTTAGTTGCTATTGCATATCATGGCATGACACGGCATGGCATGATACGGCATGGCATGGCGTGGCACAAAAAGATACCTATGGGTCAAAACTTTCAGAATGAGGCTTCTAAGTGAACATAGAAAAAATATAGCTTTATGAACTCAATTTTTGGATGCATATAGATTACATTGCCCAAACATTGTGACTATTTTGATAGTCAAATTTGGTAGACTATAGTGTGTGGTCTAATTTGGTAGTGTTGCCACTTTGATTTGGTAAACTACAATATGTGGTCTAATTTGTCAATGTTGCTACTTTGATTTGGTGAACTACACTATGTAGTCTAATTTTGTAAAGTTAGGGTCTTACTCCTAGTCAGCTTCTTATTGCTCTTTTTGAAAATGGTAGACTACAGTATGTAGTCCAATTTGGTCGGGGTCATACTCCTAAGCAACTCCTTGTTGCCTCAGGTTTCTGGACGTTGTATCTAGATGCTCGGCTATGTCGACTAACTAGAAGAAACTTGGAGGGCATAAGATATTGGTACCGATGTGTGCTAAGTGCATGAGCATAGCATGCTGCATTGCTAGTAGTAAATGCTCGATTGGGCGGATGCATATGTGAAGTTGAACCTACAGGTTCTAATTGAAATGTTTCAGTTGTGATATATAGTATTGTCTATTATATTATCTATGTTATGTTGTTTGTTATCTAATGCGTCTCCAGGGTCAGATGTACGAAAAGGCACCACAATGAAGTGAATTGGAAAGAAACAAAGAAAAAGCTAGCAAAGTTTGGGCAGCTACCAAATGGACATGACAAACCACTCAATCCTACTCGACCTACAATCCATTGGATACAATACACCAGTCTGATTTAAAGGGTCACTTGCCACTACTCCTTACTAAAGGGAATAGATAAGAGTTGAATGATAACGAGAACACTAAGGTTGCTCAAAGTGAATAATTTTATATTGAAAGTTGAATGATCCTCGTATACAAGAAAGTAAGGGGTTTATATACCTATCCACTAAGGTTACTTTACATGTATGAAAAGACAAAATGATATTCTATACTAGGTTACATAAGACATACTAAAAGGGGTAAAAGAGACAAAGAATATTTAGTATGGAAAAGAAAGAATCATTCTAGAACATTGTGTCAGCAGATACATGTCACTTGGTGGTTGGACATTAGGAATATGATACAACATAGGTGAAAGTAAGAATGTGTTACAATTAGGGGCCAAACTAATCTGGACCAGGTTAGGAGCCAATCAGCTTGGCAAAGAAAAAAAAAAAAGGTCAATTGTCTTGAAGTCAAATGCCAGTAAATCAGGTCAGGAACTTGATTTGGCTAGTTATAGGCTATCTTCTAAATTAGGACTTCGCTGTTGGGTAGGAGCATGTTTGACACATGTAAGGATATGACAAACAAATCGGCAAGAGGTCATTTCAGGATAGGAATCCCCGTCTCGGCTATGGCTTAGAATTAGTATTCTTCGTACGAGCCCTTGGAGTCCTCTTGCTCGACTTCTTGTAATCGATCTAAGGGGCTAATTCCTATCATCTGCTTAAGGGTCGGAAAGATTTGCCCTCAAATTTGAAGTGGTTTTTGCCTCCTCTCTTAGGGCACATATAAGGCCATCTTTTGCTGATTGGTAAGGGATCATATCGGACACATTGAAGGTGACCGAAACTCTATAGTTATCAGGCAACTCGATTTGGTAAGCGTTGCGGTTAATTTTCTTCAAGACTTTGAACGGACCATTAGCTCAAGGAGATAGTTTGTTATGTCTTAAGCATGGGAATCGTTATCCATACCAAGTCTCCTGATTGGAAAGAAATAGTTTGGCGGCTTCGGCTACCAATTTCATGCTGCTTCTGATTGAACTTGGCAATTTTCCTAGTTACAAACAGGTGTAGCTCATGCAATGCTTAGGCTTGGTCCATTCTAGATGGACTCTCTTTAGTAGCTACTGGGGTACTAATTATATCCAAGGGAATGGTAGGGTTAAGGCCATAAATGACCTCGAATGGGGTCTTTCCAATAGTGCTATGGACAGTTTAGTTGTATGCGAACTCCACAACTAGTAAGCACTTATCCCAATCCCGTAAGTTCTTTCCCACTACAGCCTTGAGTAAATTGCCTAGCATCCTGTTTACCTCTTTAGTCTAGCCATCAGTTTAAAGGTGGCTATTGCAACTGAATACAAGTTTGGTTCTAAGTCTTCTCCAAAGCGTCTTCCAAAAATAGCTTAAGAATTTTATGTCCCGATCTAAGACAATAGTCTTCGATATCTTATGTAGTTAGACAATCTCTTGCAAAAACAAATCAGCGATATATAAAGTATTGTTAGTTCGATGGCATAGAATGAAGTGCGTCATCTTATTGAAACGGTCCATTACAACAAAAATAGAATCTCTGCCTCTGGATTTTCAAGGCAACCCTAAGACAAAGTCCATGCTGAGGTCAGCCCAAGGTATGGTTGGGGTTGGTAAAGGCATGTATTCTCCATAAGGCTCTCTCTTCTCCTTTACGTGTTTTCACACTTTACAGCCACTAACCACCTTATGGACATCCTTGGCTAAACCTGGCTAGTAAAAGTTCTCCTTCAATAGATTGACTGTCTTAGTCCCCTCGAAATGACCAGATAACCCTCCACTATGAGCTTCTCTAACCAATAGCTCATACATGGAGCAGTTGGGAATACATAACCTATGGTCTTTGAACAGATAGCCATCCTTGAGATGATATCCTTTGACAACAATTCTGTCCTTACAATGTTCTAAGATAGGGCTGAAATGGGAATTATCAGCATACTACTCAGTAATTAGTGATAATCTCAATAATTTTGTCTACAAAGTGGTTAGTAAGGTTTGTCGTCATGACAGAGCATTGGTAACCGCATTTGCACTTCCCTTTCTTATGTTGGATGATGTATAAGAAACTCTCTATGAACTCTAACCACTTGGCATGTCTCTTTGAAAGCTTGTTTTGACTGCCCAAATGCTTCAGTGACTCATTATCTATATAAATAACAAACTCTTACGACAGCAAATAATGTTGCCAAGCAATAAGGGCTCGATAAAGAGAGTATAACTCTTTCTTATACATAAAATAGTTCAGGGCAAGACCACTAAATCTCTTACTATAGTAAGCGACGGGCCGTTGCTCTTACATTAGGACAACACCAATTCCAACTCCCGATGAATCACATTCTAATTCAAAGGGTTTGTCAAAATTTGGCAATGATAAGACAGGGGCCGAGGTAAGCCTTTCCTTGATCTCTTTAAAGCTCTGTTCAGCTCAGTCATTCTACCTAAACCCTTCACTCTTCTTGGTTAACTCGATTAATGGGGTAGCTATTGTACTAAAGTTTTTAATAAATCACCTATAGAAAGAAGCTAGGCCATGAAAACTTCAGACCTCAATGGTATTCCTCGATGTCAGCCATTCTAGAACAGCTCGGATCTTTTCCTCATCTGCTCAGATCCCTTCCCCTGATACTATAAACCCTAAGAAAAACACCTCTTTCTAGCAAAACATACACTTCTTCACATTCTCATATAACTTCTCAGCTCACAAAATATCAAATACTTCATGAAGATGTTAAACATGGTCATTTAAGTCAATATTGTATACCAATGTATCATCAAAGTACACAACCACACATTTCTTAATTAAGGGCTGCATTATATGGTTTATTAATCTCACAAATATGCTTGGCACATTAGTAGGTCCGAACGGCATAACCAACCATTCATAGAGTTTGTATCTAGTTTTGAAAGCAATCTTTTATTCATCACTCGGCCTTATGCGAATTTGTTGGTAGCTACTTCGCAGGTCAATCTTTAAAAATATCTTTGCAACATGAAGCTCATCTAACATATCATTAAGCCTTAGTATCAGGTATTTGTACTTGACAGTAATTCGATTGATTACTTGGCTATCGATGCACATACGCCATAAACCATCCTTCTTCGAAATGAGCAAAGTTAGTACAGCACAAGGGCTCGTGCTCTCCTTCACATATCCTTACTTAATGAGTTTGTCCACCTATCTTTTCAACTTGACAGCCTGCTCAGGGTTCATCCTGTATGCAGGTCAGTTTCGTAGGGCAGCACTTGGCTACAGATCAATATAGTGCTCTATGCCTTGGACTGGTGGCAGTCCTTTAGGCGGTTTTTCTAGAAAAAGGTTGGAAAACTCATTTAACAAGCTTCGGATCTCTTCTGAAACATTCTGTAACTCCCTTATCTCCATTAATCTCCTAACTAACATGAACATTAGAGCTCTTTGCAACTCATCATTAGGGCTTTCTTCTTATTAGCTCAGGTCAGCTGATTATGGGTTTCATTTACCTGGGACGGGGTTAGGGGTTGCAACACTATCCTCCTTCCATCCTTAACAAAGGCATGGGTGTTCTTATACCCGTCGTACGTAACACGCTGGTCGAATAACCAAGGTTATCTAAGTAGTAGGTGTGAAGCTCCCACAAGGATAACATCACACATTACTTCGTCCTTATATACATTTCCGACACTGAAAGATACAGTCACTTGTTTAATTACGTGTAAAGTACCCTTATCATGAAGCTAATGTAGCTTATAAGGTTAGGGATTCCTTGAGGTCGGCATACCCAACCTTTGCATAAAGGATTATGCAACCACATTAGTACAACTTCCTCCATCCACTATGATCATGCATAATTGGCCTTTGACAGTATACTTGGTATGGAACAAATTCTCCCTCTAGTCCTCCTCAAGGGTCAATAAGGAACTTAGGACTCATCTCAAGACTAGGGTCATCACTTCTCCTTGATCAGCATAGACACAGGTCTCCTTTTCCTCTTTGGCTTCTACCTTTCGAACATCCTTCTCCTCCTTAGGCTCACTCTCGTTAGTGCTATCCACTACATCTCCTTGGAGTACCATGACACGTCGGTTTGGATACCTAATAGCTATGTCTTTGAAGGCTAAGCATTTAAAGCATTTCACCTCGCTAGACTTCCGTCTAGAGGTCTATCCTTTCTCATACATTTTCGAGGGTAGCCTAGCCTCGACTCAACCTGGCTGTCCTGCTCGACCATGATGACTTACTTAGCTATTGTCAAGGCGGTTATTCTTTTCCTCAGCTCAGTATGGTCTCTTTGACTCGACTTGAACAAGTCAACATGGCACTAGGGCTCGGGAGAATGTTGGCCTAGGTCAGCTTAGAACATTTCTCTTCTACTTTTTGACCCTCTACGCTATCTTGATAGCCTCTTCCAAATTTTAAAACCTCTGTACTTCCACAATATTGTGAATCTCATACTTGAGCTAAGAAATGAACCTCGATACTATACAGGCTTCTAGCTCTTCCACGTTGACTTGGATCATTAATATCTGGAACTCTCTTACGTAGTCATCAACAGATCGACTTCCTTAGCGAAGCTCCTGTAACTTTGCAAACGTATAACAACCTTTTCATCTCATCCCAAGTTCTAACACCTCATCTTCCATCTCTTACCCTAGCTGCATTCAGATTCTTCCACCATATGGTAGCATACCCAATAAACTCTATTGCAATAAGTTGGACTTTGACCGCATCCTTATGCCCATAACATTCAAATACTTTCTCAACCTTCTCTCCCCATTACGAATATTTATCTACATCTCCACTTCCACTGAAGGGCGGGATTTGCACCTTGACATTGTCTATCCCTCGAAGGACTCAGTGTCCTCGTCTCTGTGCTCGGTAATAACCATCTTCTTCTTCTTCACTAAACCTTTCAACATTTAGATTCTCATCATCTTTCCCAATCTCCTCCAACTCCAGTCTTCATCTAGCAGCTCAATCTGCTACTCCTCTTACTTGTGGTGATCGAATTGGGCGATTAGTTCGATTGCCTTAGCCATAGTGTCTCTCAAGGGCGTCTTCCTATAGGTTTTGTTATTGTATACCTTAGAGTTGTTGTCTGTTAACTTACATTACAGTAACTAGACTCTCAATAAGGTTTGTGAGTCTGTCAAGCCTATCGTCAACCGATCCTTGGGTGATACTACTATTGAGACTACAACCAAGTTGAGCACTACTGCTCTAGTCACTAATAACACCCTGAACACTTAAATCAAACATGGTATAGTACTTCTCAAATGGATTAACAATTTGCTAACAACTTCAACACCTAATAGTCACTTAAATAAGATAGAAATAAACTTGCTATGATTTCGCAATGAAAAACAGAGTAAAACTAAGTAACAATAAAACCACTCTTACTATCACACCAATATACTGCAGTAGCTACAGAAGGAATATAGCAGCCACTAATAGCAAAGTGAATAAAAACTTTATTGTAACTTCACACACTCCCTCATGGAACCTTGCTCTAATACTAGCGAAGCTGATGCATCTCCAGGGTAAGATACATGGAGAGGCACCACAACGTAGCAAACCGGGAAGAAACAAAGAAAAAGCTAGCAAAGTTCGAGTAGCTACTGAATGGATATGATACACCACTCAATCCTACTTAGCCCATAATCTATCGGATATCACACACCAATCCGAATTGAAGGGTCACTCGCTACTACTCCTTATTAAAGGAAATAGATAAGAGTTGAATGATAACAAGAACACTAAGATTGCTCAAAGTGAATATTTCTGTATTGAAAGTCAAATGATCCTCGTATACAAGAAAGTGGGGGTTTATAAATGTAAACGCCGCAAATTTAGCTATTTAAGAGAAGGATTGAACCTTAATATTATAAATAACTTGAAGAGTCATTAAAGCTGAGCAGGATAAAAAAAATTTAATAAATCATAAATCTAAATATATTATAAGTAGTAAAAACCTTAGAAATTGATCAAAACGCTAAATCGTATACTAAAACCCTCAAACTGACTTACACGTCATTAACCAAAATTAAACCCGAATTTGATCGAAACCTTAAAATTATAAATATAAACCTATAAAATAATTATATATTACTCAATAGTGATAAAATTATAATCGATTGCAATTTTTGACTAAATACCTTATTCGCATGAAATTATAATGAAATCGCTATAATAATTAATAAAAATTATAGTTGTACCGGGTACCAATTAAATTGATAAAATTTTAAAAAAATTAAAAATTAATTTACGAGGAGATTTGTTATAATTTATATGTTTTGAAAAATTACATATATTTATTATTAATTTTTATTTTCCTTCTCTTTCATTTCCAATTTATCTCTTTTCTCTCTTCTTTTCTTTTTTTCAATTTCAACTTTCTAGAAACCAACAACCACCTACGTGAGAAAAAAAAAAATTCCATGTGTAAAGATTAGATAAACACTTAGCTTAAATTTTAAGCTAACTAACATGTATAAAAAAAAAAAAAAGAAAGAAAAAGAGAAAGCAAAACAGTAAGAACAAAACAGAAAAAGAAAAGAGAGAAAAAAAAATCCTAGAAGCAAACCGTGAGAAGAGAAAAAGAAAAAGAAAGAAGAAAAAGAAAGAAAGAAAAGAAGAAGGAAAAAGGGAAGAAGGAAGAATTAGAAGAAAAAAAAAAGTAAGTAGATTATTTTAGATGTATGTTATACAGTATATACATGTATAAATGAAGTATTTGTATAGTATTTTTTTTTAATATAACATTACTAATACATGTATATGTGCATAAATACANTATGGCATAATATATGTATAATATATAGTATACATATTTTATAATAAATATTATGTAAATATATATATACCGAATATATATAATATAAGAATGGGTATTGGTAAATTATCTATATATATATTTAGGTCTTCGGAAATTATATGGGTATATTATTATGTATAAATAAATATACATATATAATACGTATAATGTAGAGTATATATATATATATATATAAGTAGTATACCGAATATGTATTAGCATATATAATATATTTACTAAATTTGTAAATATGTAAGGTGTATATGTGTATATATATATATAATACCCTGATTAAGGATTTTTGTAAAAATAAAATTATAATATATATTATAAGTATATATATATATATATATATTAAACGTAAAAGATATAAATAATGAAAAAATGAGAAATAATAAAAATAATAAAGGCAATAATAATAATAATAATCATAATAAATTTAAAATTCTCAAAAATAGGAAAATATACTCAAAATGATAAAAATATCAAGTATATGATTTAAATAATTATTAAATCATAAATATGTTAAGAAAAAGCGAAAATCAATATTTTATAATTTTTAAACTTAAATAATAATTTTTGTGATATTTTTACATCACAATTTATATTATGAGTCATAACGTCCAAAACGGATCTCGCTACGAAAAAATATGCTCAAAAACGATCAAAATGGACTATAAGTTCATAACGATCCGAGCTAAAACGAAAAAGTTATACGCGATTCGATAAAAAGCTCGAATTAATGATTTCATGTAAGTCAATAACCGATTTAAGCAAACAGTATGGTTTAGTGTGCTGGTTTAGGTTTTTAAATCCGTAAACTTATTACTTTCCATATTTCCCTAATGTTAGGTGATTTAAAGATCGAGACTAACTTACCTTTGGACTAATACAATCTCTGATATCATTTATGACCAAGTGTGTATACCTGATAACTCTATACTTGTTTTGTACTTATAGTTAGTGCACATGAATTAAATATTAATAACTTGATGCATGGGGTTTCGGGTTATGCATGTGACTGATATTGATTGATTACTGTGCAAAATACTGTTAAATGTGATTATATAATTTATTGTTGCATTATTTAGATGATTTGTTGATATTGTTTGATCACCTCATAAATTGACTTAATCATATTCAACTCAACTAAAAATTAAATGGTTCATGCATAAAGCACGAACATTGCATATAATGTTCCGGCCATTGCATATAATGTTCCGGCCGTCACCTCATACGATTGGTAATGAGGGGCCTTGGAGAGATGGATTCCCACATGATTTGATTAGTACAATGCAGAAGCACTGGTACAAAAAGACCTTACCCTTGGCTCGCGAGTTTTACTGGCGCCGAAGATGCTAACCATGGGTAGTTAGGGGTCGTGTCTAGGGACTACCGCTGTAGGGTGTGAGCGTAGACTGCGTGAGCCCGTTCACTGCTAGACTTGGATATTTGTATACTATTGACTGATGGAAGTAGAAACCTGTTCTATGAAACAGGGAATTCCTATATAATGATATGAGGGTAAAAACACAGGTACTAAAGCCCGGTTGTGATTGGTGCTGATGTATCTCCAACCCTTACTTTGGAGGGCGTTAAATTCCGTTATTATATGCAGTACTGGTCAACTGCATATATATATTGTTTGGCATACTGCTTGTTCTTGCATTCATATGTTTGATAATAAACTGTTTGATAACTTGTTTGTTGGTATAGTACAAAGGTTAACTCACTAAGCTCTTATAGCTTACTCCTCAATAGTTTTCTTTTGTAGGTTGCCAAATGATCGGGCATGGGTTAAGAACTGAGGGTTGAGTGCCAACGTCGAGATGTATAGAAGTTAGATTTTGAGGATAGCTATATGGTTCATTTGTATATAGTTATTAATACTACATTTAAATTTTGTGACTTTAGTAAGTTTGAGTTTTAGAACTTTACTACATAATCTTATTGTTTGGTAGGGGATACTGATTCTCTGTAGTTCTGTTGAACTGTAGCTTATCGGATATTTATAGTCACATATATGTAGTCATAAGCTAATTAAATAAATAAATAAAAGCTTTAATGACTAATTGTTTAGAATCTTGCAATCTCTGACTTGCAAGATGATTTTCAAATCATGAGTGCACACATGATATGAAAATTTTAGATAATCCTACTAGGCTCCTTTTAGGGTCATGACAATATACCCATCTACTAGGGTTACTTTAAATGTATGAAAAGACAAAATGGTATTTTATACTAGGTTACATAAGACATACTAAAAGGGGTAAAAAAGACAATGAATATTCAATACGGAAAAAAAATAAAAAAAAAAAGAATCATTCTAAAACATTGTATTAGGAAACACGTGTCACTTGGTGGTTGGACATTAAGAATATGATACAACGTAAGCAAAAGCAGGAATGCATTATAATTAACGGCTGACTTAATCTGGATCTGGTTGAGAACCAATCAGCCTGGCAAAAAAAAAAAAAAAAAAAAAAAAAGGTCAATTGTCTTGAAGTCAGACGCCAATAGATCAAGTTAGGAACTCGACTCGATTAGTTCTATGCTGTCGTCTAGATTAGGACTTTACTATTGGGCAGGAGCATGTCTGACACACGTAAGGATATGATAGACAGGTCAGGAGGAGGTCAATTCGGGATAGGAATCCCCGTCTCAATTATGGCTTAGAATTAGTATTCTTCGTATAAGCCCTTGGAATCCTCTAGCTCAACTTCTTATGATCGATTCAAAGGGTTGATTCCTATCATTATCTACTTTCACTCAACTTCAGTAGTTAAGGGGATAAAATGTTTTATCCTTAGGTTAATAGCATCATAAAGGGCTTAACACTAAGGGAGAATATATATATTAAGAGTGTAAGTCGATGTCAACAACTTTTGTATGAAGCTTATACTAAGTCAGGAATCCTATTACTATGAAGATGACAAAGCAAAAAGTTAGTTCATGTTTTGATGTAAATATTATGGTGTACACATAAGTTGTAACAGGAATGCAGCTAAACTCCGATATAGAAACCCCTTTATTATGTAAACAATATTGTCTTTGGATAAATAAGTACATTGAGTTAAGTTTTTAATAGATATTCTTGTATGATGGAACATCTCATGCTATGCCAAGATGTGACAATAATTCACCAAAGGAGTCTGCTCATAAGTAGTCTACCAAGAAGCTCTTTCCACATTTCTAGATAATCTTAGCAGTGTCGACATTCTAGGATTGATAAATAAATCCTCTAGTGCCCATGTCACTACGTTACAATGCTGAAAAGTTTGACCTTTTCCTAATGCATGATCGATGGGACTATATGATAATGCTTTTTGTAATCTAGTACTATGAACGTTGATTTTCTAATAAAATGAATTAAGTTCAAATCTTACTCCCTAATGTATTTAGTATACATTTGAGAAAATAAACTAACTAATGTGATTATATGATTTCTTCTACAACTTTGGCACCTCTTATTTGAAAGATGTACTACACATAATAAAACAATTCAGTATGCACTAACTATAACATTATTTTGTTATGGTATCAAAGCTATCTTAGAATTTGTTTATATTTGTTTTACTTGTTAAAGGGAAAATAAAAATTATGAGGGTACACTAATGGTTTAATCAAGTGCAAAGGAGGTGATCAAGCTAAGGATAATATGAAATTCAAGATGCTAAGGTTATAACTTTTGATTCTTACTTCAATAGAGTCTATCTTATCCTTAACCACTTACCGTATAGAATTGCTAAGATTATGTCAACTTATAACAAAGAGAAGTCCATTTGATTTGATTGGGTGTTCAAACTCACATATTATTCATAGAGAAGTTTATATATTCATCAACTTAATTATTTATTTTAGAGCATTTGAAGCAAATATTAACATTATATAAAGAGCCAGCTACTTTTGAAATAGCTTATTACTATTCAAGAAATTCATGGGTTAAGCAAAGAGCAATTAATTCTTAATGATCAAGACTGTACTACAAGATTATTAGCTCCATCTTTATGAATCTAAACATCATGTTGAATGTTTGCCTAAGCAAGTTATTAAAGATTGAATCAAAATATATGCTATGGAGCAATAAAGATACAATTTTTATATAGAATTGTAAAAAATATGTAGTTTACAAAAAATACACTTAATTTATGAAGTATTAATGTTATAACACTACTAAAATCTTCACAAAAAATATTAATTAATGAAAGTTGGAAGAAGTGATAATTTTGTAGTCATTTTGTGAAAATTTCTTAAATTGTGAACCTTTTGATGTGTTTTTTTACAAATTTCAAAGGATTTTATAAATTTGGAAAAGTCATAAAGTTATACGTTAAGTTTTTTTTTTTTACCATATATATGTTAAGTTAAAAATATAAATAATAGTTTACAAAATCAAAGTTAAATTACAAAATATTGATAATTTACAAAATGTGAAGTTTAGTTATGATGTGTTTTGATAAATTATTAATCATTACGAGAAATTAATAAATTTATGTGAAATATATTTCTAATAATCTATCGTGTTTAATGTGAAGTAACTAAAGTTTTAACAATTTATAAGGATTTTTGTTTTAATGAAGATCTAAGATAGTATATGAAACATTATGCTAGTTTTATGAAATATAAGAGAAATTACAAAATCAAGATTTCTACAAGTTATGTTTAGGAAAATTGATAAGTGGAACTTTAATAAATTTTATATGATTATTCGAAGTATGTTACAAGTGTCTAATAAAGTTATGAATGATTTATGTAAAGTACAAACATTTGAGATATGTTATAAGAATTTAAGATAAGTTATGAGACATTAAAGGATTTTGTGAAACAAAGCACATTCACAAAATATATGGAGAGTTACCATATTTTTAGAAGAGTTACAAACATAAAGGAAATTTAAGAAAATATGTAAAGTAATAAAGTTCTAAGGGAAGTTGCAAATTTTTAAGGAAGTTACAATTAATCTTTTGTAAATTTTCATAATTTTCCAATTGATGGAAAAATATGTAGTTATGATATTAAAGAGGAGTAGTCACACTTTTAAGTAAAGTTGCAATTCTTATTTAATCGTTATGAGCAATTGGGAAAATGACAAAATGTAACCATGATTGAGGTGACAATTGTCAAATAAATTACCTTTATGAGTTATGAAATTTTTGGATAAATTCCAAATAATGACATCAATTATAAAGTAGATGGTAAATTATACTCTTCTTAATAAAAGTACGAAAATTTTCAATATCATTAAAATGATGTTACAAAATCATACTTAAAAAAGTTTTTAAAATATTATAAATTGTGAATAATTTTACAAAAGAAAGCTTGGTTTGAGGAATGAAGTAGGATTATAAATTTTTTTTAACAAAATTACGAACTTTTAAATAAATTTATGAAATTCTTCGAAATTTTCCCAAAAGTAGAGGTAAAATATTGAGATGTTGTACTTCAACTGTATACCCATTACATTTATCTTATCTAGTCAAACTTGAGCTGATTTTGTAAAATATTCACCTAAGTATGGTAATTTCAATAACTGCTCCTTTTGAATATGAACATCCTATTGCCATGGCAACCTCTAAAAAGAAGGGGAACATGAAGAGTGATCGAGCAACCATTCCCTCAATGAGTGATTGTGTTAGGGCATAAGATCTCATGCTAGAAAGTATGATAAGAACTACAAAGAGTTAATGTAAGAGGATCTTGCCACAATGGATAACTCATTGGAGATACCAAGGCCTTTTACTATACATATGCAATGATAGGTAGCTTAATTTTAGAATTCATGATGTGCATCCCTGCATTAGTAGCACTATTGTGATGAAAATGTAGACTTGATCACTTTATAGGAGGCAAAAAGCTTATTTGTATTCAAAATTAGGTATGGTAACTTCAATATTATGTTTCTTTGCTCCCTTTATATTTTTTTGTTATGGATAATTGCTTTTACTCTTACTTATTTTGTTCTATGATTTATTGATTTTTTGGCTTTGAATCATTGAGCATATGTTTGAAGTTGGTTGAAATACTTGTTAGGTTGGATTAATGTTTAGAAGAATCTTATCAATCAATTCCATTATAATTCAACTAGGATTGTAGATAGACATAAAGATCTATACTGTAGTTTGATTAAGGTTAAGGAAATTGAAAATGTTAATCAATTCTTCACCTTGTTTATAAATAGAAATGATTAATTAGTTTATCCAAATATTTCCTATTCCAAGGAAAGGAGCTATCTTATTTAAATTATTAAAAAGCTAAACTGATTGATAGATCAATATATTAAAATGTGATGTAAATAAATGGCACTATTGCTATAACAATCATAATATTTTGACTATGCGATCCTAGATTATATTCCTTTTAGTTGTCAAATATCCAAATTATTAAAGTAGTTTAGTTATAGTTATAGTTATAAATTTATAAATTCTCATCTTTTTATCATTTCACTTAACTATAGATGCTATTAATATAGTTAAGAGCTTACCTAGCCTTATGGATCATAACAATCGTTACTAGACTATACTTGTATGACTGTTGTCAAGGCTTTTACAACTAAATTAATTTATTTTCTTAAAGGTACGGTGGTGAGGAAATTTACACCTTTAATTATGGAATTTTGAATCTACAAGCATCCATTAACAACAAAAATATTTTTGGAAGATAAATTTTTATAGGTTACTTAACTAATTTCAATTATATTAGCATATTTATTTCACACCAAATGTTATAGTTTCACCATGACACTTTTTTTATGATCTAAAATTTTAAGGTATTTTCCATGATAAACCATTTAGTTACCACTATCTAGGTATCGAATTTTCTTTTCATTTACTTATGCTTCAAGATTAAGCAAGTTTATTCGCCTTTTGTGATTTTTAGAACCTAAAGAAATACAAGTTCAAAATGAAAGTATCATTATAAAACTTGTTTCTACTCATTTTGTTAAAAGCACATATTCTTACATAATATCATCATTGATTACAAGAGTGATAGATTTTTTATGATTATTGAAGATTTTCTTTGATCTTTCCACTCTTCAATTCTTTTGTTTGTCTTATAAGTGCAAGTGTTTGGTTCCTCACAACTTTTATAAGAAAGTATTCAAGGATGCAATCATATTTTTTTTTAATGTCTTTTCCTTTACCTTTAAATTATAAACTCATTTTTCAACTTGAGCTTGTTTGCTTCAAAAGCATATTTTACTTTTATGAAAGTTGTATATATTTTCTTTTTTTTTGAGACTTTACAATTTCTTTCACCAAGTTACACTGTTTTTACAAATTTTCTACATGTATGTCATGTCCCAAATCAGAGAGTAATAAGAGCTCCCACTGTATAAACCAACCTAATCTATGAGCTAGCTACTTTAGCTACTAATGTAGGTATGGCTTACACAAGGGATTTACCACTTCCCCACTTTGAGCCATCTAATTCTAAGTCTAATAGATAACAATCTATGATATAACACTTCAAAATAACTTTGGAAAATAAACTTGTGGCTCAAATAATTGAGAAACCAAGCATTACAAATCATTCAGAGTATAAAATCTCAATTTCAACAAAAGTTCTAAAAGTAACTTGATTTGAGAAAATATAGAGATTAGTAAAGGGTTTATAAAATATCATAGGTTATTAGAGCATAGTAACGCTATTCATAAATGAAAACTAGAAGATCATTAATAGAGACTCTATTAGTTTCCATATAAATGAGCAAATCTAACAAATAAATAAGAACACAGTCCATAAGTCTTGAATCTCACTTCCCGGCCCCATTCTCTAATCTTCTAGAACTTACCATAATATTGGTGAGTCTACTAGAAACCTACAAAATAACTATAGGGAAGTGAGTGACAACTTACCTAGTAAGTAAGACGGAGACAATAACACATGTCAGTCATCAAGCAACTAGGGTTTTCAAGCAAGGTTAATTAGATACAATACATGTTCAAGTAAATGCCATCGCACAACGTTGACTGGTCATCATGAGATCAGAAAAATTATACCCACTCTAATCTAGGTTTTGAGGAGTTTCACGCCATGCACTTCATAGATCGGACACCAAACCAGGGCTTGTGCAATAGAAAAATACACTCCACTCAAGACTACCTTCGAACCACGATTCTTAACCTTGCCATAACCTCCTCTCCTATCACTTAGTTTGACTAAAGGTAGGGAAAGGACCATTTCTACTATCTTTATTAAAGGGTCTAAGTTTAGGCCGAGAATCTTAATTGTTTCCCTTAATGGGTTGTGACGCAAGTCAGGTTAATAGTAAGGTTGAGTTTGTGTTATATTGCTTTTGGGGTGACCAAGCAATTTCATACTATCTATAGTAGGTAAGACCATCATACAACCAATGCATGTAATCTAGTAATCCCCAACAGTATTTAAATGTTCAAACACATATATAGCATATATATACGCGAATAACTAAGAATCACAAACAAGACACATACTAAGGTCTCTAAGTATGCTAAAGCAATACTCCTAAGTACGATGAAGTATTGATCTCACTTACCTAGAACTCAATCGCTTGCTAACTTGGTTATTCAATAGTCCTTATAGTGATCCTTTGATGTTTATCATGATGTAGTACTTTACTCTACATGTAATTTAGGAAATATTGCTAATTTACTCATTTATCATAGAATTAGGTTGATTAGTTATTGGTTCATTAGCCTATGCCTTAAGTATTAGACACTTAGGAAAGTAGTATAAGTTAATGTTGCCTTCTAAGCCATCCTTGAATTAACGTGTCCTTGAAATATTTATTGAAAAAGCTTTTGAGACATCTACTGCACAACTTAAGTATTAAGGTCCACTATAAATTCATCCTCTACCTTAATCTCTAAGGTTAGTAAATTCTTAAGATTTTCTATAAACACCTTCTGAGCTGCTCTTTGAGCTAAATCACTCATGAAGTTCCAAAACTGAAAAGCATATGAGTTATTCTTTGAGCCATATTAGAGATAAGAGCTTTAACAAAATTATCCTCTTAATCGTCCTTAAGTTCAATAACTACCTAAAATTTCTTATGAATTACCTTCAGGAACAATTTCTAAGTGCTCACACTTGTATATTTTCACTTAAAGTATCCTCTAAAGTACCTAGTGAATCGATCGTATAGTCTACTCAACTTTAGATCTTTTGGCTGGATATCCTTTGAGCTATCTTTTAAGCCTAGTCAACTTTAAGTTTATTAAGAGTTCATCCTCTGACTTAGCCTTTGAGCCTCCCCTATTCATATTTCTCTTCGAATTTTGCCTTTGATTAAACCTCTAAATCAATATCCAATAGAACATTTACCCTTACTTCCTTTGAGATACCCTCTGACTTGGTTGTCTATAAGGCTTTTAAGAACATCATCCTCTAAATAATCTTCTGAATCCCTTATTCTTATGTTTTGTTCGTAAGTCTTGCTTTTGACTTATCATCTTAATACTATTTTAATGAAAAACTTATTCTTAGAATCCTCTAAGATACCATCTACCCTAACCTAATTCCCTTATAATCACTTCATTAGTCGCTTCGTTGATCTATTAACTTCTAACTTCAATCAAAACTAGCTAGAATAACACTCTAATCCATTCTTCTCAGTTCCATTACATCCAAATTCCTAATATATCACATCATCATTTACCCATTCCTCAAATTCTCAAATCACTCAATGAGTCATATAACTAACATATAGCTTGCTTTTGCCGATTTGTCATAATGGAACCTATTCCGCTATCACCCAATCTCCACAAAATACTTCAATAACTAATGGTGCTTAGAATCCAAGTGAGGTTAGTAATAGAAATACATTATTTTTCACCAAAATATCATTTTAATCATGATTTAAGGCTCAAAAATTCATAAAAATTATAGAAAATAGTTTTGTAAAGAATCTCTTCATAGTAATTTAGTATAACTATAGAATGGTTTACATAAAAATTTCAAAGTTGAAATTATATCATTAGACCTATTTATTTTAATATTAAAATTTACTCAATTTCATCAATTTTTTAAGTACGTATATTATGAATACTAAATTTTTACAAAACAATATTTTTGTTAGATTCTACATATGAAAATATTTAGAAATAATTTTTTTCAAAATTTTTTGAGTAATTTTTACCATTTTAACAATTTTTAAAAAATTGGGCTAAAAAGGGACCTCACTAGAACTAGTAGCTTCAACCACCACTGTTGGCTACCTCCTTATTAGCCGAGCTAGGCACGACATTCACTGTTGTGTGGTGATAGTGGCTGCTTCCTGAAAACCCCCCATGTTCACGAACCATCCAAGTGCTCGAATTGCGCACTGATTTTCAAATTTTTCCTTATTTTCTTTTTTGATTAATTTCCCTCAATCTAATTTTTACCTAACCCTCGCTTGCCTAATTAAAATGTTGAAGAGTGTTTTTAAATTTTTTTAACATAGTTTGGAGTGTAAAATGATTTTTCTCTATCTCTCTCTTCTAACATTAGAGCCTTTATACTATTCCATTTGCATGTCATTTGATCACCAAACTCCAATAGTTGTCCTTGATTCCTTCTACATGCCCTTGAATTCAATTCTCAATTGCCTTTGGTATTTTTTAATCATTTTTTATTAATTCAATGAATTTCCTTAGCTTAATTTACATTAAATCGGGTGTTTTAAATAATTACGAGTATATAATTACACTTAATAATTGCACATAGGCTATACACATATTTTATATATTATTTCATGTCATATAATATTTTTATTGCATATGTAATTTATCTCTAAATATTTATGAACTAGTGAATCCTATTTGACGCATTTATGATAAATAATACATATATAGTTAAATTACGCTAGGGAGAATTATAACGGAGGGAATCAATGTTTAGGGTATAGTTCAAATAGAGAATCAATGTTTTAAAAAATTCAAATAAGTAATTAACGTTTCACAGTGAAACATTGATCCCTTATCTAAACTTTTTAAAACGTTTATTCCTTATTTGAACAACTTGAAACTGTTAATCTCCTATTTAAATTTATCTCAAAGTTAATACCAACCATTGTAATTTTCCTAATTACACTATTTTAGCTAAATTATTTTTTATTTTATTATATTTCTAATATCTAAGTCATACGGGGTATCCTTGACTAATATCTCTAACCTACTTGTCCATTTTTAGATTGATCGGGTTAGTTTCATTAATGCCTTAAATTATCAGCTCAAACAACTACATCAAACTACAAGGCTCAGAATGTATTTTCAAAGATTCATTTTTATCAATAAGGTTTTCCTTTTCATTTTCAAAGCTAAGCACATCCTTTAATAACTCTTTTAAGTTTTGTATATATTTGTTTAAGAAATTCATAAGTATTCATTTCACTAACCTTAGAGTTAGTATCAAAAGCTTCTTCTTCTAATTTTGGAGAGCAAAAAGTGTCTATGTCTTATTAGAAAGTTTCAAGTCCTTTGGTTCCAATAAGACATAAGCCAGCTTCATCATTTGTATCAATTCTTCTCCTAGGTCATTTAAAGTTACCATGTTTTTCTTTTGCTCGGATTTTCCATTGACAATTCCTTTTCAATAGTAGGGCAAATGAACTTGATGACCAATATCTTTATATTTATAACAAACAAGAGTATAGAATTATTAGATTTAGATTTCTTTATTATGGTTCCTTTTAAGGAAGCTTCTACCATTGTTTGAGTTTCTACCTTTAAGGACTTTTTTGTATTTCTTATCCTTCGTGATTACATCTACTCTTTTACAATCCTTACGTGTAACATATCCCTGTACTCTCCTTTCTTGATTTTGAAGAACTAAATTTCAAGAGGAGATTTCTTCTCCTTTTATCTTCTTCACTTTGTGTTTAATCTCAACTTTAATTATAGGCTCTCAAAGATCCCATGAGATTACTTATCCTTTTTTAAGATAAATCATGGGTTTCTTCAATTACAATCCTCCTTAGATCTCAATTTATAAACAATTAACACAAAATCACTCTAACTTTCTCTTAATTGATAAACTTCTCTCGTAAGGTTGAAAAATAATTTATAATTAATAAGGTAGACACACTATTCTTTTTCATAATTGCTTTGTTAGGATTTGATGGGAATCACATGCTCATTGGGCTAATTATTAGAGCTAGTGCCCAAGTATATCAACTTTAGTTTAAAGGATTTATTTCAACTCTATATTTGAAGAACAACGAGTTAATTCAAAAGCTTATAGAACATACATGATTCTACTGGGAAGTATAAGCTTGTTGGTGTAAGTTAAAGATGTGAAAGGATCATATTTTGCTACAAATGAAGGGTAGAAAGGACACTTCATTTGAATGCTACTCATGGGGTATTCAAATGAAGCGCCACATAGGAGGCTAATGCTAGCATTGGTGCTACTCTATTCGGTGCCACATTGATCTATTCAAATGAAGTATCCCTTCACCTAGTAGAGTTAAGTTTTGCTTGACTTCACTCAAATGCTTCTTTAAGACATTCCATTGAAATCCCCTTAGATGCAAATACTTGAAGCTTCTATTTGCCTTCAGTTAAATGGCTTCTTTCCCTATTGGGATGAAGTCCCATGATGTTTGAATGACATGATACATCATCTAAATGAAGCCTATGTTTCATATCTAGATACATGTTATTATTTAATTCAAAAAAATTTTCCCTGACTATATTACTTAACCTAATAAAGGGGCTTTTCTATTTTTGAGAATATTATTAAATCTTTGTATACGATTATTTGATTGAGTCTTCCTCACTTAAATCCCATACTTTTCAATGCTATCATGATTTGTTCATCATATCATATTAAGATTTATTTAATTCAATTATCTTGGTGCACAATATCCTATGGGATTCTCCATACCCTTCAAAATACGAAGTCACATATTAAACTTGGTTTGATTCATTTATTGATTGCTCTTGGCATTGATTCTCATTATAGGCATATTAACTTGATATTAGAGTATAAAATGCTTGATTGTGGTTTATTAAAAAAAGAAAGAAAACAAGTGAAGGAGTGTAGAAAATTCATGTAGGTATTATGGTGATGTGTCATTGCTTATGTTGAGTGCAAATTAGCAAGTGTTAGGGCATCACAACTTTTTAGTTGTTTGTGCCTAATTCAATTGATTATTGATATCATTTAGTTAGAGTAGACATCAAATGAGAGTATTTGTAGTTATTGGCTCATGTTAGATAACTTGAGAGGCTTATTTTGAATTAAGAGCGATGGATGCATGAGTTTTAAAGTCCATGTGCACCATGAATGTGTAAGTGAGTGTGCTAAATGCTCTTAAAGTAGTTGCATGGAGTGATAAGTGGGAGACCTGTAAGAGACAAAGGGGTTAAAGGAGCATAGAGATGGAATTTTTAATGTTAGATGAGGTAGGGATGGAGAGTATCTAAACAAGACACAATTGATTTGAAAACTCCATCTTTTAGGGAAATAAAGTTGTTAAGGGACTTTCTAGTTAGCTATATAAGATGGAAAAAGTCCTTAAATGTTATGAATATATTGACTATACTAGAGAATGATTGGCAACTCTTGAATTCACAAATTATGTCAACTTTTCATAGGAAACTTAAAGTCACAAAAATGGAGAGATAGGGAAGCAGATGCTACTACATGACATCTTATGAAGTAGCTGATGTAAAATAGCTTTATTCCTAATTAGTATGGTTACGAAATGTTTATATAGTTGTAGTCATTAAGGTAAGGCAATATAAGTATGGAGGACTATGTCAATGAGTTTGGGTATTGATGATTTGGTTGAAGTTAATAAAGTCTATGAAGAAATTATCCTTCTATAAGATAACAGGCTAAACAAGGTCTATAGTAAGGAATTAGGCCTAAAATGGACATTAGGTTTGGAAAAACCCACTTGAGACCCAATGAACCATTAGTATCAAATCTAAAACTTATGATAAAATGGGTCGTTTAATCATTTTAGTAAACTATTAAACCCATTGGATTAGAATAAAGTCAAGATATGAGCCTTAAGACATGAACTAGGCCTAAATTTACCTAAAAGGCCCACAAACCGAGCCTTAAGCCCACTTAATCACTCATGACCAAATCTATAACTTTTAGAAAAGTGGACTAAACTTAAGGCCAATGATGAACTTAAGTCTAAAAAGTAAAATAAGATTGGGCCTAAGGCCTTAAATTGTAAAATAAGCCTAAAGAGCCTTGAGAAAACCAAAATATAAACCTAAATAATACATTACTAGATCTGAACCTAACTTAAAAAGACTCAAAGGAAGATATTCAAAAAGCCTACTAAACCCTAAGACCCATCTAAGACATCCACTATAGGCCCCTTAATGAGTTGAAGCCTTAAACTTAAGAAAAGAGCTCATTTAGGCCCATAAGAGTAACACTAAGGCCTAAGAAAAAAATTTAAAGTGTTGGGTAGAAAATGTTCACTAAAAATACTTAAAAGGAAGCTAAAAATATCAAGTGTAAGGCATAAAATCAAAAACTAAGCTCAAAGCCCAAAACTAAACCTAAACCCTAAAGTGACCAAACTCACCTTTTGGATGCATGAACTTATAAGACCCAAATTGAAAACTTGTAACCCTAAAGCCAAAAATGACCATGCCAAGTGAAAGAACACTAAAAAAAAATTAAATCAACTATAAGAGTGCAAAAAATGGACTTAAAATAAGGAAGTTATAGTGAAAACAAGTTTTAACCATACTTAGGGATTAAGGTAAGCTTTAGTAATTATATAAACTTTTAGATTCTTGAAGAAATCCTCTTCCAATTACTTACATATACATTATTACTATGTTTTAGGTGGCTTAATTTCTAATTTAGGAACTCTGAATTTCAGGACAAGTAGACAAGCATGCTAAGTGAGGGAGTTTCGATGAACTACTACTTGCTTGTGTTTGATAATTATTTGATGTTCTATTACTTACCCATGGTTGTCTATTGGGTGACTGGTTGTTCTTTATGCCAAACATTCGTGTGATTGCCTTATTAAAATTAGTAAATTTAAATATTTGGCCAAATTAACTGGATATACTTATTGCATGTCTATGACCCATTAATTGTAGATTGTGATGTTTATAGCTTTGCCAAGTTTTCTAAAAATTTTGCTAAAATACATTTTCGAAATGCTTTACAATTCAAAGAAAGATTTATCAAATTAGTGAGTACTCATAGTAGTCTCCTATGACATTTTACTTGTTGAGGCAAAGCTAGTAGACCATCTTCAATTGATTGATAGTGAGTAACTTAAGTTGGGACTCGCATGATTTAACCCATAAGGCATTATATAGATTTGTTGATAGTGAGCCCGTAAGGCATTATGTCAATTGTTGATAGTGGATAGCCTTAGATGGGGTCCAACTAATTGATTAATATGGTATTCTCGATTAGAGTAATAGTTAAGTTTCGTCTATTAGGACGATACCCATAGACAACCTCGTACGATTAAGGTGAAGTATCCCGTATGGTTAAGTACAAGAGAAAATCGATGTGTAGACAATGCAAATCTATACCTTCTATGGATTCAGAGCCCTATAGATGTGCTACTTGCATTCATTACGCGTGCATTCATTTCATATATAACTAAACTACATGTTTGTTAATAATGTTTGATAACTTGCTTGAATAGTAGTGGCGAGAGACAAACTCACTGAGTTGTGGTCTGCTCAACCCCTAACAATTCCTTTTTGTAAGTAACCAAAAGCTAGGAATAGGCTAAGATCAGAATATTAAGTGTTCCTAAAGCAACTAGATTAGACAAATAAGATTACTTTAGTAAGCTCTATTAGTTAAGCTAGATCTTTATAATATTTAGTAACTCTTAATGTTGTAGAAATTTAATTATCTTATCTTATTGTTTGGTAGGTGATTCCAACTCTCTACAGTCTTATTGGACTGTAGATTGTTGGGTTACTTTAGTTACTTATATAAATAAGTAAATGTAAGTAAAATGAATAAACGCCTTTAGAAACTTAACAGTTAGAGTCTTATAACCTCTGACTTGTAAGGCATTTTTTATATTATAAGTATACATATGGTAAAAGATTTGGGAAAAACTACTTGACCCCTTTGTAAGGTATTACATCTTGCCCTATCGTGTCCCATCTTTTATTTGCAAATGACTCTTTATTCTTCATAGAGGCTAAAGTTTCAAATGTTCAGCTTCTAAATAATATCTTTGTTAGAGTACTATAGAGCTTATAGTCAAGAAGTGAACTTTTAAAAGTCAAATCTATTATTTAGCAAAAATGCAAATGAAGAACAAGTGTAAGACATTTGTGAAGCTTTAGGGGTTTTGATATCTGTAAATCCAAGTAAGTACTCAAGTCTACCAACAATTTAGGTGATAGGGATCATGGACTAATTACATACTTCCAAGCTCATGGCCTTACTCAAATGGTTTATTGAGCTATCTGAGGTAAGTTGAATGTTGAGGAGTAGTACATGCTATAGTCCGACCAGCCGAGTTACTTCATTCTCCACATCTACGAGGTTGTTGTGGAGACTAGCTAACATACCGAGTCGACTTCTACAAAACATACCTACCCAAGCATTAAATTAAGATGTTGTTAAACATAACCATGCCGAAGCTAATCTGTCATTTATCAAGAGTTGACCTCTTAAGGTCAATCCGAAAATGAGTCACCCATAAACCCACGCTTACCTGGTCCTAACTATCCAAACTACTAATGCTAACGTTGACCTTATCTAACCTTACCCCTGTTCGACTAGTAATGTCATTGGGACTATAGAATGAGCAAAATGATACGCACCCTACCTTTTTCTAACATTTGTATTGTCCTTTCTGCAACCAAATGTTCTTTTTACATGATTATATTGATACTCTTATAAATTATTCTCCTTTTCCTTAACTCATAAGAATCCATTTTGTAATTTACTCTAACATAGGATCTACCCTAATTAAGTCTTATAAATACTTATATATTGTAATGGCTACAATAGACAATACATTAAATATTCAAATATATCCTCTTGAGCTAAGCATTCTGCTACTTATTCTCAAGTTACTCTTATCTAGCTTATTGAGCGTGAACTAGTAGCGAGTGACCTCTGGCTACACTTATGCATCATACTAAGTTTGACCCAAGCTCATGTGAAGCGTTGGTATGTCATATCCATCATTGATGCATGGGGAACCTTGCTTAACTCGCGACTCTCATTTACTTTTTAGACCATCTTGCAGTTCAAACCCACCCCCTTTAGTTCGTACAATACTAAGCATCATGTGTTCATCTATACCAGACCGTATCATCCTGGTATTAAAGCCTTGGTTACGTTTGAAAACTAGTTTATGCTACTTTGTTCTCTGAATAATTTGTTATTGTTTCTTTGTGTTCAAAATCCTATCGCTAGGACTAGGAGTTTCATAAGTAAGTAGTGTTGAAGACTTTCGATGCTCTATTTTCCCTTTCTCATACACAAAATACAATATGGTTGTTTGCTTGTATATTGTGTGTAGTTGTCTTGGTGTTAGGAGTATTAGTTATTGTTCTGCTATTATTATTTACATAAGAAACTTTGAGTGGTATTTTAACCATCAATCTTATGAATTAGCCAACAATATTAGATTCAAGTGTTCAAGGAACTCTAGGAAACTAAGAGAGTAGTGCTTGAAACAACTAAGGATAATAAGGAAGCTTCACACCTCAATCAATGGGTGACTGACTTGATAGGCTCATCAACTGAGTAGCTAGCTTGGTGACTATTATCAATGAAGATAAATGACGAGCTAAAAATAGCCTAAGTAAAGGATGCAAGCAACATGAGAGAGGCAATGGTCAATTTGGTTGAGTTAAACCACAACTTAACTGCCTTGAGTTGAAGGAATAGGAAGGGTTGCTAGGTATAGGCTAGCACTCAAAGAAATTGAAGAAGAAGAAGAGGAAGGAGACAATGAAGTAGAGGAGTATTATGAGCTTAAAGAGAAGGATGTTCGAGCCCCTAGATTCGAAGGGTTAAGGATGTGCATTCCAAGTTTTTTTAGGAGTGGTGATGTCGAAGACTACCTAGATTGGGTAAACAAGATTGAGAAGCAATTTGAATGCTATAAAGCACTCGATAATACAAAGGTTAGACTTATTGTGTTGGAACTTACTATTTATGCCACCTTATGGTGGAAAAACTTGCAAGCCACTTGAAGAAGAGAAGGAGAACAAGAAATTAAGAGTTAGGATGAAATGAAGAGAGTCATGAGAAGAAGGTTTGTGTCAAGCTATCATTTATAGGATGCCTTCAAAAGATTATAGGAGCTGAAGTAAAGAGGATTGACTATTGAAGCTTATGTGAAGGAATTTCAAATGTTAATAATTCAATGTGAAGTCAATAAGCTAGAAGACGAAACTGTATCTTGATTCATTGGTAGATTGAAGTATGAGATTGAAGATATCCTAGAAACAATGGATATTAGATGACTTGACAACACAATCTGAGTTGCCTAGAGGATAGAAAGAGGTTGAACAAGAAGGTTCTAACCTCTTGTCAACTGACTTAACGGTAGCTGATCTATTCAAAGCAAACCTATGTGGACAGAACCATGTAAGGTTATCAAAGCCCGACTTACTCCAATTGCCCGAGCAGAGGATAAGGAGATTCTAAGGAAGTTTGAGAAAGGTTAGAGCTCAAGAAGGAAGACGAGTGAGATCAAGTACTTCAAATGCCAATGATTTGGACACGTGGCCACTTAGTGTCCAAATAAAAGAACTATGGTGATCCAAGGCAAGGCGTCAATTGTTGAAGTAGACAGTACTGATAAAGAAGTAGAAGAACTGAAAGAGGACAGATAGACAGAACTATTCGAGGAGGAAGTTATTTATAGTAAGGAAAGCAACTTTGTGCTAGCTACTCTAGTGTTGAGAAGGATAATAAGTGTCAATCCTATACCCAAGGATGAACAAAGGGAAAATCTCTTCCGCATCAAATGTAAGGTGAATGAGTTACTGTGTTCCCTAATCGTTGATAGTAGGAGCTATACTAATGCAGCTTTTGCATTTATGGTTAAGCAATTAAAATTGCTAACCAAACCTTACCTAAAACCTTATAAGCTTCATTGGCTCATTAATAAAGGAGCCTTACGACTGAACAAATAGGTGACTTTACCAATCTATATTAGCAATTATCGAGATGAAGTGCTCTGTAATGTGTTGCCCATGAGTGCATCCCATATTCTAATTGGACAACTATGGACATTTGATCAAGCTGTAATATATGATGGAAGGAAGAATACATGTTCCCTAGAGCATGAAGATAGAAGAGTGAAATTGAGTCATATGATTATCGAGTAGGTAAAGGTCATGTAGACCTAACTAAACTGGATCTTGAAGAAAAAGGCTTTGGTAATACCCAATTTGAGCTGAAAAGTGAGATAGAGCTCGAAGGAACGACCTGTTTACTAGTCCGAAGAATACTAGAGATGAGATTTGAGGAGAGGGAGCAACCTACTAAGGTGAAAGTGATATTGAAGGAATTCATTAAACTACTCTTATATGAGCTGCTAGAAGGTTTACCCCTTATTCGAGGTATAGAACATGCCATTAACCTACAGCTGGAGTCACACTACCGAATAAGCCTACTTATAGGGTGAATCTTAAACAAGCCACCGAGGTGCAAAGGTAAGTAAATGAGTTAATGAAGAAAGGGTTTGTGCGAGAATCCCTTAGCCCATGTGTTGTACCAGCTTTGTTAGTCCTTAAGAAAAATGGGTTGCAAAGAATATGTGTAGATAGTCGAGTAATCAATCAAATCACCATCAAGTACATGTATCTAATACTAAGGCTTAATGACATGCTAGAAGGGTTGAATAGAGCAAGAATGTTCTCTAAGGTTTACCTCAAATTAAGATACCATCGATCTAAATGTGCGAGGGTGATGAGTAGAAGACTACATTCAAAACATGCCACAAATTATATGAATGACTTGTAATGCCGGTTGGACTATCCAACGCATCGAGTACAATTATGCGCTTGATGAATTATGTACTCTGAGAATTAATAGGAAAGTTTATTGTAGTTCATTTTGATCACATCTTAGTGTACAGCCTCGACTTGGACACTCACTAAGAGCATCTTTGAAGAGTTTTTGCAAAACTCCGAACTAAACAACTCTACACCAATATGAAGAAGTACGACTTTTGCTAATCTAAAGTGATATTCTTAGGGTTTATTATACATGGTAGGAGCATACGAGTTGATGAAGAGAAGATTAGAGTGATCACCAAATAGCTAGTACCGACCATTTCAATCGACATGAGGAGTTTCCATGGCTTGGCATCATTCTATCGTAGGTTTATAAGCAATTTTAGTACGATTGTGGCTCTACTCACTGAGCTATCAAAGAAGAATGTTGAATTTAGATCGGGGGAGAAAGAGTAGGGGAGTTTTGAGGAAGTGAAAGAGAAGCTGACTACAGCCCCTATCTTAACTCTACCAAGCTTTGATAAAGTGTTTGAAGTAAAGTGTGATGCATTCGAACTAGGCATAGGTGTCGTACTGATGTAAGAAAGCCGACCTGCTGCTTACTTTAGTAAGAAACTTCGAGGAGTTACACTAAACTATTCTATCTATGACAAGGAATTTTACTAGTTAATCCGAGCCCTAACAGTATGGTAATACTATTTGCTACCTAAAGAATTTGTGATCTACATCGATCATGAATTCTTAAGATATTTGAAGAACCAACCTAAGTTGTCTCAGAGACAAGCCAAATGGGTCGAGTTCATGGAGAGATTTTCTTATGTCATGAAATATAAGAATAAGAAGAACAATGTAATAACCGACGCCCTATTGAGGCAACATTCCCTCCTGACTGAACTGTAGACTAAGCTATTTAGTTTCTCCACAATAAAGAATTTGTATGTTGAGGATCTACACTTTGGTCCTATCTATTCCAGGTGTAAGGACGGATGGTCACTAGACAACTATCGCAAAGAGAATGGATACTTATTCAGGAAGAAGAGGCTATGTATCCTAACCTGTTCCATGAGAAAATTGCTAGTGTACAAGGCATATGGAGGAGGACTAAAAGGACACTTTAGCCAACACTGAACCCATGAGGTACTATCCTTAAGATTCTTTTGACCAAGAATAATGAGAGATCTCTAATCCATATTGGAAAGGTGTACGACTTATTGAAAAGCAAAGAGCTGAGCTAAGTAAGGACATTATCTACTCTTGCCCATCCCAACTAAACCATGGTCTGAGCTGAGTATGGACTTCATGTTAGGATTACTGAGGAAATCCCGAGGAAAGGACTTTATCATGGTGGTCGTGGATCAATTTAGCAAGATGACATATTTTGTACCTTGTTCCAAAACTAATGACGCTTCAATTATCTCTTTTCTTTTCTTACAAGAAGTAATCAAACTTCATAAAATACCCAGATCCATTATTTTGGACTGAGACCTAAAGTTCAAGAGCCACTTTTAAAGAATACTATGGAGACGAATGGGGACAAAGCTATTATACAACATGTCTCGTCATCCATAAACTGATGGATAGATTGAGGTTGTCAATAGAACTATAGGAACTTTACTATAGGTTATGGTTGGACGAAACATGGTTGATTCAAATTTGTGTCTACCAATCATTGAGTTCCCCTACAATAAAACTGCCCACAGTATAACAAATATGTCTCCCTTTGAGGTAGCTCTCCACATCCAGGAAGCTACCGAGGAGACTAGTTGATGTGCTGAGATGACCCCCTTCAAAACATACTTACCCAACCATTGAATCAAAATGTTGCCAAACATAACCGTGTCGAAGCCGATCTATCAGTTGTCAGGAGCTGACCTTGCAAAGCCAATCCGAAAATGAGTCACCCATGAACCTATGCCTGCTTGGTCTTGATTGTCCAAACTGCTAAACTGTCAACACCAACACTGACCTTATCTAACCTTATTCCCGTTCGAATAGCAATGTCATTAAGACTACAGAATGAGCAAAATGATACGTATACTATCTTTTTCTGATATTCATACTGTCTTTTCTATAACTAGATATTCTTTTTGCACGATTATATTGATACCCTTATAAATTATTCCCTATTTCCTTAACTAGTAGGAATCTTTTTTATAATTTACTCTAACCTAGGATTTACCTAATTAGGTCTTATAAATACTTGTATATTGTAATGGTTGTAATAGACAATACAATGAATTTTCAGACATACTCTCTTGAGCTAAGTATTTTGCTACTTACTTTCGTGCCAATCTTACCTAGTCCATTAAGAGTGGAATAGTGATAAGTGACCTCCAGCAACACTTATGCATCATATCAAGTATGACCTCAGCTTATGCGAGACGTTAGTGTATCATATCCATCGTCAATGCATAGGGACCTTTACTCAACATGCAACTCTCATTTACTTTTTGGATCATCTCGCAGTTAGACCTACCCCTTTTGGTTCGTGTGATAATGGGCATCGTGTGTTCATCCATGCTAAACTATATCATTAGGGAAGGAACAAGTAAGAGGTTTTGAGATTCGTTAAAGATAAAATTCGTGGCAAGCTTAAAAACTAGAAAATGAACTTCCTATCAATTGCAGGTAAAGAGATTCTTATCAAGTCAATTGCTAGAGTTATTCCTTTATATTCAATGAGTTGTTTTAGGTTCCCCATTAAATGGTGCAAAGAGATTAACTCCATGATAGCTTAATGCTGGTGAGGTCAATCAAATGATGAAAGGAAAATTCACTAGTAGGGTTGGGATAGGATAACGATGCCAAAAGCAAAGGGGGGCTTCAGTTTTAAAGACCTTAATATTTTTAACTCTACACTCCTAACAAAATTGGCTTGGAGACTTTTTACTAATAAGGATGCCCCATGGACAAGAGTCCTTAAAGGCATCTATTTTCCACCCTCATCTTTTTTGCAAGCCTCCAAAAGCTCTAGAGAGTCTTGGGGCTGGGTGAGCATTCTCCATAGAAGGGATTATCTTCTACAAGGATCAATTTGGTAGGTGAGGGATGGGGCCTCTATAAATGCCAGAAGAGACAAGTGGATACCAAACTTAGTAGGACATGCCCCTAAGATTATTGAAGGTGTGACTATGCCAAAGTTGAAAGTAAAGCACTTTATCCATGGAGAGTAGAAGTGTTGGAATGTTTCTAAGCTTAATCACTGGTTTGAACCAAACAAGGTGAAGGAAATCTTGAAGATCCCAATTCCATCCTCTAAAATGGAAGACCAAAGTGATATGGCCTCATGAAAAGAATGGAAAGTATAGTGTTAGATTGGCCTATAACTTCATTAGATGCCATTCTCATCCAGCTGACTCCAACACTCCTCATAAAGGTAAGAAGTTATAGCCTCAAGTTTGGAAATGTCCGTGCTTGCCAAAGGTCAAACATTTCATGTGGAGGGCATTAAACAACACTATCCCAACCCATATAAATTTAGCTAAGAGATATATCATTAAATCGACCAAGTGCAAATTTTGCGACAGCAAAGAATCTGTAGAGAACCTCCTCATTTACTGTCCTTGGGCAGTAGCGGTTTGGGAAAAATTGGTTGGCATTAGTGTGCAGAGAAATCTGGAACAAACTCTTGAAAATTGGCTGTTGGTGCAGGTTGAGAGAAGTGGATTGGGTAAAAGAGAAGCATCAGAATTTCTTGCAAAAATCTTTACAATGGCCTGGTGCATTTGGAAAATGCAATGTACTGCTGTGTTCCAAAACAAGTCGCTAAGTCCTCAAGCCATTTTAGTTGCTAGCTAGAGTGCCCTTTCCGAATTATCTACTCTTTTTGTAGGCTCTGGAACCAGATCAGGCCGTGCGGCGTCCTTATTTTCAAATTGTGCAAGTGTCTCTTCCGATCAGGTTGTGTCTATAGGAGCTAAGGTATGGTATGACCCTTTTGCTACTAGACGCATGGAGGCATCTCTGTCCTCATTGGCACCAGTCCAGTGTCTTCAGTAGCAACCAGTCACGCCTGCTCCAGCAAACCATGTCTCAATAGACCCAAATTGTCCTGGTGTATCTATGCTTTCGTGCACACATGGATTTGTTGAAAGTGCCACACACCAGCTCCAAACACAACCCTTTGACGCAAGACCCAGGTGGATTACACCTTATTCAAATATTATCAAAGTTAAATTTGATGGTTCCTTTGAATACCAGTCGGGCACAACAGCTACGGGTGCCAAGGAGTTTGCTGCAGTGGATCGAATAGAGTCATTGTGGTGAGAACTCCAGAGGAAGCTAAAATGGCTGCAGCCTCAGATGCCATCAAATTAGCAGTGCACCGTGGATGGAGGAAGGTGTGTTTTGAGACAGACAATGAAATCGTATTCAACATCTTGCAGTAGGAAGGAGAAGTGCCTTGGAACCTAAGATCCTATGCTTCAGGCTTCAGAAGTATGCTGTACTATTTTGTGTGTGTTATTTTTTTATTTTCCTATCCATTTTTAGACACCAAGCAAATGAAGCAGTAAACTGGTTACCTCACAGTACTAGGAATGGGAAGTGCCCATTAGATTGGTTAAATGGCCTTCCTTTAGCTCCTGATCACTTTCTTAATTTGGATCGTATGTATCTTTTTTCGTCATTGTTTATGCAGAAATCATGGATGTACTTGAACAATTAGTTATATAATGGCAATGATGTTTATTTTGGCCAATTATATATATATATATATATATAGATAGGGATCAAATTAGGTTGTAAGGTGGTCGACTAGGCTGGCTAAGCCTGCCACCGTCAGGCCCTTCCAACTTGTTTCTTCGTTTTCCACTTTTAATTCTCCCAGTTTGGTACATAAGATTTATATTCCTTAAAAAAACTTATAATTTCCTTTAATGATAACACCTCCATAGTTTTGTCTTTTAATCCATCAATGTCAATCCTTAATGTTTCTAATTGAAATCTTCCAATGTCTTTCTTTCTGCTTTCTTTATTCGTCTCCTTGTAATGTTGTAATTTCATGAAAATATTGATTTATACTTTTTTCCTTAAGTTAGGTTTGTCACTTTGAAGCCCAAATTCCAATTCGCTATTCAAATATTGCTTTAGGTTAGAGTCTACTATCTAAATTTTCTAAAATAGACAGTTTTAGGATGGGAAATTTGCAATCCCACACTTTGCAATTTCCTTGACTTCCTTAGTTATGAATTTTCCTATCGGATAATATTCACGTCAAAGAGAAGTATGGCTAGAAAAAGTACTATGGGAAAACAAGAATATAAAAAGAAAAAAGGAAAAAGAAAATACATATAAAGGCTAAATGCATGCATGTACTGTTTTGTTGTAGAAGTGTCTCGTTGTCAATTGTCTGAGTTTTGAGTTATTCTCAAAGTATTTCATTCTTCGTGGTAACTAATTTTCTCCATTATTATGTTATTAAATGATCTTTTCATGTCAACAACGTGTCATTATTTATAATTTTTATACCTACTAATGCAATAGTAAAATTGTAGGATTTTAATTCTTATAAATTTAAGAAACCTATAATTCGCTATAATCTTAAAATGTTAGGATCATATATATATGAGATACGAGAATTTATATATAATAAAAATATTACAAAATTTTTTAAGAAAATTTATAAAATTCAAAATATATTAATGAGATTACAGGTTATTTAAAATAAAAAATTTCATTAAAGTAACGACAACTAGAATGCATGGAAAATTATAAAACTTGGAAGACATTTGCAACTTACATGGACTATTACCAAAGATAAAGAAGAGCTACAAAAGGTAAAAATATTATGAAAATAAAAGGACTGCTATAAAAAAATGTTAAAGGAAAATTACAAAATCATCCTATTTTCCTATGACATATTTTAACTACTTTACACCCTCCTCCCTTACGCCCCCTCCTTTATTTTCAAAATTCTTATGCGTTACTTTCCTTTATTTTTCATAATATTCCATATAAGTTGTATATGCTTTCTAACTTTCATAATTTTAACTACTCATCATGTGAATTTTCATATTACTAAGAAAATGCATAAAAGAGGTACAAGTAAGAATGTTTAAATAAGTGGGCAATTTTCATTTGTCTAATATAGAGCCAAGCCGAACGTTTTCAAACAGTTCATTATATGGTATTTCCAATAGCCATAAATTTGCAGTCTTATAATGTTGCAAGTTTTTAGATTGCAAAATTTGAAAAACTAGTAATTAAACACAACCAGAGATACAACATAGCATCATATTACATGGAATTGTATTATTTGGTGAGTCCAAAAATTCACATTTCAAAGCTAATTGATACATGCTCTATAGTTATGATCATTTTAAAGTTTTATCTATTCAAACTAGTCCTAAAACACACATTAAATTTATTTTAAAATTACAATCAATTGTGCCTCAGTACATCTCTGTATGCCTAAGATGTAAATGTCCAAAGATGTAGACCAGGCATTAAGGTATTGCCCTACAATTCATGAAGTCTGGTGCCTATTTTGACCCAAATGGAATTCTGCAAACTCAACTTGGTATACCCTTAAATGAATGGGTTGAATTGCCAACAAAAGCGAAAAAACACTGTTCCTACATACTCCCCTCAAATAAGTTTTATTTGCACTTGCATTTTGGCTAGCATGTATAGTTTATATGTCTCAAATCACATGAGTTTTTGGTTTACAACTAATGCGTCATATGGTATGAAATCTCAATACAAGAGAGTAATAAACTTATATTAGTTATTAGGATGATCAACATAACTTATTCATGGGATGTTTATAGTCCCAAAACCCAATAATTATTAAGGAAATAGATTAAAATCCAAGGCATATAAAATTCAAAATCGAACAAAATCAAGATAAATTTTACTAAACAAACAAGAAATCTTTGATAGCTTGATAACTTGCCAAAATGCACAAATTTAACTAGGGATGGTCGTGTTATCGTGTCATGTTTTATATACTTATCTAAAAAACTTAACTTGTAATACGATCTGTTTATTAATTGCATATGAAAACGTAAACCCGTAATATGATCCATTTAATAAGCATGTCTCATGCTTAAGTTAGACTCGTTTATCAATTAAAAGGTTAAAAACAAATCTATGAAATACTTATAGATTAATAAGAATGCTTCGTCAAGATATTATGACACCATTCTAGTATTTTTTCTTCTTTTCTATTTTTTTTTTTTTTTTTTTTTTTTGTGTTAGGGTTGGATAAGTGAATACGCAGCCACTATATGTAGTAACTTACCAAAGGTTTTTTTATAGAGAATAGTCTCAAACAATGTAATTCCTAAATATATAGCAAATATTCCAATTAAAAGGAAGCAAAACCAAGATCAATAATAAGACTAAATTACTTTTTATTGAAAGAAAATTTATGAAAATAACAAATAGTTTTCTCTTGTCCTCCAATACCTACAAATGTTCTAATAATAGTAACCAAATCTTCTCACAATGAGCATCTCCTTCAATTCAATCCACCAATAAAAATGGTAGTTAAACCCTCATATGCTATACAAAACAAACAATAATTTCATCAAAATATTTTACACTGAAAATTAAGTAGAACTATTCATAAGAATAACAAATAGTTTTGTCCTCTCTACTTCTATAACCCCTCCAATGCTGATGATTTGTTGTCTCAAATTAAGTGGAACCATAATATTGTCAATAACTATTTAATTAAGAAGTTTAAGTTTTAGCTCGCTATGTCTTTGATTATGGTCATAAGAATTCTTTTTTTGATGCTATAATGAGGAACTTTATATAAAAACGACCAGTTTTATAGTAAATGAAAATAGTAGATTACGATTCAATAATATAAATCACAACGAATCACAAAATTAAATGTAAACAACAAAACAAATAGCAAAAGGTTGCATTATACAAACTAAGTAAATAACCTCACACAAAAAGAAAAGAAAAGATATGAACAAACACAATATGAATATGTTGTAGCGTAACCGTGTAAGGACGTAGCAAAGAAAGTACCTAGAAAATGAACTTAGGATGAATGATTGAGTTTTGTGAGCATTGTGGCTGGGAAGTGAAAGAGTGAAAGCCAAAAAGAGTGGTAAAAACCCCAGACTAAAATAAAAATAAAAAATTATTATGAGTAGTTAGTAACGTAAAATAAAAATAAGATAAAATCAAATATAAATATTATACAAGTATTAATGATAAACGAGTTTATGGTTTGAATTCGTAACTTGTTTAATAAGCGTGTTTCTAAATAGGTTTGAGACCTAAACCTAAACTCAAATATGAATTTAAAAGTGTCATGTTTGGGTTTGATCCGTTTATTATTCATGTTGGTTTTTGTTAACTTAAACCCATTTATAACCATGTTGAGTCGTGTTTAAGTTCGTGGGGCAAGTCTCAAATTGTTAGGCCTAAATTTAACTTCTCTAATAGTGTCAAATGATAAAGTGGTTTGCTTGGGCTAAAGTAGACTCATTTTAATCTTTATTGACATATTATAAGATCCATAACTCTTTATAGAGGTATACAAGTAAGTTAAGTAATCAGCTTTATTAAACTTACTTTAGCCTGTGGGTTAAATAAGCTGAGTTCATCTGACCCACATTTTAAATAGATAAAAAAGAAACTCAGATCCAACCCACTTTTGAAATGAGTTAAACAGGCTAACTTACGGGCTAAAGTAGCAATTGAGTCAAATAGGTCAATGCAAATTGACTCGTGAGTTAAATAAATTAGATTTATTTGGCCAACTCTTTAAATTGGTTAAAATACTTTACCCTAACTTGTTTTTTGAATAGACTAAACAGATCAACTAACAAGATAAAGCCCATATGCACACCTCTTTCATATACAAAATATTATGACCTTTCAAATTGAAGCTTAAAATTCAAACATGCACTTCTAGTACAAGCCTCTTCTAATGCTGATCATGCGTGCTTCTGATAACCCCTAAGTTTAGAAAAGCTTTCCATAGCTTCTCACTTCTGATCTATGTGATTGTCTCTACTTCTAGTCAACTTCTGACATTGTTTCCGGCTATCTAGATGTCCCATTAAGCCTAACTTGCCGTCAATATCAAGAGAATAATGAAGCTGTGCAGAAACTACTTAAATGGCAGGCATGGGGTTGGGGTTGTCCAAGGGAAGAGGAAGGAAAATGGATATTAGGATTTGGCATAAAATGAGGGAAAATGGATGCTTTATCTGCTAAGGTGTAGGTGGCTAAATTTTAGTATGCAAATAGAAGTTATGACAATTCAAAGTTTGAAATAAACATAGACATAGTAGTGGTGGCATACATGTTAATGAGATTTCACACATTAATTTAAAATGAAAATTTGCTAATATTTTGAATGCTTGCACGGCCGAAATTCAATAGTTTGAGGAAGCTTGAGCATGCTATTCAACAAGGGAAGGAAACTCAGATGTGGATCATATAGCTTATCTAACTGCTATTAGAGATTTAATTGCATTTGTTTCACCACTAGGTGTTATTCCGCTTCTAATAGAGGCTATAAGTGCTAGTGTGTATGTAAAGGATGTTAAAGACACTGAGTAATGTCAATAAATTACATGTTAGTATTATCTTGTCAAGATGTATTAGTTATGTGTAAGGATTTTGTAAGACTTATGATGATGTGAATATATTCCTGTTTTATTATTAAAAAAAATAAAAACAAAGAAAATAAAAATATATATATTTATATCCCAGCGGTCTCCTTAGTGCTATCCCAATTTCGCCAATTTTCTTGAAAAAATCTCGTCCTCCGGCGATACAATTGAGGCTATTGATATCAATATTAACTATCCAATAGTTAAGTTCAGTTGATTTTGGAAGCTCGACTTCGTCAACGACTTTCTTGGCTAAGCCTAAAATTTTGGCAGGCTTTTTGACAAATTGCACGCTACGCCTTCCGACTTGTCACGTCAGAGTCACCTATGCCTACGAGGAACAATGCCTCGAAACATGTTTGTCCTCATCCCAATTACACCACCCTCAGTCTCATCTCCCATGTCATGGCAGCATTTTATTAAGTTTATGCTCACATGCCTCGATGTCGATGAATCTCCCGAATACCTCGTTGATCTTTGAATTCTAGTAAGTAGGGATAAAAAATAATTTAATTTCACGAATGAGAGGATAGAGTGCTGTTTTCTAGTTTTTGGATTTTGTAGAATTTTATTGTATCAAAATAACAAAATGATATCAAGGATGTTCAAGTTCATGGCTCTAATTATTTCTACACGCACCATCTATTCTTTTAACCAATATTCAAATTGTACTTGTTAAGAAAAGATTTTTGAATTTTGAATATATGTAATCTAAATACTAATCTTTCAACAACCGCAGAAATTTACAATTTATAAAAATGGTGAATTACACAGACAACCTTATAAATCTTTGAAATTGTATAGTCCCGATTTTTTTAGAAGTCAATACATAGATCCCTTGAAATTGGATGTGGCGGCTGTTGTTTATAGTTTATTCTTTTTTTGTTTTTGTTTTTTTTTTTTTTTTTTTTGTGCACTAACATAGAAAATTTGAAAGAAAAAGGGAAAAATTGCACATAAAAGAAAACTAATTCTTTTATTTTGAAAAGAAATTAGTGGCCTCTTACCAGCCACCTAAAGGAGGGTGCAATCGGCGACGTTGTTGAAGGAAATTGATTTCTGCTTTCTAACATTCAAATAAACCTACTTCTTTTTTTCTTTTTTCTTTTTTTTTTGATAAATCCTGTGCACCGATATCATCGGACGGCGATCTCATCCCTCGTTCCAAGTAATCATATCTCTCCAAATTTGACCCTTTTCAATTATTCTTTTTTCTTCTCATTCCTTCGCTAATTGTGAATTTTTCTTTTCTTTTAACCTTTCTATTTTTCGATGCTCAATACGACTATGAAGGCACTCGTATGTAGACCCAAAGCACGAGATCGAGTCCATCTAAGGCTAGGGAAGAACTAGGTCCGACAAATAAATCGGATCAGAATCGATTCGGACCCATGAGTCACGGACTTTAACTATACCTTAATCCATCCAACTTAACGAGTCAGCATAGTTTAATATATTAAATCGATCGAACCGATGGATCCAAGTCAAATCGAAGAAATCGACGGTTCAACCAGTTAGTTTCGACCTAGAAATTAAAAAAAATAAAAAAAGAAAAGTTTTTTATAAATTAAATTTAAATATTCTCTCTAATTAAAATATAAAATAAAATTGAATATATATTATTACTTATATTTATAAATTAATATCAAAACTGAATAATATATATGAGTTTATAAAAAAAAATTATTAAAACCCGTATATTTTAATATTGATAAAAGTAGACAGTTATAGTGTAAAATATATTACTTTAACTACTAAAGGAGTTTTTCAACAAAAAAAAAAAAAACACTAAAAGAGTTCGAGGTATAAGATATCACAAGTTTCATACGATCTTGTTTAATTTTTGAAAGGGTAACTATTTTTGTAAATAATATATTTTAATGATTTATATAAATGGAANATTATAGTATAAAATATATTACTTTAACCATCAAAAGAATTTGAGGCATAAGATACCACAAATTTCATATGATTTTGTCTAATTTTTATAAGAGCAACTATTTTTGGAAATAATATATTTTAATGATTTATAAAAATATAATTGTATTTATAATTTAATACCATTAAAAGTTATAAGGGATATATTTATACCATATATAAAATAGTAAGTATATTATAAATATTAAATAGATGCTATTCTCTTTATAATATCAATTCAACTCTCACATAAATTATATTATTTTCTGAAATAAGCATCGCTAATCACAAATCAAATCTCACATTAATTATATTGGCAATCTTTTCTTGAAATGTTGTCTAAAAAAAAAAGGTTTACTTATTCAATTCACTAATTAGTGGTATAAAGTAATAATTATGTATTTATTGAAGATGCAAACATTAATATTGCACCCAGCAATTAATAAGGTACGTATCATTAATCTTAATACTTAATAATTAATAGAGTAAAATAATCAAAATTTTAAATTTTTGTGATTTAGTAGTGGTTTTATTCTTCAAATAAAAATAAAGGCGAAAAAATATTTTTCCCAATTAAATTTTTTTTAAAAAAAAATTAGGTGGCTCACTAGCTAAGAAATCGTCCTTATTGAACCGTCGAACAGAGTGAATCGACCCAAAACTAACTTAAGCCAAGCTGATTTTAGTTTAAGGGAGATTAGGCTCTTGACTCAGTGGATCTAAGCTAAGTTCGACTCAGCTACAAGTTTAAGTCCATTCTTTTCTTTTTACTTTTCTATTTTTCTATATTCAAGTCAACTATGATGGAACTCATAAATAAACCTAAGCATAAGACCAATCCAAACTATAACGTATCCTGGAATCATCCCATGAGGTCCGAGACCTAACATGAAACAAACCCTAAAGGGTAGATCTATATGGCCAAACCAATAGGTTAGCAAGCCCAAGTAAATTTAACCAATAGTTCTTGAATCACTAATTTAAAGTAAATAAAAAACATAAAAAAAAAATGAAAAAGGTAAAATAAAATAAAATTTAAAAAATAAATATCAATGAAAATTAAAAATTTTAACTAATTCCATGTGAGTAAGAAAAAATCATTTTGTAATTTTAAAAACTTGTTTGGTTTAATATATATAAGTTTTTACCAAAAGAATAATCTCATTCTTACTAATATAGGACTAATTTTTATTTTTTTTAACTTTTTTATAACCTTTATATTTTTTATTATACATTGTTAATATGACAATCATGTTAGATGTGACTATATATAAGTAAGTATATATCTCTAATAGTTATTTTGTAAAATAAGCTAAAGATAATGTTTATCTTAAGCTTGAATAATTTTAATTTAAATTCTAAAATTTAGTTTATTTTTATTTTTTAATTTTAGTTTCATTAGAAGGATTAGTTCACAATTCTTTAAACCATTGACTGAACCTGTGAACCGATCTTTTGGGTTTGATTCTAGTTCCCCATTTTGGAAATTGGAAATTGGTAGGTTTGGGTCCGGTTTTGCTCTGGTTCGAAATCGTGCTTTATTGTACTTATAGATTTCCACTGCGGCAGTACGTTGGTTTTTGATCTGCGAAGGATCGTTTCTGATTGTAATACTAGACTCAAAGGATAATGTTTAGTTTTTTTGTTTCATTGCTTTTCTTTCTCTTCTCCTTAGTTTTTTTTTTCCTCTTATTTTCATTTAATTTTCTTTTTTTTTTTAGGTCAACATTTTAAAATATTTTTTAACAGTACTTAATTATATATATTAAAGTTAGTATCACGTCGGCTAGCATGTCAGGGGTTTAGGTCTTGACTTTTGAAAAAGTAAGGTGTTTATATAATTTCAAAAGGTTTTAGTTTCAAAAGTTTTAGGGATATTCGTGTAATTTAGCCCCACAAAGAAAATGGTATGGCTATGGGATTGTGAAAAGATTCATCCTTAACATTGAATAAGTAAATATTTTCAAATCTCTCTTTATAAAAATGTATCAAAAACAAATAAAATAATTTCGCAAACAAGAAAATTTTCTTATACAATAATTTTGCCATAATCGTGAGAATTATTCTATCTGAAATTTCATGTCTTGTTTCGTGTACACATCCTGGAGATGATTTATAAAATTATAAAAGCTAGCAACACGTGTACCTAAATCTAACTTTAATATTTTATCTGATGCATTTGGAGATTGAAGGATTTCATTTTTTGGATCAATCCAGACTTATTGTAAAACCCGAATAAAATAGGAAAATAATAAATAAGTAGTATTTTATAGTAAGCGCAAGTGTTGGTATTGTAAATAATAAAAGTGGGCATTTTGGGCATAGAAAAGTCCTAACAAACCCTAAGTAAAAAAAGGCCACATAAGGTTTAAGAAACGCTTTTTCACTCTTTCTCTACTTGCCTAGCACTTTAACCTAGTTTTCATGCAAATATAATGTAACGAAGTGAAACAACAAAATTTAGCATGATCAGATTGAGAAAAACAAAGGCAAGACTAAAGAATGCTTTTTTATCGTAGAATTCTAATGAATTCTTAATGAAAACTCATTTTTCGTTATAAGGAAACAACAAAATGAATTTGAGAGAGTTTATTAAGAGTTTTACAACAGATCTTTGGTGGTGAAATAGAGATTAAGGTGAAAGATCATGAGGTAAGGTTGTTTAGATCAGTTCTTATTGGGTTCTTGGTCAAATCTCTTAAGAAATTCATTTTTATCTGTAGGATACTATGAAAAACGAGTCTAAAGTGGTTCTACTGGTGTCCTACAGTGTGATCTTGGTAGTAGAAGCACCTACTTTGGATTTCTAAAGGTAAGATCTGTCATTAGATTTTGTGCTTTTGTTTTTTAGAATTATTGATGTGATTTGTGAAGGTTTAATCTAAGTTCTAGTCATAGAAAGGTGTTTAAGGGTTGTTTAGAGTGGAATGGAGTTAAGTTATTGTTAGGTTATCAATTTAGGAGTGGTGATTTTTGAGAATAGTGGATGAGGGTCGAAAGTTAGGGGATGAAATGTCGCTAAGCATGCAAAAATCTACAAACTATAGCCTAATGTTCAAATGCCATCACCCTTAATGTCTAGACGTTAGGGGACAAACTACTCCCTTAATCATGGTGTTGAGATTGTAGCATTCGAACACCATGACCCCATTGTACGTAGTGACGTTTCTTTAGGTTCCTAAGTATTTTTTAGGTATGTATTCCTATCTTAAAACCTTTCCAAAACTTTTCTAAACATGAATCAACATCTTGAACGTATCTTAAACCAACCTATCTTCCTAGTAATCCTAGGTTCCTAAAGTGATGAATCGTAAGTGGGTGAATATTGTTACAATAAGTTAAAAGATGTTGTTAGATGAACCTAGAAACTAAGTAAGCATGTTATTCTCATATGAATAGGTTATGAGGTACGTGTTTCAGACTCTGACAAACTTTTCAGTTAAGTACATCGTTTATATGCTGCTTATGTGTGTGTAGGATTAGTAATGGTTAAAATGGATCTTATACAAATTTAGCTTAAAAAAAGTATGTTACGTGTGCTTGACTAAGTCCAAGAGATTGGGAGGACTAAACCTTAAGGTAATACCCCAATGATCTTAGTGTGACATTGTCCTAATTGGAGTCTTACATTGAAATGATTTGGGTAAATTAAGTAATCCTTGGTTCCTAAGGTATTAAAAAATACCCAATACTAATAGTTATGTGTATACATTTGTGTGTATGTATGTCTGTGTGCATGTGTGCGCACGTGTGTGTGTGCGTATGCGCGTGTGTGTATGTGTATACGTATGTGTGTGTGTGTGTATTGTATATTAGAGTCATGAATTACTCCAAGTTTTAAGATGTCAAAACTACATTCTTTGATTGACATAATAAAAGATAATAAACTATGGTTTCTATATATAGTTATGTTAAGTCGGATAATGTATGTGACTGTTTAATCATTATATGTTATATGCACATTTGCTTTGTTCACCCTATACTAGGCTTTTGCTTACCCCCTTAGGGACCTTTATTTTTAGATGTAAGGATAGGTTATAAGGACTGCAAGGATTACTATAGTGAGTTTGATTATTATGGCGATGTTGCAAACAACTATGATTACTACTTCAATGATGGAAATGGATCTGTATAGTTTAAGTAAGGTTATGAAAATTGTTGAAAAGAGTTATCAGATATTGTTTTTATTTTTATATTATTATTTGGGTTATAAAAAGTCACCTAAGACTTCTCTAGTCAGTATCATTAATAGTATGTTATTTATTAAGTTTAGCTGATTTAAGATGTTAAATTTTGTCAATCTGATTTATTAAGACAATTGTTATAGAATTATGTTAAACTTATTTTTCATTGAATAAAATAAAGTGAGAAGTTGATTTTTTTGAAACGTTTTTGGACTGAGGATGTTATAAACATCCATGTTATTTTATAGAGACGTTATACATTTGATGATTTATATTTCTAAGGAGATGCTACCAAGTTGAATTTAGATGCCCGACGTATCAATAGATTATAAAGACATGTGGCAGGCTATAATTTCCCAACATTTGCGACATTACAACATTAGTATTATTAGAGCTATTGGTTTTAAGTTATAAACAGCCTAAGTATGAACCTCGATATAAATAAGATGTAGATCAAAGTGTCATAAACAGATTATAAGAATAGAATAGGTAGCATGTAAAGTTATGTTGAGACTATGTACTTAAAGTATGTGCTGGTGTACCTTCTATTTTATGTTTTTGGTAATTCCTTCCTATTTAGTCATTCGTGGTATATTTAAGATGTCTAAACCCTCCTTATGAACTTAAGGTTATGCTTACATGACTTTGTTCGTATGTTTCTTCTTGTAGCATACCTAAATGTGGTGCTACTTCTAGCTCCTCCTCTCATCCTCAAGGTGGTAAGGATAACAACCTAAACTGCATCGCTCTACCAAATCTATCTAAGTCAAGCTTGCCACCTCAAGGGGAAAGACAGCTACCACTTACCCAAGGCTAACCTACGTTTAGCCAAACTCAAGCCTAATAGACTTAGGGCTAAGAGTAGAACTACCTTCCTTAAGGCATGCCTATCCTAAACTAGACCCAACCTCAATATGATTGGGGTTAAGGATCAAATATTGTGATAGCTACCTAGGTTCCAAAAACTTTGAAAGTGATAATTAGGGTTAGTGAAGATAACCCATGACCTCCAATCCAAGCCTAATGACCCAATAGGAGCTGAAGGGTGGATCATTAAAGTGGAGAAGTCATTTGCTATGTCAAAGGTACCAGAGAACAAAAAAGTAACCTACGCTACTGATTTGTTGCGAGTGTACCTATCAAATTTGTAGTAAAAAGATTAAGTCCAAGCATTGATTCTTCAAAAATTTTGATTACTAATACTTATTAGATCTTTATTAACTAACCTACAAATTTAAGTTTGAGAATTTAAAGAAACTAAAATTAATTGCAGCAATGAATTACCATTAAGTAAGAATTGTTCAAGAACTAAGCAAGAAAACAATACAATTATAAATTACTTCAAGATTTACAAACCGTATCTAGATGTTTGCTTTTCCTAGACCTAACATGTGATTTCTTTTAAATAAATCTAATTACTTCTTTAATCTTTCTTGACTAGAAGAATTCTTTACTAAAGTTAATTACTTTCTCAAGCTAATTAATCCTAACCTTGAAACCATCTATTAGAATCTATTCTCAAATGTAGCATCTAAGATTACATTATTACACAATGAATTATCTACGCTATAATTCAAAATTCTAGAAAGATCTTGCAAATTATTTCTAATCTTGCAATAATCTCTATTAAGTATGCTTATATCTAATATTATAAAAAATCTCTCAATTCTCTTATAAGATATCAAATTTTGTATCACTCACCGCAGAAATAATAATCTAAATCATGAAGCACACATAGTTGAATCAAGAAAAGAATAAAGCTTTAATAGATCTAATAAAAAAAATAATGTCACATGAGTAGATTTAGATTCCACAAGATCTAGATACCAAAGATCTACTCTCTACACATCATAAAGTAATAATCTAGAATAAAAGAATAGAGAATTATAGAAGAAAGAATCATAAATTCTAATAAAGATTGAATCTTGAAGTCTCTTTGTGTCGTGCTCTCTTGAATATTCTTGGCTTGAAAAACTCTTTAAAAGTCGTTTTTTTTTTAATATTCTCTCTAAAAAACCCTAAAGCGGCTTTATATAAGAAATGGCAAAATAAAGTCATGTAAACAATACAATCGTATCCCTTAGTCATGTAACTCATTACCATTCCTTTGCATCCTCTTTTTTTTTTTTTTGTGTTTTCAAAACTAGGAACAACATCACTAAAGACATGTTCGTATTATTTGGTAGTGTTACTAGTTGTGATACTTTAAAATTGGCTTCAAATTTGCTTATAATATACAGTTATGTCATTCGGTTATGTTGATCTTCAAACTTTCATAACTTACTCATTTTAGCTTAGAATTAGTGAAACTTGTTTCTATCTTCTTGTTTTCTTTCGTAGACTGTTTCAAAACTTAGAAAACAAAATTTTACTCAATCAAGCTTCATTATCTAAAAATAAACTCAATTTTCAAAGGCCAATCATAAAAAATCACCAAATAAAATATAACCAATTTAGAGCTTATGAAACATTACCACACTTGTCCTCAAGTAAATAGATCAAAGAAAACTTACGATAATAATTCTTAAGTGAAAAACCATCACTAACTAGGAAGTTCGCCAAAATTTACACCTAACCTAAAAAAAGATTCAACTTGCAACTTCAATCAATTTTCTTTAAACAACTTCCTTGACTCTTATACTCAATCTCATTCTCAATATCCAAAGGATACAAAGTACAAGAGTTCACAAGCTAATCTATGTAAATTAAAATTTTCCCGGATCATTTAATCAAGGATTCCTAAACTTAAAATTGGATTTAACATCTCACCAATTAGGAAAAAATCATAAAGATTTTAACTTATTTAACTAAAATGTATACAACCCTCTCTATAATCTCACTAAGCGCCATAATTCAAAGCAAGCACGTACTACATCTACTCATCCTCTTAGTTCATTCTTTCATTAGGAAGGTTTCAAATTCACTAAATTTATATTATTAATTAAGCACATTATTTAAGGGCGATTGTATTGATAAAGGGAAGGGATCTTGCTCTTTAGCCAGACTAAGACTGATCCATACCAACTTAACCCTCATATTGGTAGTGGGAAAAAACCTTACTCTTTTAAGGAACTAAGGCCAATCCATACTATTTTATTCTTTGAAGTTTACTTTAGCATTGATAGTAGAATTCAACCTCACTTTTCTAAGGGACTAAGGCGAATTCTTACCAATTTTTCCTTTTTGTTATTGATTATTCATGTAATTAATATCACTTTCTACCTCTAACTATTTGAAGTTTTCAAGGGTTTCTAAAAAGATAAATTTTAACTATTTGTTTATTAAAAATTATAAGGCTCTAAAATCATTTAAGAGGAAAGTATACATCAAAGAAGTTTCGAAATAATCATGATTAACTTCTAACTAGTGATATTACTCTAATCTCAAGTCCTTAAAATCCTAAGCTAACTAACCTATGACTTTATTCTACAAAGTGTAAATCAAACATCAAAGATTAAGTATTCAAATATTCATTACCATCCATTGGAAGTTACCAATTTCTAAATAATTACAAGTCAATAAAATAACAAGATTAGGTTAAATGCGACAAGACATTAGTCTCCTAAGTAGAAAAAGTTTCCATATCCTCTTCCCCACACTCAAAACTATACATTGTCCTTAATGTATGAAATAAGTTGATCATGAAAAGTAATCAATCAAAACCATCATGAGTAAAAGGATATAAAAGTGGGGAAAAGAAAAACTAATACTCCCCTGTAAATTGAGTAATCTCAAATGCACATACCAAAAGTTATGAAACAGCCATTCCAAATGCAATCTCTAACATGACCTTCCTAACTCCAATTCTAGAACTTGCAAAAAGTCACTTCTAAACACCAAACAAAAGAAAAACAAACATAAAAGAGAAAAGAAAAATAAAAAATAAAGCAAGAAAATTGTCAAATGAAAATAAACCAAGTTCTAATAGCATGAAGTACAACCAAATCGAATAAAAGTAAAGATGAAACAGCTAAATCCTCCTAATCAAAGGCATCATCCATAAAGTTGTCCTCATTTTCCTCAAAATCTGTGTCTTCTTCATCATCCACTTCATCATTGACTTCTTCTATTGAACTTTCCTCCTGACCTCCTTCCTCTTGTTGGTGTTCTTCTCTAGTTGGCTTTTAGGCAGCTTCATCTTCTAAAGACAAGGAGGGGGACTTTCGGAAAACATCAGGAACTTTCAAACTGTTCAATCTAACCACATTGCAAAAGAATCGCATTGGAAAACATCTTGCCCATTTTATACTCCATCTTGTCTTAACGGGTACTCAAATTTTTCAACATTTCCTCTATTCGATCAAGTTGAGAACCCGATCCTTGACTTGTACTTGAACTTACACCTCTATGTCACTCGGCTGTATCCAAATTCATGTGCATTTTCCTGAATGTTTCTTTTCATAAAGGCTTTATCTCCCCAACAAGCCTCATATCAGATAACCACCTAGTCAAAATCCCCATCTTGCGAGCCAACAAGGTTACATACGAACCACAACGTATTTTACCATGACCTCAAATATTAGTGGCTTGCTTCATAAGATAGTTAGCTAACAGCATAGCTAAATTAACCAAACATTTCTCAATCATGCTATATAAAGCCATCAATTCAAAATTGCCAACTACACCGATACTCTTACCTTACCTAACAATTGTGTGAGACATTAACCAATGTACAACTTTATATTCTATATGAAGTAGAGAAGAGGCCTTACTAGACTTTGCAATGTAATCATTACCCCTTGCAATGCTATGCCAAATCTGTATGATGAGACTTTATGTAGTAACTTGTAAGGAAGCCTAAGGAACTTGTTAGTCTATACATACTCTTTTGAATATATACCTAAGTAAACACCTAAATTAGTAATAGTGATAGAATGAGTATAGTTGTTTAGTCAAAATCATAGTTTTTATTGTGGTCTAAAATTTCTTGAAAGCTTATCCATTTGCACCATATAGAGAAACTCAAGTGTAAGCTCATGATAAATAAGAGCTTGAAAGGTCAGTAGCTTTTCCCATGGGTTGACTAAGACCATATTCCAGACTTGATAAAGTAAATTGAGTTCCTCAATTACATTCCAATCAAGATATAACGTCTTTCCAAAAGTACACAATTGGAAATGTTGAAACCATTCTTAAGCAGCTTTTGATGAAAAATGTAGCATAGGATGAACTAGGGGATGATGGCCGCTGGTGGATGAGGAGATGGCGACAATTGAGATGATGAGCTAATGGCCTTGTCTTTACGCTTTACATCTAGTTTTTGCCTTGATGCCACGTTCTACATGAAAAAGAAGTCAATTAAAATCAAGAAATGGTCACCAATGCATTCCTTATAGTTAGAATGATAAACAATGTAAAAATTAAGCATAATTATGGAAGAAAGCATGATAAAAAGCTTTAAGGCATTTCATCAAACACATGGTAGTCATGTCTTATGCTTTGGAATTTTCAAGTGATAGCTATGTAGTCACACAAACCCATAGTACATAATGTAATCGAAACATGCCTAATGAATGATTCTTACATGATTTAGCAACAAAACCCAAGATTTTTGAATTTCTTCAAAAACCCTTACTTCTTAAGTTTCAAGAACCAACACTTATGTATAAAGAAATTGAAGTCCATACATGCAAGAGGAAATTCCATACTCCTTATAGTGCATGATAGTTGACACGATCGTATGAGTGATCGTGTTTTTTCAAACCTAGATTTTGTGCCTACTTCAGGAATATGATCATGTACATCATTACCTAACTACTAAAACAAACAAAATTCATCATAACTCACACTAACTAAGTAAGACCATGCAAAAGCCCTAAATTATAACACTTTATCATTTAGAAAAGTGGAATCCAAGTGAGTTCTTCCATGAAAAATTCAAGAAAAAGAGAGAGATCAAGACTTACTAGAGTACTTAAAGTGGAGAGCACTTTAAGAAGCTTAAAGCGGTGTAAATGATGGAAATGATGGGTGTGAGCAATCAAATATGGGAGTTAGTATGCGTTCTTGTGTTTGTTTGGGCATGAGTGAGAGAGTAGAAGAGAGGAAGAATGCCATACGTATGTGTGGAAGAGAGTAGAAATGAAGACGACATGTCTAGGTCATGGCCTTATATAATGGGCACGACATGACTCGAGATACAACCGAATCTCGCATTCATGCATCCTATTGCAATTGGTTAATAAATTAATCGTGAGGACCTATGAGAATGATAAGGTTTGAGATACAATCGTATCTCACGATTGTGTAACACGTTGTGATTGTAGAAAAAAAAAACACCTAGAAGCGATATGGTCTAAGAAATGACTGTATCTCTGGATCTTGTACTAGATTGTTTTTTTTTTTTTTTTCATGTGAAACACTTAGTATAATGCATGAAATTAATAAAAACAAGTAATTAAAAAGAAATAAAATTGCGAGAGTATTAAGATAAATAAAGAAAATTGCTAAAATAACTTACCGGCTTGAGTTGCCTTCTAAGAGTGCTATGTTTAACATCAATAGCTTGACAAAAATGCATGACTAACTTACCTTAGTTTGGGTAGAGATGGATCTCCCTCACTTTGCTTCCTAACTCTCTACATAAGGATAGCTTTACCCCTTTCCATTGGTCTTGCAACTTCTCTTTTCTAAGTACATGCCTTTCACAGGTTTTCTTCTTATTACGCTACTAATCAAACTTATCTTTCTTAAGTTTCTTCTTTTTGTTTGCTTTTCGTTTCGATGGAGTGGTTGTTAGTAGCTTTAAGCTCCTCACTACAAAAGCATGTTCCCAACAATCTTTTGAGTGTTTTCATTCCAATACTGATGGTTTTATTTTGGAAGGTTCTAACTTTCTATCCAGTGGTCTACAAAATTGTTCTAGCCCTGTCACGACCTGAGAGGGCTAGTCGTGGTAGTCGCTGTATACCGTACAAAGGATTGCAGATTGAATTCTCTTACAATCGATGACCCTTTTATACGATACACAAGACTATAGCTACAACTAATTACCAAGAGTACGCAAGCATAAGTAATATCATTTCATGATAAATAATAAAATTATAAAAACATAGCACGTGGTATATTTATATAAAAGTTTGCAAATAAGAAGTCTAAAACATGTATTAAGTTAAACCAGTATATCGATTGCATGTTCATCTCTCTAAACTATTAGAAATACTCTCTGATCACATCCAGCTCCTATATTGACCCTGTGTAGAACACTAACCTAGGGCATGTGACGGCCCGACTCCATAAATAGATCTGTTTACGAAAGAAGACTATAACGAATAAGCTAGCTAGCTTAGTGAAATAATTTTCCTCAACCATACAGCAATCAAGTTATTTAATAGTTAAGTTCAATTAAATGAATGCATGACAATTAGTATGCCAAACAAATACAGACAGGTGACCAGGTACTGTATACAACTCAAATTTAACACTTTCCGAAGTCTAGGTTGGAGATATATTGGCATAATCAGATTCGGGTATCATATTAGAACTTATCTCATAACGAAACTTCGCATTTCATATTCAAAATGTAATGGTATATCCATTATAAGTTTTATCAAAATGAGTTCTACATATGATTGTGAGTAAGTTCACGCAGCCTTCACTCACCCCTAAATGAAGGCCTTTGGACTCGAACCTTAACTAGGTGGTTGGTGCCTCCAACGCCTAGTCCGCCTAGTTATCCCATAGGCCAGGATAAGGTCATATCATACGTGTGCACCATACAAAATCTATAACAATCAATAATCAACCCACGTATGGTCTCTCGCTATCTCCGTGTAATGTAATTGTCAGAATTAGTTATGCAGTACATGATTATGCTTGATTCAAGTTAACTTTTCTAGTCAAATAAAATTAAGTTTTATTTATTTAGTGATCATTCCAAATCACAAACAATCAATTCTTAGTGAATCTACTATGCAACAATCAATACATTATTAAAATTTAAAGTAAATTCACTATTAACAACAATTATCATACATAAGCATAACTCAACCCCATACACATTCATTTATTGATCATAACTTATATTCAATAACTACAAACACAAACAAGTATAAAATCATTAGAAAAAACTTACTCAATCATAGCTAATTCAAGAGCCGTAGTAATCTGATGGCAACTCAAGGTCTATATCAAAATCACCTGAGAACAATAAAAATTTGTAAATTTAGAAATTTAAAACTAAACTAATATCGTAATTTGTAAGGTTTACTTCACCTAGTTACGTGAAATTGTCAATTCGAGTTTTCTATTAAATTCGCATGTAACTTTTTCGTTTTAGCTTGGATCATTACGAACTTATAATACATTTTGATCGTTTTCGAACGTATTTTTTTTGTAACGAGATCAGTTTTGGATGTTGTGACTCGTAATTTGAATTGTGATATAAAAATATCACAAAATTTATTATTTTAGTTTAAAAATTATAAAATATTAATTTTATCTTTTTCTTAATATATTTATGATTTAATAATTATTTAAATCATATAATTGATATTTTTATTATTTTAAGCATACTTTTCCTATTTTTGAGATTTTAGCCTTATTATAATTATTATTATTATTATTGCCATTATTATTTTTATTATTTCTTATTCATTTATATTTCACGATTTACATACATACATACACACACACACACACACACATATATATATATATATAGACTTATAGTATATTTGATAAATTTTATAATTTTACTTTATTGAGAAATTCCTAATTTACAGTATTATATATATATATATATATATATCTACTCCTTACATAATTATAAATTTATTTTAGTTTGTAGATATTATTATATTATATATATATATATATTCGATATACTACATATATATACTATATGTTATACGCCATATGTAGACATATGTATATATTTATTTTATGAAAACAATAAATACTTATTTGACATACTCTTATGTACACATACATATATTCATGTATTTTTATTTATACATATAGGTATACTCATATGTATATAAAATATAGTTTACACGTGTACATAAATATATAACTACCAAATACATAAATATATATAGATAATATACAAATACTTATACATACTATACAACTACATATTCATATATATATACATATGAAAATAATTTATACACATATACATCAATATGTAGTTCACGTGTACATATATATATGTATATACCTATAGTTATTTTGTAAAAATACTTAATACCTATTATATGTAATCTAAAAAAAATACATACTACATACTCCTATCGTATATTATACCTATGTACATACATGTTTACATACATATCTTTATACATACATATATATTTCAATTTAAGTACTTATACATATATACATGTAATAGTAATGTTATATTTACAAAAATACAATACAAATACTACATATATATATGTACATACTATATAATATACATTTATACTTGCAAAATAATTTACTTACCTATTACTTTTGATTTTTTTCTTCTTCTTTTCTTCCTTCTTCTTCTTTTTTTCTTCTTTCTTCTTCACGTTTTTAGCTTTCCAGGTTTTGGTTTTGGTTTTGCAATTTTTTTTTCCAGATTTTTGTTTCTTTCTCTTATTCCAGCATGATCAGCAATTTAGGATAAGAATAAAATAAAATAATATCATAGCCTAATCTTTACATTTATTAAGATAAGACAATGTAATCATTTCTAATTTTTTTTCTTTTTTGTAAAATCAACACTTGGAAATTTAGATTTCCTCATGTGGACTGCTACTTTGATTTTTTTATTTTGGTTCCAGGACGTGGCAATCGATAGGAAAGAAGAAAAGAAAGAAAAGAGAAAAAGAAAAAGGAAGAAAATAAAAATTACAAATAAATATATGTAATTTTTCTAAACATATAAATTATAACAATACTCATCATAAATTAATTTTGAAATTTTTGTGAAAATTTATTAATTTAAGTGGTACTCATTACAATTATAATTTTTACAAGTTATTATAGCGATTTCGTTAAAATTTTATGTGAATAGGTGATTTAATCGATAATTGTAATAAACTATAATTATATCACTATTGAGTAATATTTAACTATTTTATAGGCTTATAGTTATAGTTTTAAGGTTTCGAACAAATTTAGGTTCAATTTTGATTAATGGTGCATAAATCAATTTTAGGGTTTTACTATGTGATTTAGGGTTTCGATCAATTCTTAGGGTTTTATTATCAGTGTTATATTTGATTTATTAAATTTTATAATCTTTTATTGTTACTAGCCTTATCACCTTATTATACAGTTTAGGACACTCGAACTTGAATTAGGGTTCAGACTATTGATTTTCTAGGGTTTACAAGCCCCTTCTTCACCACACTATACTCATTAGCTCCTAATTGAGCTACCACCTCATGTTGATTAAGGGTTTTTACCATCTCTCCATCTCCCTTTTCTAAGTAATGATTCACCGGTTCTTTGATAAGTGTTTCTTGCAAATATTCAGTAACATTAGTGGAATCAACATCATAACTTGTTAGCTCTAAGTCGAGAGACTTATGCATTGAATCTAAATTTTGGAAAACAAGTTCATCATCTCTAACCCTTAAGATGGGCTTATGCTCACTAATGTCAAATATAGCCCTAACAATAACTAGGTAGGGTCTACCTAGAATCAATGAAACCTTAAAATCCCTATTTATGTCAAAAATAACAAAGTTTAAAAGAAAAATAAACTTATCAACTAACACCAAAACATCTTTTATGATGCCTTTAGGGTATGTGGTAGACCTATCAGCTACTTGAATGCACATGTGTATTGGTTTAGGTTCTCATAACCCTAGCTTTTTAGATAATTTTTATGGCATTAAATTAATACTAGCTCCTAGATCTACCAAAGTCTTGTCTACATACAAGTTTCCAAGCACACAAGGAAGAGTAAAACTCCTTAGATATGTTAATTTTTTTTTTTGTAGCTTTTTCTAGAGTAGTGTGAAGCATTCCTCATTAAGTGTGACAATTGAAAGATACTCCAACTTTCTCTTGTTTGATAAAAGATCCTTCAAGAACTTTACGTATTTTGGTGTTTGCAATAAAACATTAACAAGAGGTAAGTTCACTTGTAGCTACTTAAAAAGATTAATAAATCTTTTGAATTTCTTGGTTAGATCAAGGCAATCTTGTCTAAGTCACTATGGATATGGGGATGGGCAGCCTATACTCCTTCACTTTCAGTAGGTCTATACTCTCTTTGGATCTTAGAAACTTTGTTCTTTTCTTATCTTAGACCTCTATTTCTTTCTTAGCTACTTCCCCACCATTCCTCTTCTTAACTTGCAACTTTCTCCCACTTCTTAGGGTCCTTGCATTGACATGTCCCTTAAGGCTTATTTTAGTGTTTCTAAGCCAAGAACCTTATGGCCATTCATTTAACATCCTTGCAAGTTGTTCAATTTGATTTTCTAAGTTATAGGTCAAAGCCTCTTGATTCTTGAGAGAAGTCTCTATTTGTTGCATGCGTACCTCATTAGATTGAATGTATTTTCCCAAGAGGCTTTCTAACTTCTTCTCTAAAGTAGGTGAAGGTGCTACAAGTTATTGAAATCTAAGTAGAGGAAAGTTTGATCTTTTCTAAAGTTGATTCCTTACCTACCACTACTAGCTTTAACCATGATTCTAACCTCCCTATGAAAGATTAAGGTGATCTCTTCACCTTGGGTTGTAGGTATTGCTATAGGGATTGTATTAGGGTCTTTTAGAATGACACAACCAAGGATATGATCATGTCAATTAGTCATGTGACTAGTTGTGATACTTTAAAATTGGCTCCAAATTTACTTGGGAACAATATAGCATGTTGTTTAGTTGTGTCAATCTTTAAACCTTCATAACTTACTCATTTTAGCTTAAAATTGAGTGAAATTTGTTCCTATCTTCTCATTTTCTCGCATAGATCATTTCAAAACCTAAAAAATAAAATTTTTTGCTTAATTAATTATCATTATCTAAAAATAAACGTAAATTTCCAAAGAAAATAATAAAAAATCACCAAATAAAACATAACCAATTTAAAGCTTATCAGTTACTTTCTTTCTGAAGTATTCCACAACTCACTAGTAGGAGAATGCTCCCTAAACTAACAAGAATATAGCTGGTCCTATCACCTAGGAAGGGTTCAAGTAGTTGTTTTTCGATAAATTCTTTTATGATAGTACTAAGGGGAAAATGGAGCTTGCTTGTCAAACCCTACAGCAGGGTAACCGAGCAATATTTGAATGTAAGGCTAAATCACTTAGCCCGTTTCCTACCAAAGCTAATTAGAAGAGATAAGAGGTCACATGCCAAATAGTTTAACCTTGGGTTAAAGCCCAAGTTATAGGAAAGAATGGTAAAGTTTAAGGGTACATATGCTGAGACAATTGAGAAGGTTAAAGGCCTAGGTAAGAGGCCCATGCTAAGCTTTAGACCACTAAAGAGGTTTACGAGCCTAACCTTAGGTATTGTGATCAGAAAGGGCAATAGACCACCATTTACACCCCCAGGCCAATTATGTAGCTAGCTTTAGCATAGCTCGATTACCCATGCCAGTGCCAACAAAGGTGCATGCGCTACTACAGACCACATGATATCTTAGAGTGCAAATGGACTTCGAGTGCCTACTTTTTATGTGGTAAGATTAGGCATGTTAGTAAGGATTGTAAAGAACTAACTTTGATGCACCAAGGCTTCTACTTTAGACGTAACCAAAGAGGTCACCAGGTAGCAAAATGTAGGGATACAAGGAAACAATCCATTCAAACTACTCAACCTACCACTACTTAGAATATCGCTAAGGTTGCTTGACCTTAGCTAAAACCCCACTTGAGGGCATTAGCCTGGATCTTTGCACTTCATCATTAGAGTTAGAGTCAGGAGACTACTAACATGGATGCTTTAGTAGCTACGCTCATTGTTCTTAATCAAAGTGTACATGTTTTATTTAATACAGGAGCTTTACGCTCTTGAATTGCTGAATCTTTGGTGAATGCTTGTGAATTGTATGTTTTATTCTTAGACACTCCTTTGATTGTAAATACACCCCTGGGGAGTGAAACTATTTTAAGTATAATATTTCAAGATGTTGAGATCGTTGTAGAAGGTAGAATTTTACCAGCAAACTTATTAGTATTAGATATTTCAGACTTCGACATAACCTTAGGTATAGACTAGTTGATAAGGCATTATGTAACCATTGATTGGTAAACATAGTAATCGTCTTTGAGCCTCTAAGGGAACTACTTTTTTAATATCAAGCAAAACATCAAAGGCTTGTGAATAGCATTGATTATGAGTTGTGGGGGAAGCCTACCCTAGCAACTTTAAGTGCAAAGACCGGTGAAGTGTTGAAGCTAAAGTAGGTACTAGTGGTATAGGAATTCCTAGGCATCTTCCCCAGTGATCTACATAGATTACTACTAGATAGAGAAGTAAAATTTGGAATGGATTTGGTACTAGGCACTAAGCCCATATCAAAATCGAGTGTATAGGATGGCACCTACTAAATTGGTACAGTTGAAGAAACAACTACACTAACTGTAAGATAAGGGTTTTAAAAGATTGAGTTTCTTTGTAAGGAGCCCTAGTGCTTTTTGTGAAGAAGAAAGACAGAAGCATGAGTATGTGTATAGATTATAGAGATCTAAATCAAGTGATAGCTAAAAGCAAGTACCCACTTCCACAAATTATTGACTTATTTGACCTGTTACAAGGGGCATAAATATTCTCAAAAAGAGATTTATGATTAAGTTACTACCAGTTGAAGATGAAAGCAAAAAATGTAGAGAAGACAGCTTATTGAGCCAAATACGGGTTGTATGAATTCCTAGTTATGCCGTTCGACTTCACTAATGTGCCTGCATTATGGACCTCATGAATCGAGTATTCTAAGAGTATCTAGACAAGTTTGTAGTAGTTTTCATAGATGATATTCTTATGTATTTTAAAAGCAGAGAAGAGCATGAATAGCATTTGAGAATCATACTAAGTAAACTGAGGGTAGAGAAGTTGTATGCTAAATTTAGCAAGTACGAGTTTTGGTTAGATCAAGTGGCCTTGCTGGGTCACATTGTAAATAGTAAAGGTATATTAGTAGATTTAGCAAAGATAAAAGTTGTGGTTGAATGGCCGAGACCAAAAATTGTAATCAAGATTAGAAGGTTCCTAGGTCTTATAGGGTATTATAGAAAGTTTGTAGAAGGATTTTTTAGGCTTGCAGCACCTTTGATTTGGTTGACTCAGAAAAAGTGGTGAAGTTTCACTTGGATGATAAATGTAAGCAAAGCTTTCAATAGTTGAAAGAAAGACTTGTAACTATCCCAATGTTATCCTTACCCTGCAATGGAGAGGAATTTGTGATCTATAGTGATGACTCGATTTAAGGACTAAGGTGTATGTTAATGTAGAACAACTGGGTGATAACATATATACTGATCACAAGAGTTTGAAGTAGATTTTCACTTAGTGAGATCTGAATATGAGGTAGAGAAGGTAGCTAGAGCTGATAAATGATTATGATTTAGACATAAAGTACCACCCTAGGAAAGCTAATATTATGGATGATGCTTTGAGTAGAAAGTGACATAAGAGTTTAGCCAACCTTATAACGATACAGAGGTAGTTACTAGAAGATATGAGAAGATTAGATTTGGAGATTTTGACTAGAGAAGAGGCATTAGGTTAGCAAATAATTAGATTTAGCCTATGATAGTAAACAAGATTAAGATGGCTCAAGCTGAAGATGAGGGTAAACAGGAGATAAAAGGGAAGTTAGAAGTGGGAAATGTAGTTGAATATATAATGGATGTTGATGGAGTATTGAGGTATAAGGGTCGTTTTTATGTACCAATAAGCCCAAAGTTGAGGAGTGAATTGTTGAAAGAGGTACATTACTTAGGATGTACAATATATTTGGGTAACACGAAGATGTACCATGACCTAAAAGCACACTATTGGTGGAATAATATGAAGAAGGAGATTGTAGAGTATGTATCGAGGTGCTATACTTAACAGTACATAAGAATTGAGCATAAGATGTAGGCAAGTGAATTGTAGCCGTTACTGGTTCTAAAGTAGAAATGGGAACAGGTCACCATGGACTTTATAACAACCTTCCTAAAGACTCTAAGTAAACATGATGCTATTTGGGTGATCGTTGAACGACTAACGAAGTCAGCTCACTTCATTCCTATTAACATTAGTTACTCGTTGGAGAAGCTAGCCAGTTATATATTAAGGAAATGGTGAGGATGCATGGATTATCGGTAAATATTACATTAGACAGGGACACACAATTTGTTGGTAGGTTTTAGAGGAGTTTATACAGGGCCTTAGGTATGAAGTTACAATTCAACACCACCTTCTACCCTTAAACTAACAAGCAATTAGAGAGAACCATACAAATACTCGAGGATTTATTATGGCATGTGTACTTAATTTTGGCGGCCATTAGGATGAACATCTACCCTTAATTGAGTTCGCCTATAACAATAGCTATCTGACAACCAATCAAATGGCCCCTTATGAAGCCCTACATAGTAAGAAGTACAGATCACCCATTTATTGGGACGAGGTAAGAGAAAGGCAAGTTCTAAGACTAGAGTTAATATAAGAGGCAGTAGAGAAGGTGAGATTAATTAGGCAAAGAATGCAAATAGTACGAAGTCGTTAAAAGAGCTATGCTGAGACGTAGAGACTCCTGTTAGAGTTTTAAGTAGTAGACTTCGAGACCTTAGAGTTGTAGCCAGACTTTTTTGCTGTAAAGCAGCCTATAAAGATCATAAACACTAAGGTCAAAGAACTAAGAAGAAGGCAAATACCTTACATTTAGGTATAGTGGGCAGGTCATTTAGAGAGGGAAGCAACTTGGGAGCTAGAAGAAGAAATGAGAAAGAAGTACCTAGAATTGTTTCAAGAATAAGTTATGTAAACTCTTAACTTTTGAGGATGAAAGTTCTTGCAAGGGGGGGAGAGTTGTAAAACCTGAATAAAAAGGAAAAACAATAAAAGAAAATAATAAATAAATAGTATTTTATAGTAAGCACAAGAGTTGGTGTTATAAATAAAAAGAGGGGGCATCTTAGGCATAGAAAATTCATAATGGATCCTAAGTATAAAAAGGCCACATAAGGTTTAGGAAACCCTTTTTCACTCTTCCTTTACTTGCACAACACTTTAACTAAGGGATTTGCACAAATCAAAAGCAAGGAAGTGAAACAACAAAATTTAGCGAGATTAGATTAAGAAAAAACTAAGGTAAGGCTATGGAATGCCTTTTTATTGTAAAATTCTAATGGATTCTCAATGAAAACTTATTTTTCCTTATAAGGCAACAACTAAAATGAATTTGAGAGGGTTTATCGACAGTTTTATAGTGGATCTTTGGTAGTGAAATAGAGATTAAGGTGGAAGATCTTAAGGTAAGGTTGTTTAGATTGGTTCTTATTGGGTTTTGGTCAAATCTCTTAAGAAATTCGTTTTTATTTGTAAAGTACCATGAAGAATGAGTCTAAGGTGGTTCTATGGGTGTCCTACTACGTAATCTTGGTGGTAGAAGCACCAACTTCATATTTCTAATGGTAAGATTTGTCGTTAGATTATGTGCTTTTGTTTTTGAGAATGTTGATACAATTTGTGAAGGTTTGATATGATTTTTAGTCATAGAAAGGTGTTTAAGGGTTGTTTGGAGTGGTGTGGGGTTGAGTTGTTGTTGATTTGTCGATTCGAGACTAGTGGTTTTTTAGAAAGGCAGAAGTGGGTCAAAAGTTAAGGGGTGAAACGTAGTTGTAACTTACAAAAATTTGCATACTATAGCCTAGCATCTAGATGCCATCCCCATTACCATCCAGACACCAGGCACTAAATTGCTCCCTCAATTATGGTATCTAGACTCCACTTGTTGTAGCATCTAAATGCTATGATCCCAATTACATGTAGTAACATTCCTTCAGGTTCAGAAGTGTTTTTCAAGCATGTTTTCCTGTCTTAAAACCTTTCCAAAACTTTCCTAAATGTGAACATGTCATAAACCAACTTATCCTCTTAGCAATCCTAAGTTCCTAAACTAGTAAGTTACAAGTGAGTGCTGTTTCAATAAGTTAAAAGATTATGTTAAATGAACCTAGAAACTAAGTAAGCATGTTATTCTCATATGAACAGGTTGTGAGGCATGTGTTTCAAACTCTAAGAAAATTCTTCATTTAAGTATGGGATTTGTATGTTGCTAGTGTTTGTGTAGGATTAGTAATGGTTAAAATGGATCTAATACATATTTAGCCCAAATAAAGTGTGTTGGGTGTGCTTGGCTAGGCTTAAGGGATTGAGAGGACTAGACCTTTTGGTGGCACCCAATGATCTTAGTACGATGTTGTTCTTATTAGAGTCTTACTTTGAAATGACTTGAATAGATCAGGTGATCTTTGGTTCCTTGGATATTAAAGAGGACCAAAGACCAATATTTATGTATATATATATATTATGTTCTAGAGTTATGAGTTACTCTAATTTACGGGATGCCAGAACTGTGTTGCTTGACTGACATTATAGAAGATAATAAACAATGGTTGTTGCATATAATTAAGTTGAGTCAGATAATATGTATGACTGTATAATCATTGTATGTCACATGTGCATGTGCTTTGTTTACCTTATATTGGGCTTTTGCTCACCCCCTTATGGATCTTTATTTATAGATGCAGGGACAAGTTATGGGGACTATGAGGATTACTATAGTGAGTTTGATTATTATGGCAATGTTGCAGATTACTTTGATTACTACTTTAATGATGGAAATGGATCTATGTAGTTTAAGTAGGGTTATGAAAACTGTTGAAAAGAGCTATCAAATATTGTTTTTATTTTTATGTATGTTATTTATTATGTTTAGCTAATTTAGGATGTTGACTTTTGTCAATCTAGTTTACTAAGACAATTATAGAATTATGTTGAACTTATTTTTCATTAACTAAAATGAAGGGAGAAGTTGATCTTTCTGAAATGTTTGCAGTTTAAGGATGTTATAAACATCCATTTTATTTTGTGGAGATGCTATAGGTTTGATGATTGATATTTCTAAGGAGATGCTACCAAGTTCAATCTAGATGCTTGACCTAATAGTAGATTATCATCTTATTAGAGCTGATGGATAGTCGACCTCCAAACCTCTTACTCACATTGCCTTTAGGGCTTACAATCTCTCACAAGAAGGATCTTGTCTTCTCAACCTACTAAGGACAAGCTTTAGTACATGGAAGAGTTATGGATGAACTCTCTAAAGCCTCAGCTTGGATACATTCTACTTTGCTTAGACTCTTACCCAGTTGCTGACTTGCTAATCTTTGAAGTTGAGGTCCTTAACTCCTGCTGACAACACCTACCCTACTGAACTAAAGAACCTTTTTTTGTAGACCTGTAATAGCACCAAATCAACTTGTTTACAACAACCATAGGTCTTGAATATAGATGCAATAGTCACATAACACCTATCCTTCACTTTTCCTAACATTGTACTATATTCTCTTTATAGTAATTGTCTCATTTACCCTTTTTAGCAATGTATTAGGTTATTATTTTTGTATTACCTTTTATTGCAATAGCACACATTTCCTTATTGCCCTAGGGACTCATTATAAATAGTCCTTTGTCTTTTGTAGTAGAAATCATATTATTCTAGACATTAATGAATATTCCTCTTATTGTTCTTGCGAGATAACACTCTTTGAGTATACCATCCGACACTCTTATTTAATATTGTCCATAGCTTGAGATTAGTGACAAGTGGATCTTACTATTAGCTTATACATCATATCAAGTGAAATACTAAGTCATGTCATGTTCATTGGTGCGTCATATTCGACAAGCAACTTCATGGAAGCTACTAAGTGTTATTGATTCCATCTCCTCTTCCTTTGATATCTCAAATAATCTATTGGTTACTCTCCCCTATGGTAAGCCTTAGTGATCAATTGAGCTCCTAGGTATACTCTTAGCATCCTGGTATTAGAGCTTAAGGTAACAATCGAAGGCTAAATGTTGTAATGGCTATTTCTTAAAGTCATTTTTGTACTCTACTATACTTTGTTTCTCTATTATAAAAGCATAACAAGTTATTAAAGTGTTGTATTACATACTATTGAGTAGTGTGAGTAGGTTTTTGTATTGATGGAAGCATTCATTGAGCTTTACTATTAGAATGTCAAACCTTAATGTTTAAGGTGAGATTAATGATGCTGAAAGTGATGCTCATGGCTGCAGTCACATTACTCAGTAGACTCCACAAACTACTAATAAGTAATTGCAAGACCTTACAACTATTGTAGCAAACTTGGCTATATTTGTACAGAAGGCATTAGAGGTTAGGCTTCAAGAGAGAGCTAATGAACAAAGCTGAAATGTGAGAGATGAGTTGAGAAGACAAGTGGTAAGCCTTAGAGCAACAGAAGTTGTTGATGCGAACCTTACTCTACCTCGATGTGCTAAGGGATTTGTGAAGAGGAGGCTTGAGTTAGGCAAAGTTAAGGAGGATGAAGATGTTGGAGATGAGGATGAATAGTTCCCTAAGTTTGATGAGCATGAACTTCACATGCCAAGAGGAACCAAACATCTCAAAGTGCAAATCCTGAGCTTTAATGGATTTGGTAGTGCTAATGATTACCTGGACTAGGAGGAGAAGATTAAGAAGATATTTAACTTCTATGATTATGAAGACTTGGGGCATATTTTAGTAGCTACTTTAAAATTCTTTAGGTATGAAACAATGTAGTGGAAGAAATTGTAAAATGTATGTCAGCGAGCCTGATGTAAAATTCGAACTTGGAATGAGATGAAAAGAGTTCTAAGGAGTAGATTTGTGTGAAAGTATTATGAGCAAGACACCTTTTGACGTCTTCAGGAACTTAAGTAAGGCAACTGATTTGTGGATGAATATATTTGAGCTTTTTAGCTACTGATGATCTATTATAATGTTGATAAGCCAAAAGTACAGATTGTAGCCAGGTTCATTTTTGAACTAAGATTCACGATTGGTAATGTAGTAGAGGTGTAGAGGCTTAGAAATCTAGATGAGACTATTTAAGTGGCATAAAGGGTTGAAAGGTAGAGGCAAGATCAGCTTAACCGAGCATAAAGCAGTTGACTTGGCTTGCTAAGTAGAACTAGTATGCTAAGTCGACTTAGATATGATTGAGCTCAATATAGTTCGGAAGTCAATCATTGAGGTCAAATGCCAAACAGATTTGATGATGGCCAAGTAAAGGCTAAAGCCAAGGAGCCTAAGGTTAGAAAGGATCAAGGTCAAAGCTTTGGTCGGAAGATCAAAGAGATAAAGTGTTTCATGTACCATGGATTTAAACACGTGGTTAGTTAATGTCTGAACCAGCATATCATGACTGTTAAAGGAGAGAAGCTCCAAATCGAAGTGGAAAGTGTTAGTGAAGGAGAGGAAGAAGAGATGGATGTTAACCGTCGGTTCAAAGAGTTTCAAGAAGATTCTGACGGCTAAATCTAACCTAAACTAGGAGAATATTGCATAGTTGCGTGACTATTACTCAATACCTTGCTATTGATGAGAATGAATAGAGAAAGAACCTCCTTCATCCAAACTACTAAGTAAATGGCAACCTATGTGTTATGATCATTGATGGAAGGAATTGTACCAATGTGATAGAAGGCTCTGAAGTTGCCAACTTGTTCTCATCCTAAATCGTACAAGATTCACTAACCTAATGAGAAAGGAGGACTACCTATTATGAAACAAGTTAGAGTACTGACCACTATTGGCGATAAGTACAGTGACAAGGTGTTGTGCAATGTCTTACCTATGTATGCTTCACACATGTTGTTAGGTCAACCATGGCTTTTTGATCTTAAGGTAGTCTATGATGGGTATAAGAACACTTATATGTTCTAAAAGGATGTGAAGAGGGTCATTTTAACCCTAAAGAGCCCCAAAGAGGTCCAGGAGTTACAGGGGAAGATTTCTAGATCTTTGTAGAGGAAGCACTTGATGATTTCTTGAGCCCAATTTTCAAAGGATGTTAGAAGGGAAGAATTTATATTTCTATTAGTTAGGAGACTGCTAGAATTGAAATAGAATGGAACATTACCTACCGAGGTGCAGAACTTGCTCCAAGATTATGCTGACCTATTTCCTATCGAGTTGCTAAGAGGTTTACCCCTTAAACCAACCTATATTAAACCTTATACCCATTCAATATAGACCTTCAACTAGCGACTAAGAAAAACTTAGTTTTCTTTTGATTTGGAAAAGAAACAGTCACCACCTAATTGGGATTAGGAAAAAGGAAAGAAAGGTTAAGCTATAATTGATTGGGTAGATCAATTATAACTTAGCTATTGGGCCATGATAAAATCACTTTTGAAAAATGATTTTTTAAATCCAAAGAATTTGAGTTTAAGGGCTAACTACTTAAACCCTAACGAGTACTACTTTGACCTTTCAAATTTAAATTTATCTTTCAATACACCCTTTTAAATTGAAAGAATGATTTCTATTATATAAATAAAGAATTAATGAATTATATTTATCTACACAAGAAAAAAAAAACTAATTATTTACAAAAATGGGAAAAAAAATAGATTTTCTCGTATTTTAAGTTGCTTCATAGTTTCCTACAAATGTCTATATACCTACTATTTGGATAAGACTTTAGTAGTTTATTTAGAAAACTTTAAATGTATAGGTTTATTTTAGTTTCTAAAAAGATGGTCAAGTTTATGGTTTTTATTAATTTAATTTTCATTATAAGGAAATTCTAGAAAAGAGTCCTAAATTTGAGTGTTATTATTTTTGAAAATTTCAATGGGCATTAACTTCTGAAAAGAGTTTATATATATATATGGAAAAATAGATTTTCTAAGTGATAAAACTTCTTTATTTATTTATTTTTCTATGTATTTAAACTATAAAAAACTTTTCTTTTTCTTTTGGGTTTCTTCTACTTCTTTTTTATTTTTCTATATTCTATTCATTTCTTTTCTATCTTTTTTGTTTTTTCTTTTAACGTAAAACAAAATAAATAAATAAATTTACATAGATAATAAAGAGAGGGGTCGAGCCAAGGAAGTAGGTTGAAGTCAAGTCAAAAAGTGGGTCGGATTTGGTTAACCGACCCAACATATGCTCCGCACATGATTTTTGTAAAGAAGATGAAGGAAGCTTAGGGGGCTCAGTCCAAGTGGATTTAGGCATTGAATCGATGGGTAAATTGATGTGTTTCACATTGGGGAATGGTAGTTTCATGCCAACACCATCATGTTCGATGGTGGTTTGAGTGGTGTTAGGAGTTGAGCAATTGAGGTTAGAGAGAGAAAGTAGCCATGCTGCCTCTTAAGGTGGTTGTTAAAGGTGATGAGTGTGTCAGAAAGGGGGTTTACAAGGGTAGCGACCAATTTAATGTAGTTGGTTCGAGCTAAAGATAGGTAAAGGATACTTGTTCATGCCTTTATAATGGCAATGATTAGGGTTTCATTTCTAGGTGTTAACCAAAGCTATTAGGGGGTACGACAGATGTCAGGGTTGCTTAGGTTTAAAAGCCAATAGCATAGGCAAGCTCATAAGGGTGCTAGTTCGTCTCGAAAACAATTGTAGAGTTCATGATCTTAAAGAGAAAGGGTGGACATGGCTTAGGTTTTGCTAGAGAGAGAAAGTTCTTAGAAGTGTATTTCTAATGTATTTGAGCACTTACTAATGATCCTTCAAACTTTTCTGAGGTCTTATTTATACTTGTTGATACTTCATCAAATTTGGAAACTACTCAAAGTGCATTAATTCAAAAATTGCCAAAAAAATGGGTTTTGACTTACTTGATTCAAAATTCCCTAGATTTCGTTTAATTTAATGAAAGATATCAGTCAAATTCTATCCTTTATGATTCGTTTTTGCTCTACATAATATTCAAAAGCTTCTAAAAGCTTAAATCATGGACATTATTCTTAGAGCAAACAAGTAAATTTATGATTTTTTCCGATTTTCCACTTTCTTTTTTACCCTCTTAATGTTTGAATCTGGATGAGAAATTGACACTAATCTATAATATTCCAAGTGATTTTCATGATTTCACCATTAAATTGGTGAAATAATGAAGAAAAATTGGTCAAAAATAGCCAAGAAGTGAGCACTCCATGCTGATATCTTACAAGAAAAGAAGTGAAAGGAATAGAAAGGGAAAAAAAAAAAAGGTTGATGTAGTGCCATGTCGGCTACATATCCTAGTAATAGATTGCTACGTATCTTAACAAGAGATGTAAGCCATTGGCTGGTTGACACGTGGCGAGTTAAGGGATGGGGTTAAACTGATTGGGTTATTGGCTTGTGCCCTAATATACTTTGCAAACAAAATATATTTAACCTATAAAGTTACATGACTATGTTTAAAATTAAAAAAAAAAAAAAAAGCCTAAGGTAACCTTAAAACAACTTAAAATATATTTTAACCTATAAAGTTACATAACTATGTTTAAAATTAAAAAAAAAAAATGTTGAAGGTAAACTTAAAACAACTTAAGATAATAAAAAAAAAAAAATCCCATTTTCCTAAAAATTCCTAATTTTTTTATCTTTATTATTATTTTTGTGTATTTTCCTCTATTTTCTATTTTTTTGTATTTTTCTAATTTTTCTATTTTTTTTATTTCTCTAAATTTTATTTTTTTTAATTTTTAATTTGGTTCCTTTTCCTATATTTTAAAAAGAAAAAACTAAATTATAAAGGGATAAAAATGAGGTGTCTACAAGTACTAAGCTAATATTCAACACTTCCTACCATCATTAAACAAATGGTCAAATTGAAGTCATGCACATAACAGTTCGAAGTTTACTTCGAGGAACAATTGAGGTGAATCTTCATGATTGGGATTTATCTCTACTAGTCATCGAATTCACTCATAATCGCTTGACCCACAACTTTACAAGCAAATATCCCTTTGAGATTGTCCATAGGCATCAACCTTAGCTTACCATTAGACATAATTAACAACCTAATGTAAACACCTTATTTTTGCTATCCTTAGGATTCTTTTTTTTTTTTTTATTGGGCTAGGTTTAAAAAAATAAATAATAAATTATAAAAAAATAAAATAAATAAAATAAAAATGATAATAATAAAAGTGTTGAGTTGTTTAGGGTTAGATCAGATAATGGTTAGAGATATGCATTCAATTTAATAAATTCCGAGTCGTTAAATAGTTGGGTTTTATTAAAAAATATTTTTAGTTAAATGAAACATAAAGTGGATTTGTATTTAATTTATATTACGCTAAATAGACTTAGAATTTATTAAATGAATAAGCGTGTATTTTGAGCTAAATTAAAAGGGATTGAATTGGGCTTAAGATAGAATGCCCAAATTAATATAGGGTTTCTAGAAACTAGATTAAATCTTCAAAGAATTTAATAAATCTAAATCGGGTATCATCATATCTTATCAATATTAGATTTGTTAAGATTGAATCTAAGTCCAAAAAGATTTAAAAGATTCATGTATATGGCTTATAAATAGTAGTTTTCGATTGTAAAAATTTTAAGTTTTCACTCATGAAAACTCCACAAATACAATCACTGTACATCCATATTTTCACAATCTCTTGCACACAATCGCTTTCCTACGTTCACATCTTTACACTATACATTCACATACTCCACCATCATATCCATACTGTTGATCACATGCCAACATACTGCACTATGCATGCTGATCATGAATCAACACATTGTCTGTATGTCTGAACGCTTATGTGGCTATGCCCACTCACATTTACTCATGCGATCACTATACCGTCATACACAATGCCATATAATCTTACACATGCCATCCCCATGTATGTCACAACACATCTCCATGCATGAACACTTAATGCTAGCCACACAATTGTAACCAATCGCCAACATTAGACCTTCTCACAACCATAATACAAAGCACCACCACTACCTCATTCTTTAAACATCACCATATCACCACTAAACACTATGACACTGGAATTAAAATTAGTTTTACCAATCACTTTCACACGAAAGTCGAAACTCCCATTCGATTTGGTGTTTGGAACATTTTGTGGGAAGTTGGTTTGAGGACTACTATCGAAGAGAAGAAGACTTAAATTGAATTCTCCAGGACTCAAATCTGACCTATGCATAAGCCGATCTGACCTAGCCAATTAGATTGATTTGGATTCCTTTCTCTTTTTGTTTTTTTTTTTTATGATTATTATTATTATGATTATTTAGTTGTTTTAATTAGTTTAGTAATGTAAGTCCTTTTTATAAATTTGTTTTTACTAACTTTATTTTTTTATTGTAGGTACTTAGTTTTAGCTTTTTTTTAAGTTACTATTAGCTTCATTAATATTTTGTAATATTAACATGTAGTATTAATTTTTACAAAATTGCATAATTTAGATGGTTTATTTACATCAAATAAGTACTAACATGGTTTCTTTTTTTCGTAAGTCTTAGCATTAATTCAAATTAGTTGATTTTTAGCATATCATCATTTTTTTAAATAATAAAATATATTTTTGCATAGATATTGCATTTTTAGAAATATTACATTTGCATAAAAATTGCATATTTTAGCAAGTTATTGTAAAGTTGCATTTTTAGGCTTTTAGGGATCTTTAACGAATAGAAAAATCTTTTTGTCACTTATTTAGTTCTCATAGAGTAAAAAATCTTCAATTGACATCTTTTCCATAGTTAAAATCTTTTCTACGGTTTAGGCTTCATTTCCATTGTTTAGACATCTTTTTCATGGTTCATATATATTATCTATAGTTCAAATATCTTTTTCATGATTCATATATATTATTCATAGTTCAGACATCTTTTTCATGGTTAGGCATCTTTTCTATGGTTTAGACTTCTTTTCTGTGGTTTAGATATCTTTTCGTGGTTTAGATATTTTTTCATGGTTTAGGCATCTTTTTTATGGTTAGCTATCTTTTCCATAATTTAGGTATTTTTTTTCATAGTTAGGTATCTTTTCTATTATTTAGACATTGTTTTCGAGGTTAGGTATATAGTCAATAGTAATTGCATTTTTTCCATAAAAATGGCACGTTTTCAATAATAATGGCATATTAGCATATTTTCATAAAACTTGCATCTTTTATTTATTATTTTCTTATTTAGGTGCTTTATTATTTTTTTTTTTGTAAAAGTTTTGTCACGTAGCAATTTTTCCTAAAATAAATAATACCAAACTTGAGTTTTTTTTTTTTTAAATTAAGTCTTTAGATTTTTTTTAGTTGGGAATAAAAGTTAAGTTTTTTTTTAGGATTTTTCTTAATATAAATAAATTAGTTAAAAAACATAAATCTAGTTCAATTTTTACATTAAAAAGAACCAATCCATTAAATCTTTTCTATAAAAACAAAACTACATTGGTTTGATCTTAACTAATGAGTATATAAAAACCTTCGAAGTAACCATAAAAAAGTAAAATATTTTTTTTTAAATTCGTAATAAAAAATTATTAAAAACTCATTTTAACTACATTTTTGCATATCTATATATATTTTAGCATTTTTAGAAAAATTATAAAAAAATAAAAGCCCATTAATTTTTTTATCCTTGCAAAGTAACTTAGTCTTAATAAGTTAACTCCTAAGCTTATATTTTCTAGTTTAATATTCTAAAAAATAATTTTTTAGAATATTTGCAAACTGGTAACTAAATTAGGTTTTTTTTACTTGAAAACCCTAATTTCATTTTTACAAGTTTAACTAGTTGATAACTCCAATTTTTTTTAAAATACTTTTAAAAGAAAAGTTTTTTTCCTGTAATTTAATGTCAAGTAATTTATATTAAGTGAGCTAGGCTTAATATAAATTCAATTAAGGAAAATCGAAATAGAGCTCAACAAAATTGGTGACTTTACAAGGGAACCTAATGGGTTAGCTATGTAAAAGTAAAAATTAATTAATGGGCTTTCATTTTTTTAGTTCTTTTTATCTATCTATTGTAATATAGTTGTTCTAACTAGGTTTTAGTGATGCAGGCCTCTAATAAAAACTTGGCCCAATAGGCTCATTACTGGAAATTTAGGAGGGTTTTTTTGAAAAAAATTATTCATATACTTAGATGTGGTCAGACCTAAGCCATCTTAAGAACTTATGATGGGCTGCCATTTTATAACACTCGGGTTACTAGGATTTTTTCCCTTGCCTACGAGTAATAGGCAAGCCCACTTATGCTTTAATATAACCTATTAGGTTTTTCTCTGAAAATGCTTAGAGACCCTACTCTCTTGCATCATTTTTTCTTGAAAAAAATGGTTAGTTATTGTTAAATTATAGGAAAATTTCATAATTCACGATTGGTTAGGCTTTCTTTAAAAAAAAAAAAAGAATGGAAATTAAAAGAATCAATACCCTTATATATAACTATCTATGAGCTTCATTTTTTTTTATTTCCATCCACTTATATATAAGTGTATTCCTTGACTATAGGTTCATAATAATTCCATTCCTAGAATTTAATATTTATTAACCTTTATTGCATAGCATGCATTTGTAGCATATTGTATTAATTTTATACTATACTTTGTTGTATATATATTATTATCTTCAATTTTTTTTTTTTGTGTATTATATGGTTACTCCGATATTATTTTGTAATATAGGTATTATGTATTGGTTTTTTTTTTCTTTTTTTTTTGTTCATTTTACACATAAAAAGTGGCACAACAAAATTTAAGATTGAACCCACTAAATTACATTAATTTTTTTTTTGTAGGCAAGCAAATGAATATTAGTGCAACGTTTTCAAATATATGTATATATATATATATATATATATATCTCAAGTAAGGAGTTGCAATTTTTGTTATTTTCCCATGCGACATATTTGTTGTATAAATTTTTCCATGTAAAAAAAAATTTCCCCAATAAACCATTAAAAGATATTTTGCTTTTGTAAAATTTTTTCTATGCTTTGTTCACGTTTGTACATATAAAAAAATTATAAACCCAACAAGGGTCTAGCTCATTTGTATTCAATTGATTTTACTAATTGATTTTAATAAAGTTGAAACTCTGAATTTTTTTTGATAAATTGTCACACTATTATCCAGTTATCAATCTTGCATTTAGATTGGTGTGCTTTAATTGTATGCTATCTGTGTATTTATTTATTTATTGCACTTGTTGTATCAAAAATTTGTTTAATAACTCATTTATACATAAAAAAGATAAGTAAAAAAATCCTTCGACTTGTAAATATTTGTTATCTATGATCTGTAAATAACCATTATCCCTAAATTGTCCCCCACTATGTTTTTGTAGCATTAGGCACCCGTTTAGTGAAATTATTACCCTTTAACCGTCAGTTGTCCTTTTGTAGCTTTATCATCCTCATTGTGTCATCTTAGTAATTTGGTTTTTCTATTATTTAGGCAGTGTTAGCAATCCAATCACCTATAGCATAGATTCTCTTTAGTATCCTTTAAGGTTTTCAAGAGTTTTTACTTGTAAATAAATCACTACCCTTGATTGTCAACTTTGTAAAATAACTGCTCCTTCTTGTCAACTTTGTAACTTTTTTCAGTCATTCCAATAAGTTAAGAGATGTCAACAGCCTTATTTGTAACATAAGTTTTTGTAATACATGTGTTTTCAAATGCCTTTTGAATAAAGTTTTAAAAAAAAAAAATTGTAAATTTTTCAAAGAAAAAAATATATGCTAATGAATATGGATTTTAGGGACTTTGAGTTAATACTTTTGAGCGGTTGAGCTCATTGTTAAAGCCCATAACCATTCATTTTTTTAAAGCCAAGACATCTAACAACAACAACTTCAACCCAAGCTTAATTTTGACAGTCACTCAGTTTGAGCCTAAAGCGCTATATAGCCTATAAGTTTAACCTGATACAAGGGGGCAAAAGGGGAAGGCACATTGGAATTGACAAATGAAAATGGTGGAGACATAGCCCATCCTTAAGAAAAGCCTAAGCCAAACACAATCTTTGAATAGAAGCCCACTATCAAACCACAAATCTTCTCATCTATTTTAACCCACTTTGAGCCAGAAATGAACCTTAAACACATGGCCTACTAACTTCACCCAAAGCTTTGTCCATCAACACCGATCATCTCCAAGCCTAAAAAGTCTTAAACACTCACTCCACAAAGACTAACCCACTCGTTCTAACCTTAAAACTAAATACAAAGTTTATCTCTACTATGAATAAGCTTGGGCTAGGGGGTCAATAAAAGAACCCATTTAATTGAGTCTAAATGGGCAATTTTTTAAGGGTAGAGGTGCATGTGATTAACTAGGGCATCATATAATATCGAGACTGGGGCAAATAGAGGTAAACAAATAAAATCCTTTAAGTCTTTCTAATAGAAAAGTATCTCATTGTTTGAAAAGTTTAGAATGATAAGAAGTAAGCCCTAATCCTAAGCATTGACCCTAAAACACTCATGAGAGCCAAGGGACATGAAAGTGAGAATAAGAATCGTTTAGGCATTCATTTCATTACCCTAAACACAACTACCCCTTACAATCCTATTTGAGCCTTTTAAGAATTTTTCTTAAAATTAACCCTACCAAGAACTACCCCAAATTAGGGCAATTAGAAGGTTAAGGGTATCGATTTTAGAGAAAAGGAATAAGCTAATTTATGCTTGCTTCAATCATGTCAATTCATGGGCAATAATTGTCATTGATAACTCGATTTCTTTAGAATGAAGAAGAGTTTCAAACCGTACACTTCACTTAAATTCATACACTCATTTAAACAAAGCAAGGCGTTGATTTTTCTCAAAGAATCCCTAAAAACCATACCCCATTACATTGAGCTTATACACTTTGAGCTTACGGTTTTAGGGCCTGCTAATTTCTTCAAGAGGAAACTTAGACACATGGAGGATGATCACCTTAGCAAAATAAAGAAAATAAAAAAAATAAAAAAATAAAAAAAAGAACGAAAAGAGGAAAAAGAGAAAAAAAAAATGAGAAAATAAAAGTAAGGTGATCACATCCTAAATGATAGCTCAAAAGCTCTTAAAGGGCCTAAGGCCTAAATATCTTAAAAAAGCTGAACCCATGAATTCTAAAATTAAGGACATGAGTTTTCCCTAATATCCTTCAAAGCATAAACCTTAGCAAGAGATTCTAAGCTCAAAGGAATAAAACTTTAATTCTATGGGCTCACTTACTATACCACCTCTAATGAAACTCTTTTGATTAAAGACTTTGATTTATCTTGAGCAATCATTGCTCATGAAACTGGGGCAAGCCCATCTTAGCGTTTTCTCTTTAAGGTTCTTGACTTGTAGACCCGGGTTAAGATATTAATTTTTCAAAATTGGCCAAACACATCCATATCTCCTTTTGTTTAAGCCTGTGACCAAAAGCTTATGTTATAACCTCAAGGAAAAGACCTATCAGATTAATCAAAGTGTATCGCTTATAAGACTAACAATAATTTTCGGAATTGTAGTTGAGAGTGAAACAAGCCATTTGAGAGTGTGAGGAAGTTCTCTTGGACTAAATTATTCAATTAATCGAGAAACTTTCCCTAACATGAAACTCATGAAGCAAAAGTTAAGCATGCCTTAAGGGTATGAGAGGCACTTTGCTCTAAAATTAAACGAGAATTTCCTATAGCAAGAAGAACAAGGTGTTTAGTTGAAATTTTTTTTCCTATTCCATCATCGTAGCGAACAAGCAATCAAAGATGAAGAATAAGTGGTCAATGGGCTGAATTATTTATAACACTTAGAGTCAGTATAATTTCGTTACTTGTTGGAAAAAAAAAAAGAACAATTCTTTTGAATAAAAGCACTGGTTTTTTTCTTCGAGTTCTAAAAGTAAAAGATTTGAGAATTTGTAGTGTGAACTTTAGTCATCCTCGAGTTAAGAACTTTAGTAATGCCTCTAGAAAATTTCAAGAACCTTAGTTATCCTTTCATTAGGAACTTTGGAATCTTAGTCATTCTTTAGTATGAAGAAAATTTAGGAGCTTTGGTAATCCAATGAAAAGTTTAATCAGGAAGCTTTATCATCATACTAAAGAGCTTAGGCTATCTTAAGAATTTTAGGAACTTTAGTTATCCTGTGTTTAGAGAGTTTCAGCTTATATTAAAGAATATCAGTTATCCTAAGGATAAAAAAAAAGAAAAAAACAATTAGCCATGCCTTCAAACCCTTTTGTTAAATTTTCTTTTTTGAAAAATCTATCCTTTCAAGAAGTCAATTTTTCTTTTAAAAACATCAATTTTTCAACATTGCGCCTAATCTTATCCTTTTGCCCTATCTTTTCGAGATGAGCCCCTTATTCCTTTGCCCCATCCTTTCAAGATTGGCTTTTTTAATCTTTTGCCATATTCTTTCATGACAGGCTCTTTAATCTTTTGCTCTATCCTTTCAAGATAAGCTTCTTTAATACTTTTGCTCTATCTTTTCAAGATAAGCCCCTTTAATCCTTTGCCTTATCCTTTCAAGATAGGCCCATTTAATCTTTTACCCTGTCCTTTCAAGATAGGCTCTCTAATCTTTTGCCCTATCCTTTTAACATAAGCTTATTTAATATTTTGCCCTATCCTTTCAACATAGGCCTATTTAATATTTTGCCCTATCCTTTTAAGATAGGCCTTTTAATCTATTACCCTTTCCTTTTAAGAAAGGCCCCTGTAATCTTTTGCCTTATCTTTTCAAGATAGGCTCGTTTAATCTTTTGCCATATTATTTCAAGATAGGTACCCTAATCTTTTGTCTTATCCTTTCAAGATAAACACCCTAATCTTTTGCTCTATCATTTTAAGATAGGCCCCTTAATCATTTGCTCTATCCTTTCGAGATAAGCCCTCCTATTCTTTTGCCCTATTCTTTTAAGACGAGCCTCCTATTTCTTTGCCTTATCCTTTTAAGACATGCCCCCATATTCCTTTACCTTATCTTTTTAAGATAGGCCTCCTTGTTCCTTCACCCTATCCTTTCAAGATAAGCCCTCTTATTCCTTTACCTTGTCCTTTTAAGATAGGTTTCTATTCTTTTGCCCCATCCTTTCAAGATGAGGCCCCTATTCCTTCACCTCATCCTTTTAAGATAGGTCCCCTTGTTCTTGCACCCTATCCTTTCAAGATAGGCTCTCTTACTCCTTTACTTTGTCTTTTCAAGATAGTTTTCTTATTTCTTTGCCCCATCCTTTCAAGACAAGCCTCATGTTCCTTCACCCTATCCTTTCAAGATGGGTAGGTTATTCTTTACATCGACTTTTTAAGTCGGTATACTTTCAAGTCAATAATCTTCACCATATCAATTCAAGATAAGATTCGGTAAAAATGGGTATCTCTTTTATCTTTGTAGCGAAGTTTTAATTAAACTTCAATACAAAAAGGGGCAACTCTAGACGCTTCATTTTTTGTTACCCTTAGGATTCTTTTTCTGCTTTTATTGGGCTAGGTTTAAAAATAAATAAATAATAAAAGATAAAATAAAAATGATAATAATAAAAGTGTCAAGTCGAGTCGAGTTGTTTAGAGTTGGATTGGATAATGGTTAAAGCTGTACGTTCAATGTAATAAATTCTGAGTCGTTGAATAGTTGGACTTCATTAAAAATTATTTTTAGTTCAATGAAATATAAAGCGGATTTTTATTTAATTTATATTAGGCTAAATAGACTTAGGATTTATTAAATGGGTTAGTATATATTTTAGACTAAATTAAGAGCGACTAAATCAAGCCCAAGATAGAAAGCTTAAATCGATGTAAGGTTTCCAGAAACTGGATTAAATCTTCAATGAATTTAATAAATCTAAATCGGGTATCATTGTATCTTATCAATACTGGATTTCTTAAGATTGAATTTATGTTCGAAGAAAACTAAAAGATTCAAGTGTATGGCTTATAAATAGTAGTTTTCGACTGTAAAAATTTTAAGTTTTTCACCTACGAAAACTCCACAAACATAATCACTGCATGTCCAAATTTTTACAATCTCCTATACACAATTGCATTCCTACATTCACATGCTCCATCGTCTTGTCCACATTGCCAATCATACGCTAACATACTATACCGTGTACATTGATCATGAATCCACACACTGTGTACATGTCTAAATACTTATGTAGCCATGCCTACTCACATTCACTCATATGATCACTATACCATAATACATTACCCCACACACGCCATCCCCATGCATGTTACAGCACATCTCCATGTACGAACACCCAATGCTAGTTATACGATTGTAACTAATCACCAACGCTAGACCCTCTCACAACCATAATACAAAGCACCACCACTGTTACCTCATTCTTCAAACATCGCAGTATCATCGCTAAATACTATAGCACTAGTACTAAAATTAGTTTTACCAATCACTTTCACACAAAAGTCGAAACTCCCATTTAATTTGGTGTCGAGAACATTACATGGGAAGTTGGTTTAAGCACTATTGTTGAAGAGGAGAAGACTTGAACCGAATTCTCTTCGACTCGAATCCGACCCAGCTAGTTAGATGGTTTTAGATTCCTTTCTCTTTTTTTTTTTATGATTATTATTATTGTGGTTACTTAGTTGTTTTAATTAGTTTAGTAATGTTAGTCCTTTTATAAATTTATTTTTAATAACTTTATTTTTTTTACTGCAGGTACTTAGTTTTAGCTTTTTTTTAGTAGTTATTGTTAGCTTCATTAATATTTTGTAATTTTAACATGTAGTATTCATTTTTACAAAGTTGCATAATTTAGATGGTTTATTTATATCAAATAAGTACTAACATGGTTTTTTTTTTTTTTTCATAAGTCTTAGCATTAATTCTAATTAGTTAATTTTTGGCATGCATCATTTTTATTAAATAATAAAATATATTTTTGCATAGATATTACATTTTTAAAAATATCACATTTGCATAAAAATTGTATATTTTAGCAAGTTGTTGTAAAGTTGCATTTTTTAGAATTTTAGAGATTTTTTAAGAATAAAAAAAATATTTTTGTCACTTATTTAGTTCTCATAAAATAAAAAATCTTTAATTAGCATATTTTCCATGGTTAAAGATCTTTTCTATGGTTAGGCTTCATTTCTATTATTTAGATATTTTTTCTATGTTTTAGATATATTATCCATAGTTCAGACATCCTTTCCATAGTCTAAACTTCTTTTTCCATATTTAGGTGTTTTATCTGTAATTTAGACATCTTTCTTATGGTTTAAGCTTATTTTTCATGATTAGGCTTTTTATTTATAGTTTAGACTTTTTTATGGTTTAAGCATCTTTTTTATAGTTAAGCATCTTATCCATTGCTTAAGCATCTTTTTCAAAATTTAGGCATCTTTTCTATTATTCAAACGTCTTTTCTAAGGTTCGGTATATTATCAATAGTAATTATATTTTTTCCATAAAACAACACGTTTTCAATGATAATTGCATATTAGCATATTTTTATAAAACTCACATCTTTCATTTATTTTTTTTTTTCCCATTTAGGTGCTTTAGGATTATTTTATAAAAGTTTTGTCACGTAGTGGTTTTTCCTAAAATGAGAAATACTAACCTGGAGTTTTTTTTTTTAAATTAAATCTTTAGGTTTTTCTTTTTCAATTAGGAATGAAAATACTAACCTTAACGCTTGCCAAAAAAGCTCACCTTACCAAACTGAAGAACCTTTTGCTATAAAACTGGCATAGTGCCATATCAACTTAGTTACATCGCCCAAGGGTCTTGAACACAAATGCAATAGCCACATGATGCCCGTCCTTCACTTTTCCTAATATTTTACAATATTCTCTTTGTAATAATTGTCTCATTTACCCTTTTTAGCAATGTACTAGGTTATTATTCTTATATTACCCTTTATTTTAATTGCATATATTTTCTTGTTGCCTTATGGACTTACTATAAATAATCCTTTGTTTTTTGTAGCCGAAATCATATTATTCTAGACATTAATGAATATTCCTCTTGTTGTTCTTGTGAGATACCATTCTTTGAGTATATCCTTCGACACTCTTATTTAATCTTATTCATAGCTCGAGATTAGTGGCGAGTAAACCTTACTATTAGCTTATGCATCTTATTAAGTGAAATATTAAGTCGTGTTGTATTCGTTAGTACGTAATATCCAACGAGTAGTTTCATGGAAGCTATTAAGTGTTATTGATTCCATCTCCTCTTCCTTTGATATCTCAAAGGATCCATTAGTTACCCTCTTCTATAATATGCCTTAGTGATCAACTGAGCTCTTAGGCACCCCCTTATCAAGATTATAGGGATATGTAACATACTGTAATTTCTCAGGTTCTAAGGTGTTACACTTATTGTTTGATCTTAAGGTTGTCAATACTGTGTTGGTTAATTACTTTGCAATTCATTGCCAAAGGGGGAAAAATTGCTTTGCAATTAAAGTGTTTATTTATGTGTTGTTTTTAGGGCTAGTAATTTAGGACACAACAGTATATCTGGTTACAATACAATTAGAGATCGGCTTTTGTAGGAAAAAGCTAGTAGAAGACACAAATGAGTCAGACTCGTTTAAACATTATAAAATTTATGTTCTAATTTAGGTTCATAAACAGGTCCATAAACATATTGTATGTTTAACTTGACTTATTTAATTTTTAAAATAATCAATATTTTAAAAGTTAGAAGAGCACTATTTTCTTTTTTTTTTTTTTAATGTGTAAAGTATGTCACAAGTACATGTCCAAAAACCAATAGCAATAAGTCAAGAGTTTAAGATTCTATTAGTGATGAATTAGTAGACGGCTTTCAAGAAACATTATCTTTTACAAACACATATATTAGATTCAAATTTATTTAATTTATTACAATGCTAGTCGTTACTTTAAATCCTTTGAAAATATGTAAACACTTAGAGGTGACAATAAATTTGAATTAAAGATATATTCATATGAGTGGTATAAGATGGTTAAATAAGGTATTTTAAGTTGTCAAAATATTAGTCAATCTCGGTATCCTCAAGTTATAAAAATGTTACATGATATCTTAAGCATATTGATGTCAATGACACCTTCAAAATTTGCCTTAGTACACAATCAAATTCATGATCAAATAAAGTAGTTGAAAGTCAAATTTTGTGGAAACTATTTTTTGTATAAATGATTGGTTTAATGTAAAATGTTATAAACTAAATTAATTTTGTAAATATTTCAACATCATTTATTTTTTATTAGTACATGTTCTTATATGTAGATTTTTTAATTGTCTCCTCGTTGAAATTACCACTAATAGTAATATACCACTGAAATATGGTTTAACTTAATAATAAGATGTTATCTAGTTTATCAATGTTTAGATTTGTTATATTTGATTGAACTTTATTAAACTTTTATTAGGTTCTGATTAAGTAATTTTAATTTTAAAAAATGTTAGTTTTATGATCATCATTTTAACTATGAATTTATGATTGTCTTACATATTTAGTTACATCTTTTTAGGCAATAAACTAGTCCAATATGGATAGAAAACACATTTATCAAACAAATCAGGTTATAGATTTAGGTTTTCATATGTAACTAATAAATGGGTCAGGTTATAGGTTAAGGTTTTGAAAACACAAACTCGTTTAGACATAGACACAAGGCACAATAGGTTAACACTAATTGCAAGCCTTAATTGTTTTTTTGTGCCATCTAATTGTGTACATGAAGTGCTATTCGCTAAAATAACATAAATGTCTTTTCTTGTTATAATGGGAATGATAAAATTGAAAGAATAAGAGGAAATTTATTCAAAATTATGATATATTATAAATCAAAACAAAAGCCAAGCAGTTGTAGCCTAATGGTTTAAGTATTGGTCTCCTAAATGGGATGGATTAGGTTTAATTCCTCCCTTCTCCAAGTTGTATGTGTAATAGTTGGCAAAAAAAAAAAAGAATAAAAATAATGGTTTAATAATTTCATATGCGATAAACTCTAGCTTATATAATTATATTTTCACATTTAAACTTATGTTTTATTGTCGATACTTTGTATATATGTGATTTATCACTCTATTACTATTAGTTAGTAGATCTATGTCATCCTCTAATTCATCTACAATAATTAATTTAATAAAGTAATGTTATCAAATTATTTAACTCCATATTTTAATAAATGTAACAAAAAGTTATCCAAAAAAAAAAAAAAAAAGAAAAGAGAAAAGAAAAGTGGTGGAACTACTATCTTCCTCCATATCCTGGACTCCCTCATTATGAGCTACAATAAGTGAATTACATTGTGTGGGGACCTAATTTGGTATTAGTTTGGTCTAAATATATCTCATAGATTGATTCTTTAGACTAGTAGTAGGGTTGAGGACTCAAACCTTTTAATTGGAAATGTCTTAGGAAGATTTGGTTTGATGGGTTTTAAATAGGGTATTAGACCAATCCAACCATTTTTGGTCTTTATTAATAAACTAATGTGCTTAGCAAACTTGTCCATAGACTTAGATCATGCAAAGCCAAGGATAAATAATCTTTATTGATGGAGTACACATCTTAACCATCATTCATCAAAATTATCTAATGGATATCATTGAAACTCATCTTGTTTGTTGATATATATACATATATCTATACATAGATATACCTCTTCATCGTCATTTGATATAACTCAAATGATTAGATAAACATAACTATGATACCGAAGCTTTCCTCTTGAGGATCAAACACCCAATCAAACAAAGAACATCTAGGTTCTATTTAAGGACAATGTGGTTGATACATTGAGCATCTTCATCTATCATAGGCTCTAGCTAACTCTTGAAATTTCCCATTGCTCTTTCTACTCCTTTCTCTAATCACATATTTCTATATGTCATCAATTTAAGATTTTCTAAAGTCATTATAAGTGTGAGATCATGCAGTATGCACATTACTAACTCCAAGAACAATTGAACCCATACATATTAATTTCAAGAACCACTTGAGTAAAGTCCTACTTTTTGTTGTATCAAGAAAAGTGCCAATGGGCAATGGATGTGCTATTTCACCATCATCCTTATCTTTTGAATGATGGCTAGCTCTAACCCATTTCACTTCATTTGTAGCATGTAAACTAAGTGAAAATAAGTCACACAAACAATGTCATCAAGGAGTAATCCATCGTAATAACCTATGTTTGCTAAATCATCACTCAAGGCATATTGTATTGTCATTTTCTTGTGATTTTACCAACAAAAACTCTAGCCCTAATAAAGAGTTACATCATCGCATTTTACAAGATCTATTATGCTAAGGGATTGAGTTACAATCCATAAAAGGGTATCTTCGGAGGCATATCACAAAGTAAATTTTGCATCACATGGATTTTTTTTGGTCAATTTCATTTTTTATTTTCTATAATTCTTTCATTATTTTTTATTGTAATATTTAACTAGATATATTCAAAATTATCAATTTTATTAAATTAATTATAATGGACTATTCAAAAGTTGGCACATGTCCTTAGCTAACAGTGAGAAGCAATGATAAGACCAAGGTATATAAAGTGTCAAAAATGAATATACACTTATGTGAAATAACAAAAGGTGAAAACAAGGCATGTAAAATGAAATTTATGCTTTTGTCATATTCTAAGTCTTTCCTCTTCCATTTAAACCATAATTCTTTCCACTCCATTCACATCAAATTCTATTTACGGAACTTGCTCTCCCTTTTACTATATCTTTATCCCTAGAATTTAGAAATTCTCTAAAAGCTACCCTTCACCCATCTTTCATAATCTTTCTTTTTGAAAATTGCTCATTGTGACTTCAACCACATCAATGAATCAACCTTAGGTTCTATCCACTAAAATCTCTATTCAATTGACTTATTCTTAAACTACATGACTAAGTTAAAGTTTGTTGGACAAAAAAAAATAAAAATAAAAACAAATCATTTTGATGATTGTGTTGTGATTGAAATGATGTCATAGTCACTTATGCCCCATAGTTTATGTTAAATTAAGTTTTTAATGAGACATTTTAAATGAAGCATAATTCTTTAGATAATGAACATTGCAGTTGTTGAGCTTGAATTTTTTCTCGGTTTTACAAATCAGTCTTCTTTAAACCGATCAATATTAAACTTTACTCGTTTAATACTAACACTTGACTAAGGTTTAAAAAAATCGATTCTTTTATTTTTTAAAATATTTTAGAGTTTCCATCTAACCAAAGTCGGAAAAAAGAGTTAAACTATAACCAATAGGATGGATTGATTATAATTTAGCTACTAGTTTTTTCGATAAAACCAATTTTATAAACATTTTTAAAAATCAAAAAATCAAATTTAAGGGTTAGATTCTTTAAATCTTTACAGGTACCATTAACTTTCCAATTTTAAACTTAATTTCTTAAAATCACCTTTAAAAAATTATCCTAGAAAAATGAAATTTAATCATCGGTTATTGAATTTCAACAATTTAAACTAAAGTGGAAAAATGGGTTTTTTCGTTTTTTACCATCACCCTTATAGGGGCCTGTGTACCCACTATTCAAGATTAGACGTACGTAGTTCTTTTCTAAAAATATTAGCAGGTTGATTTATTTTAACTTTTGAAAATGGTCGGCTTTAAGTTTTTTAGCCATTTAATTTTATTTAAGAAAAAACACCTAAGAGGAAAGTATCTTAATTTGTTCTTATTATTGGAAAAATTAAAAAGTATCCTAATTTTTTGAAAAAAAAGAGTCCATTTATTTTTATTTTTTTAAAATTTCTAAATGATGTAACTTTTCATAAAATATGCAATTACTATGACTAATATGTTTAAACCATTGAAAAGATGCCTAATTATAAAAAAGAATCTTAAACTGCAGCAAAGAATCCTAAACCATGGCAAATATATCTAAATCATAGAAAAGGGTCATAGATTTTAATTAATTTTTTTTTTAAATTCTAAGAAGCACTAACTTTGGAATGATTCATTTATCTCTTATTATTTTTTGTTTAAAAAATTTTTTTCTAAGTGATGAAATTTATTTATTATATATATTTTTTATTTTTAGTTTTTCTTTTTATTTTTTATTTTTATTTTTCTTGTGTTTGGGCCGAAGAAAAAAAAAAAAAAAGAAAGAAAGCTTCTTATGTTTGTCCTTCTCTTTTTCTTCTTTTTTTTTTTATTTTTCTTCTTTCCTTTTTTTTTTCTTGTTCTTGTTTTTCCTTTTAACATAAATACAAGATAAATAAATTACATAATTGGAAAAGTTAAAATAAATACACAAACCGAAACAACATAGAAATAAAGATAAAGAGAGAAGGCCTAGACTTGGGTTGTATATAGGTCAAATTGTAGGTTTAGGTTGATGGTTGGATTTAGGTCAAGTGGAGCTTAGTAAATTGGTTATAATGGAGGAGGAAAAGAAGTGTAGTAATTGAGATGGGGGTACTTTAGACCAATTTATGCACCAAAACAAAGGGGTAAAAGTTGTTTCATGAGTGTTTCATTGGGAAATATGGGGGGTAAAATTGATGCCTTGGCCAATGGAGGTGATTTGGGGTTTTTCAAAGTTGGGCATTTCTTGGTGGTGGTGTTTGCTTTATACGATGGTGGGTGGTGAGTGAAGTATCTATTAGGCTTTGGGTTTTCAAGGATGGGGAAGTGGATGGCAGTGGCGGTTTTCGTTGAGAACCACCGTAGAGGGCACTACTTCTAAAAAGAGAAGCTTATGATCGATTAGAGAGAGAAAGCTCAAAATTGCATGTACATGGATGATTTTGTGTGATGCTTAATGCTTTAAAGTATTTCTTAAAGGCCAATTTATAGTTTCACAACTTGAGACAAGTATGGTAAACTTTGAATCGTATTGAATTTGAAGATTTTAATAAATGGATATTAGCTAAAGCAAAATTTGAATTTAATATGAATTGATGTTAAAAATCTATCAAAATGGGATCCCTATATCATGTTCTTGCTTAATTTAGCCATTAGAAGCTTCGTTTCCTTCCTAAGAATCTCATATTTGCCAGATTGTTAAGGAGTTAAAATCTAGTTCTTTTGTTTTTTTATCGATTTTCAATCGAGATTTTAGTGTTTATAATGCATGAACCTAGCTTAAAAATGAGTATGGATTGAACATAGGTTGCATTATCTACACAAGTTTACCATTAAATGAATAAAATCATGTGGATAAGGCCTTTAAAAATGGCCATAAACATGAGCTATCCGATGGAGGAAAGAATGAGATTTTAGGGATTATTAAGGAAGATAAACTAGAAAAAGGTGATGTAAGAAAAATGTAATGAAACCAAAAAGAAAAAGCTGGTCGTGTGCTTAGCATAGATCGAAGCTCAAACGTTCACTGTGTGTATGTGTGTAAGATAAGGTATTTGACCAACGAAGCCATTAACTCATGCTTATCTTCTTGCACAATTTAATTTTATTTTACCAATTAAATAGCTTGAACCAATAATTTACATGTATAAATTTATACCTCTTTTGACATAAACAATAAATAAATAAATTAAATATAAATAAAAAATAAAACGAATTATAGCAAAATCTAATTACCCTAAAATGACCCAAGCTTAAAAGAAAGCCTATTTTCTATTTTTTCCACTTTTCAATTATATATATATATATATATATATTTAACAATATATATTTTTTTAGTTTTGTTTTATTAGGACCCTTTTCTTTATTCTAAATATCCTAAAAGATAAAAAAAAAAAAAAGTGGGCAGAGGTAGGGGGGGGGAGGGCAGTGAGGGCGAGGGTGGTGGTGTAGGTGGGGTGTGGTTTGTGAGGGTGTTTGCAAAAATAGGGTCTCTACAATTACTCCCTTTGTAGTGATGTTTAAGTAAAATATTGTCACAAGAATAAAAGAGACACTATTTTTTGCCTTAGGGATGGAATTGCATTAGGAAGTATTGTAACTAGCTAGCTATCTTATGCTTGGTCTACTAGGTATTTAGTGAATGGTTAGAGGTGAAAGAAAGAGGAAGTACTTTAAAAGCTGGCCAAGAAACTAAAAGAGGGTAACACTCTTATGGGCCTAAAATAAAAACCATGTCATACCCCTATTTGTTGACTAACCTAGGTAAACGAGTGAAGTGCTCCTTGAGCTGGCTAAGACCTTAAAGAGCTTGAAAGCCTAGTCGTGCCTCTATAAGCTAACTAACCTAGGTAAGTTTATATCCTAAGGCTAAATTAGGATAAGAAGACCTAATGCACCCTAAAAGTAAGCTTATATTAAGTAGGCATACTTTAAGTGTAACGAGAATTTAAAAGAGTAAAAAGAATTAGGATAGTGCTCTAAGAGCATGTGATCCAAGGGTTTCAAGAGCATGCAATCAAATGATTTTTAACATAGGATAGCGCTTTGAGAGTATGCAATTTAAAGATTTTAAAATCAGGATAGCACTCCTAGAGCATACAATCTAAGAGTTTTAAGTCATGATAACACTCTAGGAGCATGCAATCTAAGGGTATTAGCTTAGGATAGTGCTTTGAGAGCATGTGATCCAAGGGTTTTTGCTTGGGATAACGCTTCAAGAGCATATGATCCAAGGGTTTTAACTTATGATAATGCTTTAAGAGCATGCAATCTAAGGGTTTTAGCTTAGGATAACGCTCCAAAAGCATGTGATCTAAGGGTTTCAGCTTAGGATAGCACTTTAAGAGCATTCGATTCAAGGGTTTGGTCAGGATAGCACTCTAAGAGCATGTGGTCACTAACATTTTTAGTACATGGATAGTACTTTAAAGAGAAAATGATCCATGGGGACCAAAGCAAAAGAAGAAGAAGAAGAAGAAGAAGAAGCTTATGTAAACATTCTTACAACTTGAAAAAGATAGATTTGTTGATTGGCAATCACGAAAGATAGAGCAGACATTTGGGATAGAGTCCCTTGATAGAAAAAGAAGTGGGTAACATTAGCCAGGAGGGTGATCATGTTAAAGAGGATGATTCTGGCCTCTAAGATCAACTTGGGGGCAATTTTTATGTGAGAGTAGATCCCTAAACTTTAGACAAAAGGAAGCAAACTCCTTTGAAAACAATTGTTGCTAAGGTAATGACAAAAGTTGATGCTAGAGAAGATGACTTTCAAAATAAATGGGGATTCTTGTCTTGTTGAAAACCTGGACCACTAAGGGGATACAGAAAAAAAAAAAGAAAAAGAAAGGACTGAAATGAGAGGGAATCAAATTTATTTTAATTTTTCAACTTGATAACAAGTTTGGATTCTCCTAATAGTATGTAGGCTTTTCAGTGATATAACAGCTTGATCTTTTAGGTCACCTTTATCTAAGAGAACCCTTTCTTTCCTTCAGGGGCAAATAACTTTCCATGACTTCTTCAAATTTCTTCTTATCATAAAATATCTCATTGAAGATAAGTTTAGTCTAAAAGGAATTCCTCAAACTCTTGGCTTAAATTCTTCTCTCTCGACTTTGATTCCCAAAAATTATGGTCCATCTTATAAGCGATACACTCTTTATCAATCTATTAGGTCTTTTTCAGATTGTAATGTAATAAAGGCTTTTGGTCCTAAGTTTCAAAATGGATATCACTGAAATGGCTTTTTATGAAAGAATTACTCTTCAACTCGGGTTTACAAGTCAAGAACCTTATAAGTAAAACTAAAATTGTATTTGCACTAATTTCAAATGTAACTTTTATCAAGGCTAAGTTATCTCCATTAATTAGAAGGGCTTTTAAGGAAGGGTGGAATTGTGGATGGGCCATAAGCCACGTGTTAGTTGTAATTTCATTAGGGATTATAATTTTTTAAGGGGAAACTTTAGTAATTTGCCCTGACTTCTTTCAAGCTCAATTGCTTTAACCATGTTTTTAGGGCCTTTATTTGAAATGTGGGTCTTAATTTATGAACTGGTTTCTATGCCCCATATCCTTTTAGGCTTTAAGGCTTTGGACTTGATTACCTTGCTTGTGTAGATCTATTTCTTAAGTATACTTTTCATTTTTCATTTCAAATTTTCTCATTTTTCTTTTTCTTTCAGCTTGCAGCTTAAGGTATGTATGGTTCGTATTTAGTGTTTAGAATGAATGGCCTTCTTCATCTTAGAGGAAATTAGCCATCAATGGTAACGATTACTTTTGAATTGATGTGACTAAAACAAACACAAATTAGTTTTAATTTTTTCTTTTGATAGACTCTCCTAACCTCCTTTTTGCCCTATTGTGGGCATGATTCTTGACAAGGTTTAATTTTGAAAATTCCCCATAAAAGGTCCAACGAAGCTGACAAAAGATTTTGTGTTTAGGACAATGAAATGATTGCCTAACTTCATTTTGATTTTTGTATTAAATGTAAGATGGACTTCCTTTAAGGAATGAGTCCAATAGTCTTACAATGATGCCACTCGACTCTTAAAGTGTCTCAAGGTTAGTGTTTGGGATTCGTTTTACCTTTCTTTATTCTAAACCTTTTAACTAATGAAATATCTTAAAATAGGAGAAATGTAAATAAAGTACTTTATTTGAATCACTTGTCTTTTATAAACATCATGGAATCTAACCCTATCCTTAAATTAAGTCCAAGTAGATTACCCCTACATCTATTAGGTCTTGGAGTCTATCTTTCAATTCCTAACAGTTGTTAGTAGAATGCCCCTACTGACCCATATGATATTAACATTATGCATTTGGTTCATATTTCCTCGACTTGTATCCTAGCATTAGGACTTTATGTTGCAATAAGCCCTCATTTCTTAGGTGGCCAAAGACTTAAGATAACAAAGCAGTGATTTGATTAAACTTTCTTTTGGGTATTTTTGGGCCTTTTTTGCTTGGTGTAGGTCTTAACATCATAGTATTTATATATGCCCCTAAATTTTGTGGGGCTGGTCTTTTTTCTGTCAACCTCCCTATCCTTATGGCTTCTTCAATTCGGCTCCCAACAAGTACAATGTCTGCAAAATTGGCCATTGTATACCTAACAAGTGCCCATAATACGGTTCCTCTAATGAGTCAATGAAGATAGACATCATTTCTTTCTCAAGCAGAGGAGGGACCGATAAAGCATATCTTTTCAAATTCAAAACAGAAGCTTATTTGGTGGTTATGGATTGAAGTATATATGATTTAAACAAGATAAGGAGAGTTGTTTTTGAATTTCAAATTACTAAGATCTTCTCAAAATATCTAATGCATTATCTTTAATAACTAACAGTTGGATAAATATGGAAGTGAAGATAATCTTCAAATTAGCCATTAGGAGATTTCAATATAAAAAGAGAAAGTATTCAAAACGTCATGTGACACAACTCTAAAGAAAAAAATTTTCATTGCACAAAAAATCGCTATTAGATACTACCTTCTGAAAAGTCATAGAAAGTCCTTAGATGCTTCTTCAGAAAGTTGCACCGAAGCAAACATTACAACAATTGTCATTTCTCTTTAGAACAAAATTAATTGAGATTTATAGTTTTGTTCTCACTTGTAATTATTATTTATTGTTTGAGTATTGAGATAAGTACATTTGTACTCTATAATTCTATATTAGCCTAGATTGTTGAGAAGCTAGATAGGTAAAGTAGAGTGTTGCAAAGTCCATGTGTGATAAGTGCTTTTAATCTCTTTGTGATTTGATTTAATGGATCAAGTGCAATGGCACCAATGAAGTAGATCGGGTCTCCAACAGTAGAGCTGAAAGAGAGCAGTAAGTAGGAGGGCGAAGCTCTATAAAATCTCTATCTGATATTCTCTTTCCTTACTCTTTTAATTTGCTTTATTAATTATTGTGTGTTGAATTATTAAATTATCCATTATAAGTTGTTAAGAGGGGTAATTTTATTTTGCTAATATCGAAATGTTTTCAAAAAGTTAAATATATCAATTGACCCCTCTCTTAATAGCTTATACGGGACCAACAATAGCAACATCTTTAAGGAGTTCAATAACAACAACAAATGTATCAATAGGATTCATCTTCTAGGTGTTATTCCAATGAAGGAAGTAAAGTTTATGGCTCCAAGTATGGCTAATAAACTAAACCATGAGTAAGGCCATATTGGTATTTAATTCTTCGTCCTTCTCTTCTTGGAGATAATTGAGCGATTTGGCTTATACTGCTAGCAACATTGGGATGTAAGATTTCCCTTCTAAAAATTAGGTTACTAGCTCTCTAATCTTGTGATCTATGTGAAATATCCCATTAGGAAATAAGACAATCTCAAATGTTGCCAAGATATAGGCATTGATTCTATGTTGCTACTAATCTTTAAAGCTACTACAAAAGAGTTTTTGGTTGTAGCTAAACAAGGTCATGAACTAAATAAAAAGATCGTCTACCTTAATGATTCTCCTATGAGCATTTGCTCATATTTTGCATTCTTCAGATTTACAGAGACTTAAGCGCTTTTTGAAAATCTTTGTAGGACTAACTGTGATATCTAAGACATATTTTCTATTTCCGACAAAGGGGACTCCCAACAAATAGGAGTATTCTTTAACGGTTGGGCTTAATCGACATGGGCCAAAGTGAAAAGATTGACTTTGAGTGTCTTAGAAGTGGACCAAACCCCGTACTATGATGATATTAGTCTAGACTTTGAGCAGTGAGAGGACAGGCTTAATCTTGTCTTCAATGAATTTCTATTGGTTTGGATTGAAAAATTGAAAGTGTCTTTAGAGTATCCCCTTAGGCTCTAAAGGCTCATGAATATGGACTTCTTTGAAAAGGGTTAGTATGAGAGAGGGCTTAACCGTTTTCTACAAAAAGGATGAAAATAAAATTACATCAGCACTATCTTTTTTACATGAGAAATACATAGAAAAGGAAACATTTATAGGGAAAAGATTAGGAAACTTCACAGTTAATCTCTTTTTTTATTTTTTATTTCTTGAGTCTTGCCACATCGTATAAATTTACCAATTTTGAGAAAAGGGTTCATGAATGTAATTAGGGTAGATTCTAAAAAGGTCCTTAAGTTTTATGACCTCAATTGTTTAAGAATACTTTTAGTAGTCACATTATGCTTAAGTTGGCATAACCTAATCAACCTTGAGCAGTGGTTACACTACAGTACTTGGAGCCTAAACAATGCGCCCCCCCTAATCCTAGGGTTCTAATACAGTCCAAGTTTGATTGTTTTTATCACACATTTATGGTGTAAAAAGTAAAATCCCCCCCCAATAAAGAAAAAAACTTAAATAAGTTTATCCCTGCAAAAAAAGGTTAGTATGAAAAATAATAACGAACAAACAAATAATAAATTACATTTAGTAAGGTGATTTCAAGAATTAATTCTAAATTTAGAAAGTTAGATGGCTAACCCTCTTGTCATCCCTAGTGGAGTCGCTAAGCTATTAAGCTTAATTTTTTTTCGGTTTTATAAATCAATTTTCTTTAAATCGATCAATATTAAACCACACCCATTTAATACTAACATTCGACTAAGGTTTAAAGAAAACTGGATCTTTTATTTTTGAAAACATTTTGGAATCGCCCTTCGACCAAAGTCGAGAAAAAGAGTTAAATTATAACTAGTAGAGCGGATTGGTTATAATTTAGTTACTAGTCTTTTCGATAAAACCAATTTTATAAATAGTTTTAAGAACTAGAAAATCGAGTCCAAGGGTTAGATTCTTTAAACTTTACGGGTACCATTAACTTTCCAATTTAAGACATAATTTCTTAAAATTACTTTTCAAAAATTATCTTAGAAAAATAAAATTGAATCATCAATTAACGAATTTGGACAATTTAAACTAAAGTGGCAAAATGGGTATTTTTGTTTTTTTACCGTCACTCCATAGATGCCTACATACACACTATTCGGGATCAAATGTACGTAGTTTTTTTTCGAAAATAATAGTGGATTGATTTATTTTAAGCTTTGAAAACGGTCAGCTTTAAGTTCATTAGCCATTTAATTTTATTTAAGAAAAAACATGTAAGAGGAAAGTATCATAATTTATTCTTATTATTGGGAAAATTATAAAATATCCTAATTTTTTGAAAAAAAGAGTCCATTTATTTTTATTTTTCAAAAAAAAAATTTATAAGTGATGCAACTTTTCATAAAATATGCAATTACCATGACTAACATGTCTAAACTATAAAAAAAAAATTGCCTAATTATAGAAAAAAAACCTAAACCATTACAAAAATATCTAAATCATAGAAAAAGATCATAGATTTTAATTATTTTATTAAAAAAATTCTAAGAAGCTCTAACTTTGGAATGATTTATTTATCTCTCGTTATTTTTTTTAAAAATGAATTTTCTAAGTGGTGAAATTTATTTATTATATATATTTTTTATTTTTAGTTTATTTTTTTTTATTTTTCTTGTGTTTGGGCCAAAGCAAAAAAAAAAAGGCTTCCTATGTTTGTCCTTTTTTTCTTCTTTCTCTTTTTTTTTTCTTGTTCTTGTATTTTTTTTATCTTTTAACATAAATACAAGATAAATAAATTTACATAATTAGAAAAGCTAAAAAAAAAAACAAAAAAATAAAATAAAAACAACATAGAGATAAAGATAAAGAGAGAGGGGCTAGACTTGGGTTGTGTACAGGTTAGACTGTTTGTTTAGGTTGGTGGTTGGATTCAGGTTAGGTGGAGCCGAGCAAATGGGTTATATTGGAGGAGGAAAAGAAGTGTAGTAATTAAGATGGGGGTGCTTTAGATCGATGTACGCACCAAAATGAAGGTGGGGGGGTAGTTGTTTCATAAGTATTTCATTACGAAACATAGGGGTAAAATTGATGCCTTAGCCAACATAGGTGGCTTAAGGTGTTTCAAAGTTAGCCACCACTTAGTGGTGGTGGTGGTCGCTTCGCACAATGGTAGGTGGTAAGTGAAGTATTTGTTGGGCTTTGGGTTTTTAAGGATGGAGAAGTAGATGGTAGTGGTGGTTTTCGTCGAGAACCACCGTAGAGGGCGCTACTTCTAAAGAGAGAAGCTTACAACGGTTAGAAAGAGAAAGCTCAAAATCACACTTGTATGGATGATTTTGTATGGTGCTTAATGCTCCAAAGCGTTTCCTAAAGGCCTATTTATAGTTTTACAACTTGAGACAAGCATGGGAAACTTTGAACTACATTGAATTCAAAGATTTTAATAAATGGATATTGACTAAAGAAAATTCGAATTTAACATGAATTGATATTAAAAATATGTCAAAATAGGATCCCCATATCATGTTCTTACTTAATTTAGCCATTAGAAGCTTCATTTCATTCTTAAGAATCTCATATTTGCTAGATTGTGAAGGAGTTAAAATCTCGTTCTTTTGTTTTTTTTTTTTATCAATTTTCAACTGAGATTTCAGTATTTATAATGGATGAACCTACCCTAAAAATGAGTTTGGATTGCAAATAGGTTGCGTTATCTATACAATTTTACCATTAAATGAGTAAAATCGCATAGTTAAGGCCTTTAAAAATGGTTATGAATGTGAGCCATCCAATAGAGGAAAGGGCAAGATTTTAGGGATTTTTAAGGAAGACAAACTAGAAAAATGTGGTGAAATCAGAAAGAAAAAGTTGGTCACATACTTGGCATGGATCATTCCCCAGACGTTCACTGTGTGTATGTGCATAAGATAAGGCATCTGACAAACTAAGCCACTAGCTCATGCTTGTCTTCTTAAACAATTTAATTTTATTTATTCAATTAAACAGCTTGAACCATTAATTTACATGTATAAATTTATATGTCTTTTGACCCAAACAATAAATAAATAAATAAATTAAATATAAATAAAAAAAATAAAATGAATTATAGAAAAATCTAATTATCCTAAAATGACCTAAGGTTAAAAGAATGCCTATTTTCTATTTTTTCCACTTTGTAGTTTTTTGTATATATATATATTTAACAATATATATATATATATTTAGTTTTGTTTTATTAAGACCCTTTTCTTTATTCTAAAAATCTTAAAAAATAAAGAAAAAGGAGACAAAAATGAAATGTCTACAATAGTTGAATGTCAAAATAAAGGGAAATTCTAAAGGTTAAGGTGAGTAACTGACACCTTTTATTTGTTTGCTGCTTCTATTCATAGTTTTTATCTTATTCCATCTTGCATGAGAAATGAAACTAAATAGAGTTAATTTATATTATCTACTATTGTATTGGTTACTTGTTGCCTTGCTTAAAGTGTGATACAATAAGCATTGATAATATACAATTCTAGCAATTTTTTTTTTTTTGTGCACATATGACAATATATTTCATTAGAATTATAAGTGAAACTCATCCAATAATGGCTCTTAAGAGGAGATCAAGTGTCAAGGAAAACAAGGAAGAGAATAAGCTTAAAAATTGGAGATCTTAACAAGAAACGAAGATCAATTTGAATCGTAAGCATAGCACTCAAATGAACCTAAACATAAGAAATCTAATGGAGAGATTAAGGACTTCATTGAATGTCTTATTCCAAAAAAAAAAAAAAAAAAAGGTCATATACCACTCCTCCACCTCCCACCCCCCATAATTCTCCATTCCTTTTTTTTTTCTTTTTAATGTTGAGAATAAGATATTTGTTTATTTTTCTTGATGAAAATTTATAGCATTCTATTTGTATATATATATATTTTCTTTGATTTTTTATGTAGTTGTTTCCAATACTTTTTTTTTTAATGAAAATTTTGGTTTCCATGCATCTAAGTAATTTGATCAGAACTATCAATTAATGTTAATTTTCTATTCTAATTTATATTTCCTCAAAAGTGAATAAGTGTAGAGTGCATAAGATATAAGGTGCTGCCTATGCTTTACCTTACAAGTACATATTCCCAAATTTTGGATTTGCACCCTTCTTCATAATATCTTACAACCATCTTAAAATTTATAGATTATAGAATCTATGGAGTACATCGTACGCTATAGAGCTTGTATACTATTCTATTATACTTTTTGTTATGTCTCAAACCAGGGAGTTGTAACAACCCCATTGTGTATGCCAACTAAGCTAAAAACTAGCAACTTTAGCTGCTAATGTAGGTATAGCTTATACCAGATATTTACTATTCTACAGCTTTAAATCATCTAATTTAGTGCCTGTTTGGAATTAATCTATAGTACAACTTTCCAAAATAACTTTTGAAAGTGATTTTATGGTATAAAAGCTTGAGAAGAAATCAAGTCTTATAAATAACTTTAGAAAAATGACATAGTAAGAATTTATAAAAGTCCACAGGTTTACAAAATACATTACAGGTAACAATACTTGAAAATTAAAGGGTTACCTGAAGAGACCCTATTAGTTTTCCTAAAAGTTAGTAAAGTTAATAAACAAAATATGAATCAAATCAATTTATCTTGAATCTAACTCCCCAACCTCGTTCTCTACACTTCCAAAACTTAAAGTAATATTGATGTATCTACTAAAGAACCTATAAAATGACTATAAGGGAATGAGCAACAACTTGTTTAGTAAGTGAGATGAAGACAATAACACATTTCTGATACCGAGCAACTAGGGTTTTCAAGTAGGGTTAGTTAGATGTGTCGAGCTTTATTTCGGTTTTTCTTAATTTAGTTTATATTAAGCCTAACTCACTTAATATAAAATACTCAACATAAAGTTAAGAAAAAAATATTTTTCTCTAAAAATGGTTTAAAAGTAATATCTTTGAAAACAATTCAGGAGTTGCTAACTAGTAAAATTGGTAAAAAAAATGGATTAGGATTCAAGAAATCCTAATTCATTCACTAGCACGCTAATTTTCTAAAAGTATATTTCTAGAACAATTTAAACCAAGAAACCAGGACTAGAGACTATCTTATTAAGACTAAGTCTTCATATAAAAATTAAGAAAGAAATCAATAGGCTTTTATTATTATTTAAATCATTTTAAGAAAATGAAAAAAACATGCAATGATATTACAAATGCATAAAAATGAAAATTTTTATTAAACTGAAAAAAAAAATAAAAAATTATAAATTTTTATAGTTGCTCCGAAGGTACCTATATACCTGCTAATCTAGATCAAGTTGATCATAGTTCCTTTTTTGAAAAGATTTAGTGGATTCATTCCTTTTAATTTTAAAATTGGGCTAAATTTATGCTCTTTAACAATTTATTATTTAAAAAATACAACTAAAATATCTAATTTTACTCTCAATTTAAAAAAAAAAAAACTAAATGACTAAATCTTTTGAAAAGACTTCAATTATGATTATTATTATTGAAAAAAATAACTATGTACTAAAAATTTATTTTTAAAAAAACCCTTAAATAAAAGATTTTTGCAAATCTACTAAAATGTGCAATTTAGATACACATCTTTACTAAATATGTGAATCTTAAAGAAAAAATGCAACTACATCTAAAATGCAATTTTTATTAAAAATTTAACAAAGTATGCAATTTTCATGCAATATGCAAGATGCAAAAATATTTACTTAAAATTTTTTTTATAATGATGATATACCTAGAAAATTAACTATCAAGAGTTGATATCAAAACCTTGCTCAAACCAAGAATGGGACAGACCAAGCATTTGGGTGCACGAGTCAGTTCTAGGTCATGGATTGGTTCACTTATGGATCTAAGCTAGGTCATCCTTCCTTCTTCAATAGTAGTCTAAACCTAACGTCAAATGGATCCTTTTAAACACTAAATTTGGAGAGAAATCACAATTTTATGTGATTTATATTATCAAAACTTCATTTAGCGATGGTGTTTTAATGTGAAGTGATGATTCATTGGTGATTGGAGTTTAGATTACCACAATCGTTGGTGTTTAAGGTTATATGAGTGGTAGACATGAGGCTAGTGTTGTCCATGGGTGTTTTGAGTATGCCTAAGTTGTCAAAAAGCATTCTTGTCACGTGTAGTTAAGTGGGTTGCAATGGTGTTGTCTTTTACTATTGTTAAAGCGCTGCTGTCATGGTAGCTAAGTAGGTCACAAGTGGTGCTTAGGTGTTGATGGGCAAGAGGGTCTACTATGTGAGTGGGGGTTCACAATCATAACATCAGAGTTAGGAGCGTAAGTGGATGGTAGTTGTGGTTATAAGGTATTGTTGAAGGGGTTGAGATTAGTGGTTGGGATTTGGGTTTGGGGGTCATGGTTGTGTATTGTGTTTAGGTTAAGGGCACTGCTATGGTTAGGTAAGGAAGTGGGTATCGATAGTAGTTTGCTATTCATAAGGGAGTGGTTTGCAAGTGAAGTGTATTGGTGCTACTGTATGTGTTTAAATCTATCTAAATGAAGCAGATGAACCTACCCCCCAACCACCACCCACCCCCACCTTCCTTTATAAATTAATGATCCTAATGCTGTTGAATCTTTTATATTTCTTTAAATCTTTTAGGATAAAATTCAATCTTGATTAAGGCTTTAATAAATCTAACTTTTAACAAGATTTAATGATATACACTTTAGATTTGTTAATTTCTCTAATGATTTAATCATAATTCTACTCAAACCTTAAAAAAAATCTAAATATTTAATCCAATCCACTGTTAAGATCAAGTTTTAGAAGCTTAACATTTTCTTCTCCTTTCCTTTTTGTTTTCTCAAAAAAGAGAAAAAAAAAAAAATGCTCCTAGCACTTTACAAGAGAATCAACCTCTTAACCTCTAATTCCAAACGTACCTAAGTCCTTGCTTAACGCAAACACACTTAAGCTTTTTTCTTGTCATATAATGTTGCCTAGTTTTACTTATTCTCTTTTTGTGAGACCCACCTTCCATTTAGGCTTTCTAGCTTAGACTCAATATAGCCCAACTTGTTTTAAAATAACTATAGCCTTTTAATATAGGTTAAAATACACATGCTAAATATATTTTATCACCATTTTTAAAATTTAATAAATATAGAGTCTTATTTTAATTATTCCCAATAAAATATTTTTCAATCAAATAAAAATCCATTTAAATATTTTACTGGAATTTTAATGAAGCCCAAAGATTTTAAAGATTCTAAATTGATTAAATCATATGCATATTTTTTTAATTTCACTTAACTTGACTCTAAATAACTAACTTGACTCAAACTCTTTTAACACTTTTCATTTTTTAATTTTTTTATATTTTTTCAATTATTTATTTATTTTTTTGTAAACCTAACCCAAAAAATCAAAAAGAAAAGAACCTAAAATAAAAGGGTAGCAAAAATGGGATATTTACAGTTACTCTTCTTTGTAGTAAAGTTTGAATGGAACTTCGCTATAAAGACAAAAAAATGCCCATTTTTACTGAATCTTAGCTTAGATTGATAGGGTAATGATTATTGACTTAAATAGTCAGTTGAGAATATCTTATCATGAAAGGATGAGGTAAAAGGATACTGATTTAAAATACTGACTTGAAAAGTCGGGGCAAAAGGACAAAGGGCTTGTCTTGAAAGGATAGGGAAAAATGAATAAAGGGGGGCATCTTGATAGGACGGAGAAAAAGGATAAAGGGCCCATCTTGAAAGGATGGGACAAAAGGAATAAAGGACCTGTCTTGAAAGAATAGGGCAAAACAATAAAGGGTCCTATCTTAAAAGTATGAGGCAAAATAATGAAGGGGTCGATCTTGAAAGGATAAGGCAAAAGGAATAAAGGGCCCATCTTGAAAGGATGGAGCAAAAGGAATAAGGGGCATGGCTTGAAAGGACGGGGAAAAATGATAAAGGACCCGATATTGAAAGGATGGGATGAAAGAAATAAAGGGCCCATCTTAAAAAGATAGGGCAAAATGATAGAGAAGCCTGTCTTGAAAGGACAAGGCAAAAGGAATAAAGGGTTTGTCTTGAAAGGATAGGGCAAAAGGACAAAGGGCTCATCTTAAAAGGATGGGGCAAAAAGATAAAGGGGTCTGTCTTAAAAGGATGGGGCAAAAAAATAAAGGGGTCTATCTTGAAAGGACAAGGTAAAAGGAATAAAAGGCCCATCTTGAATGGATAAGGCAAAAAGTATAGAAGAATACGTCTTGAAAGGACAAGGCAAAAAGATAAAGGGGCCGTCTTGAAAGAATGGGGCAAAAAACATAGAAGAGCCTATCTTGAAAGGAAAGCATAAAACGTATATGAGGGGGCAGTCTTAAAAGGACGGGGCAAAAATAAGGGAAATCCTAAAAAAGTTTTTACTTCAAATTAATCCGATCATAAATGATTAGAGTAAACATGTCGAACAGGTCAACTAACTCATTTTGAATTGATGGGTAACTTAGATAGATCTCTTCGAGGTTTTTAAAAAACTTTTTAACTCATCTGAATATCTCTATTGAAGACTTTATGGTTATTTTACCTAGGAATGGAGAATTTTGCAGATTGCAACTAATCGGCATACCTTGTATTGATTCTCAATATTCATTCATTTGGACAGTAGAATGTCACCATAGTATTTTATCGGTATTCTTTCATAATTGTGCTTGTTTCTTAGAATAAGGTCTTCTTTATTTATGGGATCTAATCTAGACTCTCAATTATTGTAGCAAATTGTGGTTGAAACTTTTAGCTTGTAAGTTTTTTAGCCATACCATGCTCATGTCTTGACTCAACTTTCATTGCCACCGGTTTTGAATTTCTACCTCTATGATTCCTAAAAAGTAAATCTCTTTTTCAAAAACAAGATTAGATCGCAAGGAGCATTTAACTTTATTTTACTTGGTAATTTAGGTTTAGTGGCAAGTGCTTGGTGCTAAGTGTGTATGGCTAAGAAATATGGTATTAAAGGACTTATTGGTGAAGTGTTTGTCGGTCAATAACCATCCAAAGCCGAGAACATCATGGATATCAACTTTGCTTGCAAACAATGAAAGATTAACCACAGAAAATTCTCAAGAAAAATTGGAATCTTTATTAGACTCTACATTTCATGGATAATACAATTTGACAACATCTAAATTCATGGGCTCTCTTGAATCTGGACCATCCATTTCTATTAATAATAGTGCACAACTTGACAATACCCTCTTTACTACGTAAGGGCCTTCATAATATGGAGCAAATTTTCCCTTAGGGTCTCTCACATTCGGTAGTACTTTCTTTAACACCATATCTCCTTCCTTGAAGTGTCTTGGCATACTTTCTTGTTCAAAGCCTTGACCATCCTTTGCTAGTAAAACTAATCATGACACATTACTGCAAGTCTCCTTTCATCTAAAAGGTTCGAATTCATTTCCTTATCTACTTTGCTTCATCAAGATGAGTTTTTGGCAACACTCAAAACGAATGTATTTCTACTTCCATTGTTAGTATCGCTTTAGTTTCATATACTAATTAATAAGGCGCTGCACTTGTAGAGGTTTTGACTGAGGTTCTGTATGCTATGAGAGTGAAGGACAGCATCTCATGCCAGTCTCTATAAGTGATTGCCATCTTCTTGATGATCCTCTTGATATTCTTATCAACAGCCTCAATTACCCCCTTCATCTAAGGTTGGTATAGAGTCGAGTTTCTGTGACTAATCTTAAATTGGTCGCATACCTTGACCATTAGCTTGTTACTCAAGTTTGACCCATTATTCTTAATAATAGACTTGGATGCACCATATTTGGCAATGATGTCTCTTTGTAAAAATCTAACCACCATTCCTTTGGTTACCAAAGCATCCGATGCAGCTTCTATCTACTTAGTAAATTAGTTGATCGTGACTAGAATAAATTTGTACCCATTTAAAGCTATTAGAGATCGGACTAATCATATTTATCCCCTACATTGAGAATGGCCAAGGAGCTAACAATACAAATAATTCTTAGGGAGGAGCATCGATTTTTTTAACATACACTTGACAAAGGTGATAATGCCTTACGTATTTGATACAGTCAGACTCCATTGTCATCTAGAAATATCCCATCCTCATGATTTTCCTAACCAACATATACCCATTCATACGAGGATTATGAACCCTTCATGTACTTCTTTCGTTAATTTCTCAACCTCTTCTTCATCTATGCACCTTAATAATGTTCTTTCAAGTGATCTTTTGTACAATGTAGCTCTACTCAGCAAGAAATGAGCAACCAATCTTCTTAATGCTTTTATGTCCTTTTTGTTAACCTTACCAGTAAACTCTCCTGTTTGAAGTAACCTTTTGTTATCATAACAATAGGGCTTCTTTCATTCTTTTTCTTCAACAGCTAAGCAAAAGGATGGTCTTTCCTCTACCTTAATCTTTAGGGGCTGAATCTCTATCCCATTCATGACTTTCACCATTGATTCTAATGTGGCTAGTGCATTGGCAAATTGATTCTGGGTTCTTAAAATGTAAGTGAATAAAATTTCATGAAACCTTTTAATCAATTTGCCTAAATGTTCATGATATGGTATCAACTTGCCATCTTTCATCTTATATTCTCCCAAAATTTGGAGTATTATAAGAGAAGAATCTCCATGCACTTCAAGTTTTCATATTGCCATGTCTAAGGCCATCATGCACCCCAAAATTTAAGCCTCATATTTCACTATGTTGGTTGTATAAGAAAATGATAACCCAACTACTACAGGGAAATGGTTACCCTCGAGTGATATCAGCACTGTCCTTATTCCACATTTGAACACATTAGTTACTCCATCAAAATACATTTCCTATTCCAATTTTTCATCACTCAGTTCATTTGCCACCATTACATTTTCATTAGGAAATTAAGCTTTAGAACGATCGTCACCATCTTCTAGCGGGTATTTTACCAACTAATCAACCATTGCCTGCCCTTTGACTAAGTTTTGACTCACATATTTGATGTCAAACTTAGAGAGCAACATCTACCACTGAGATATTCTCCCAATCAATGCTAGCTTTTCTATTAAATATCTCATTAGGTTATATTTTTTCAACAACTCCACCTAGTAATAAAGAGTGTAATGTTTGAGTTTTTGCATTACCTACACTAAGGCACAACATGTTCTTTCTACCTCTAGGTATTTTTGTTTGCCTTTTATAAACTTCTTACTTAGGTAATATATAGGATGCTCTTTTTTGCCTATTTCGTCTCTTTACCCCAGCATACATCCCATTGATTCAAGGAGAATCATCAAGTAAAGAATCAATGGCAGCCTCGGTGTAGGAGTGACTAGTACCGATAGATTCATGGGATACTCTTTGGTTTGGTAAATGCTTTCTCACATTCTTCAACCCATTCTATCGCTATATTCTTCCTCAAGAGTTTGAATAATTACTTGTATTAATCGGTTAGTTATGACATAAACCAAGCAATGTAATTCAATCTTCCCAACAATCCTTTAACTTCTTTTATGGTCTTTGGTGTAGACATACCTATGATTGCATTGACTTTGTCTAGGTCTACTTTTATCCCTTTTCTTAAGACCACAAAAACCAACAATTTGCCCGAAGTTACCTTAAAGGTACATTTCTCTAGATTCAGCTTTATTTAGAACTTTCTCAACTGCTCAAACAATTTTCATGGAACATTAGCATGATTCTCATCCTCCTTGGATATGGCAATTATATCATCTACGTACACTTTGATCTCCCGATGCATTATGTTATGGAATAATGCAACCATAGCATACTTATAAGTTTCCCTAACATTCATTAACCTAAAACACATAAAATAATAGAACATTCCCCAAGTGGTAATGAAAGTGGTCTTGGTTTTATCTTCCTTTGCCATTTTGATTTAATTATATCCCGAGAAACCATCCATAAATGAGAATAGAGGATTTCCTACCATATTGTCTACTAAGACATCAATGTGTGGTAAGGGGAAATTATCTTTAGGCATAGCCTAATTTTAGTCATGGAAGTCTATGCAAACCCTGGCTTTCCCATTCTTCTTAAGTATTGACAACACATTAGCTACACATTCAAGGTAGTTTGATACTTCTGTGAACCTCGACTTCTTTTATTTTAAGGAGTATATCAGGCCTAAATTGCTAAGCTTTTGCCTTTTAGGTTTAATATCATCTTTCGTAGGCAACTTATAAACTATGATTGACAAATCTAAACTAGGCATGTCTCATAAGACCAAGAAAATATATCTATGTATTTTGATAATAAATGTGAGAACTCCTACTTTTGATTATCTATCAGATTGCCCCCAATGTTCAAATTTTGCATATTCTCTTTTTTCCCTTAATTAATCACAACTATTGGTTCATCAATGATCACTCTACCATGTTCAAATCAACGCCAACTCTCTTATGTTTCATTTGGGGTCTCAATATCATCTCCAACGTCTGGCCCAGCAAGGCTGAAGGTGATATTAGTAGTTTAATCATTTACAGGCATGAGATATCCATGATTTTCATTGTTTTCATTAGATCTGAAGAATAAAGAAAAAAGGCAAAAGGTAATAAGTAAAGAATAAGGAAAGAGAATTGAAAGAAAGGAAGGAAATAACTTTATTGAATGAATCCAAATTATCTGTAAGAAAGGGCTTAACTAATCGAACTAATCATGAAATCAGATGCTCCTAATTGATCTAAGCTGCTTTTTTAAAGAGACCTATTAACAGGAATTGAAAACCCATTGCATTAAGGAAATTGGGGTATCATTATCTTTCTCTTCATTTGGATTGATGTTTCATTGCTAAGCTAAAGCCTTAGCTAAACCTGCTACTTTAGGTTCTTAAGCGTATGTTGGTATTAGAAATGTTTGGTGGACGTCTAGAAAATCCATATGAGTATGGTATAGATGATCTTCTCTTTTTCCTCAAATCTTAGCCTTCATCTTTTGAACTTCTACTTTAGTAGGCTCATATATTAGCCCAAATGTTCCAATCTAATGCTTAGATTGTTTTGAATGACCCTGTGCCCCATGTCTTAGCACTTCAATCATGTTGACTTAATAAAAAATTTGCAACCTCAATTCTTTCAATTCTTCACTCCCTATATATGAAATAGCTATCTCTTCATAAACCTGGTAGTCTTACTCCCCAAGAATAATGACTAGCTACCCTTTAGCTATGAATTTTACTTTCTAATGTAGATTGGATAGAATTGCCCCTACTAAGTGGATCCAAGGCTTACCCAATAGAAGATTGAAGGTTGGAGGTATATCTAGGACTTGGAATGGAAAGGTGAACAATTTTGAACCTATCTTGACCTGCAACCTAATTTCCTTAAGTATATCTCTCTTTCATCCATCAAAAGCCCTTACTATGATTGAGCTAGGCTTTATCTCAATTGGATCCACTCTAAGAAAATTCAATGTTGCCCATAGACACACATTTAGTGAAGAACCATTATCAATCAATACCCCAACAATGATTCTCCTTGCACACTTAACCATTATGAAGAGGGGTATTCTATGTTGATCCTCCTCTTCATGTAACTCCTCAGGTGAAAACAAGATCTGATCCATTACAAACACAAAATTGACTACTAACCCCAACTTTTCAATGGAAATCCCTTTATGATGTGCCTAGGAGCTTAATTATCACTAGGACTTACTGTTGCAGATCCGAACCAGTGGGTCCTTCAAGATATCGAAGAAAAAAGAATGAGTAGATCCATGAAGTAGGTAAGGTAGCTAACATAGAGCTACTTGGAGAATGTGATACACCAACGAACACAACACAACTTGATATGACGCACAAGTTAATGCCAAGGTTCACCCACCACTAATCCTAAGTTACTCAATGAGATTAGATAAGGGTGTATGAAAGTGGACTTAGAGAGAGTTGTTTCACAAGAACAATATATTCAATGCTTATGTGTAAAGTCAAATAATTACAACTTACAAGGGAAAGGGACTATTTATAGTAAGTCCCTAGAGCAACATTACAAATAAAGAAATTACAAAAAGGTATATACAAAAAGGGGATTCCTTGTACGTACGAAAAGGGGTAAAAGGGACAAAAGACAAAAAGGGAAAAATAGTATAATGTCAGATGAAGAGGATAGGTGGCAGTGCGACATTAGATCCATACAAGGGTTCTTTGAGCACAGCAGGTGGGAGGAACCGAGGTGTTATGGTAATAAGGAAGCTAAGAAGTGAAAGGATGTCATGAGAGTTGGAAGGAGGCTAGAAGAGAAGTACCCAACCAGGAGCTAGCCTCATTTACTCAGTAGATGACTCTTGGTGGTTGAAAGTCCAGTCATTCGGTACAAAGCTCTCAACCAGAGGAAGGTCGACATTGGCACATGATAATGAACAAAGCATAGTATAACCACTCGAAGCTCCTAGGGAATTCAACCGTCTTCCTTCGCGTACTGTTTCTCATCATCAGCGGGTTGATGAGAAAGAATCCTTTAAGTGAAGGACTGGAGGCCTGGTCTAGTAGTCGGTAACCTATAAGCTTCCTGGGGTTGTTGGAGATTTGCCCTTAAAACATAATCTTCGTCATCATCGGGTACATAGGGAGTCAAATCGATGACATTAAATGTGGTAGACATGCTGAAACCCTCGAGTAGTTCAAACTCATAGGCGTTATCATTAATGCACCTAAGGATCTTATAAGGTCCATTCGTTCTGGGAGATAATTTGTTCATCCTCTTTCTAAGGAAGCATTCCTTGCTAAGACGGATCTAGACAAGGTCCCTAAGGGTATAAATGACCGGTCTCCTTTCATAGCTTCCTACTTCCTTTTGTTGGGCCACAATTTTGGCCAATTGCTTGGTAATCTTCCGATATAACCTTTGGATTTCCTCAATACGCTATAGGTTGGGTTTACTTTCCCCTTGTGTAGTTGGAATGTTAATTAAATCTAAGGGTAGGTTTGAGTTAAGTCCATAAATAACCTTAAATGGTGATGTTCCAATCAAGCTGTTGTAGGCAAATTCAATGATGAGTAGGCATAAATCTTAGTCGTAAGAATTCTTCCCAACAGTTGTGCGCAAGAGGCTATTGATAGTTCTATTCACATCTTCAGTTTGGTTGTTTGTCTAGGGGTAACAAGAAGTACTGAACAAGAGCTTAGTGCTAAGCTTCCTCTATAGTGTCTTCCAAAAGAAGCTCGTGAACTTTGAGTCACGATTGGTCACAATACTCCTCGGTACTCCATGTACTCGCACAATTTCCTATAAAAGGAGGTTAGTGACTAATAAAGCATCATTAGTTCTATGGCAGGGAATGAAGTAACCCATCTTGCTAAACCGATCAACCACCACCATGATTGAGTCGTGTCTTCTTGATATTTGGGGAAGGCCAAGCATGAAATCCATGCTTAGATCGGTCTATGGTCGCTTTGGAATTAGTAAGGGTATGTATTCTCCATAGCGCTCTCTTCTCTCCCTTACATATTTACACACTGTACACCTCTCAAGTACTCGATGCACATCCTTCATCATCCTAGGCCAGTCAAAATGCTCCTTCAATATCTCAGTCATCCTCTTTTCCCCAAAATGGCCAACCAAACCCCTAGCATGAGCTTCTCAAATGAGTAGCTCCCTTATCGAACCACTAAGCACACAAACCTACTTGCCCTTCATCAAGAACCCCTAACTCAAGTAGAACCCTTCCATAGCTCCTCCAGCACTACACCTAGCCACTAAGGGTCCAAAATGTGGGTCATGCTCATACTAATGAGGTAAAGTACCAAATCCAAGCATCTTAACTTATAACATTGTGATGAGGGTATGACAGTGAGAAAGTGCATCAGCTATTGCATTGGTGCTCCACTTCTTATATCTGATGACATTGCAAAAGGTCCCCAAGAACTTGACCCATTTGGTGTGACGTTGAGAAAGCTTCTATTACCTACGAAGATGCTTGAGAGATTCAAGATTCGAATAGATGATAAATTCTCTCGGCAACAAATAATGTTGCCAGTTTTGGAGTGTTCGGACAAGGGCATAAAACTCCTTGTCATAAGCTGAGTAATTTAGGGTAGCACCTCGGAGTTTTTCATTAAAGTAAGTAGTGGGTTGGTGCTCCTACTTAAGGACAACACCAATGTTGACACTAGATACATCACATTCAACCTCAAAAACTTTCTCGAAATCTAGTAGGGTGAGTACTGGAGTAGACGTCAACTTAAACTTTACATCTTCAAAACTCTTCTAAGCTTTCTCTAACCACCTAAACTCAATATTCTTCATGGTCAATTCAGTCAACGGTGTAGTTATGGAACTAAAGTTCCGAATAAATCTCCGATTAAACGAAGCTAAACTATGGAAGCTCCTAACTTCGGCAGCAGTAGTCGGCGTAGGCTACTCAAGATTAGCTTTGACTTTTTTGTCAACAACTTGAACTCCCTTCCCTAAAACAACATATCTGAGGAATACAACCTCGCTTTGACAAAACACGCATTTCTTCAAGTTGTCGAATAATCTCTCAAGGCGGAGTATGTTGACCACCAATCTTAAATGCTCGACATAAGTGATGAAGTCAGTACTATGGAACAGAATATCATCAAAATAAACCACAACACATTTGCCAATCAACGTTCTGAGCACATGATTCATTAATCACATAAATTTACTCAGCACATTAGTTAAACCAAGCGGCATCACCAACCATTTGAACAGACTATCCTTTATCTTAAAGGCCGTCTTCCATTCATCCCTAAGTCTCAGTCGTATTTGGTGGTAACAATTATTTAGGTCAATCTTAAAAAAGATGCAGGTGCCATGTAACTCGTTAAGCATATTATCAAGTCGCGTCAGGTATTGGTATTTAATAGAGATCTTATTGATGGTTCAGTTGTCAATGCACATTTGCTTCGTTCCATCCTTTTTCGACATAAACATAGTTGGTATGGCATAAGGGCTCATGTTCTCACAAACATATCCATGATCCACCAACTCATCCACCTATTTCTTCAGTTCAGTTGCCTACTCAAGATTAAGCCTGTAAGTAGGTCGGTTCGGTAAGGTAGCTTCTAGTTATAGGTCAATGCAATATTTAATACCTCTCAAGGGAAGTAAACCTTTTGGCATCTTGGCAAGGAATAGGTCGACAAAGTCTTGAAGTGGCTGCCGTACTTCGGCAAGTAAGTTCTCGGCTTCTCTAACCTCCAAGAGTCTCCTGGCTAAGAGAAGCACAAAGTCCTTGGCTGAGGCTTCTTAGGCAAATTTAGCTTAGGAAATCACCAAGGACTTCTACTACAGTGTTTTAGCAACCTTCTCCTCGGCTTCTTGCACTTCCTTAAGACTTATGGGAGTCAATATAATTTTCTTCTCATCCTTTTGGAACATGTAAGTATTCCTATATCCATCGTATAATACTCTTAGGACAAACAGCCATGGTTGGTCGAGTAATATGTGAGAAGCGTACATAGGGAGGACATCACACAATACCTCATCCCTATACTTATCGCCAATGGTAATCGGTACCTTAACTTGCTCGACAACATGTAACCTACCTTTCTCATTCAGTCAGTGAATCTTAAATGGCTTAAGGTATGCAAGGGTCAACAAATTCATGGCCTTGACTACCCTTTGCATTATGATGTTAGTATAGCTCCCTCCGTCAATGATCACGGTGCATAGCTTGCTATTTATTCGGCAATTTGTATCGAAGAGGTTCTCTCTTTGCTCATTTACGTTAGCCACAAAAGAATTGAGAGATCATCAAATAATAAAGTGATACTTGGCACCACCTTTAAGAGGTGTCTTGGCATCGAGGTCTTCCTGAAATTCTTCTAACATCTAATCAACTCCCACTTCTTCCTCTCCTTCGCTCACACTCTCTACTTCAAACAAAGGCTTATCTCCCTTTATGGTCATGACTTAGCAGTTTGGACATTAACTAGCCATGTGTCCATAGCTAAGGCATTTAAAACAATTGATCTCTTAAGTTTTTCTTCTTGAGCTCTAACCTTGGTCCCTTTAGATCTCAGGTTCCTCGGTCTTGCTTTTACCTCATCCTTCTTCTGGTTAGCTCAGCATATGCCCTCGACATTCCACTCAAAACTATTTGATGCTCAATCATTTCCTGGTTAGCTCGACACCCACCTCTATTCAGCAGCATTGATTGTCCATTCGACACCTAACTAATCTGGTTTTGTCTTTACCTTTCAACTCTTTAGGCTACCTGGATGGTTTCATCCAAAGTTGTAAGGTTCTGCAGCTCCATGATGTTACCAATCTCAATCTGTAGCCTAGAGATGAACTGTGCTATACTTCATGTCTCAAGTTTATGGACACCACATTAGATCATGAGCAATTAGAACTTTCGAACATAGTCGTCCACTAATCTGTTACCTTGCTTCGAGTCTTAGAGCCATTTGAAAGTGTTTTGATTACAGTACTCAAGAATGAACCTACTTCTCAAGACTCTTTTCATTTCGTTCCATGGCTGGACATCTTATCTGGCTCTCATGCGTACATTTTGCAACTTCTTCCACCACATTGCCACATATCTAGAAAATTCTAATTCAGCCACTTGAATGCAAACAACGTCTTCATAATAATAAAAAATGAATATCTTTTCGATCTTCTACTCCCAGTCTAAGTAGTCGTCAATGCTACCAGACCCGTTGAAGCTCATGAGGTGTTAGGCTCCCATAGGAGCTCTAAGCTCATGCTCATCAACTCCAACATACTACTCCTCTTCTTCTTCATACTCTTCCATTTTGTCCAACTCTAATCTTCTTCTCAAGGCTCTATCAGCACGACAGGATGGTGATTAGTCTACAAGAAAGGCTTCTAGTGCTCATTCATTCATTTGCCTTCTCAGCCTATCTCTCATCTCTTAGCCCTGTTCAACAACTCTCTCATGTGACCCAATCTTTAGAACTCTTTGTATCGAAGAAACTAAATTAACCACAGTAGCAATAAGGTCCTGCATCACTCTCAACATCATTAATTTCTCCTTGAACACTAGGATTCAACATTCTCACAATGACGTTTTGAAAGTACTCTCTACATAAGAAATCTTCACTCAGTCTCAACCTCAAGCTCTAATACCATGATTATATGATGTGCTTAGGAGCTCAGTTATCATTAGGACTTACTACTGCAAATTTGAACTAATGGGTCTTTCAAGATATCAAAGAAAACAGAATGAGTAGGTCTACAAACTGGGTAGGGTAGCCAACATGGAGCTACTCGAAGGATATGACACACCAACGAATACAATACGACTTGACACTTCACTTGATACAACACACAAGTTAATGCTAATGTTCACCACCACTAATCCTGAACTACTCGGCAAAATTAGATAAAGGTGTATGAAAGTGGACTTGGAGAGGGTTGTCTCACAAGAACAGTCTATTCAATGCTTATATGTAAAGTTAGATAATTTTGGCTTACAAGGGAAAGGGACTATTTATAGTAAGTCGTTAGGGCAACATTACAAATAAAGAAATTACAAAAAGGTATATATAAAAAGGGGATTCCTTGCACATACGAAAAGAGGTAAAAGGAACAATAGACAAAAAGGGAAAAATAGTACAATGTCAGATGAAGAGGATAGGTGGTAGTGCAACATTGGATCCATACAAAGGTTCTCTAAGCATAGTAGGTGAGAGGAAACAAGATGTTACAACGACAAGGAAGCTAAGAAGTGAAAAGATGTCATAAGAGTTGGAAGGAAGTCGAAAGAGAAGTACCCATTTAGGAGCTAGCTACATTTACTCGAAAAAAGACTCTTAATAGTTAAAAGTCCAATCACTCGGCATAAAGCTCTCAGCCAAAGGAAGGTCGAAATTGGCACATAATAACGAATAGAGCATAGTATAACCACCTAGAGCTCCTAGGGAATTTAGCTAACTTCCTTCAACATACTGTTTCTCATCATCAATTGGTTGATGAGAAAGAATCCTTTAGGCAAGGGACTAGAGGCTTTTGAGGTGTACACGAGTGATTGGGCTGGTAGTCAGTAACCTATCACTTTAGGTGCTTTAACATCCTTCAAAATGTTGATTAAAGCCTCTTAGTGAGTATCAGATGACAATAGTAAGCCCATCAAGGAAATCTAGGCCGATACCTTAGCTAGCTAATCCATAATATTGTACTCATTAGCCTTCACTATCTTCTTCGTGGTGTTATGATCTTTCTCATCCATATCCTTAAGGATTTTTCAAGAAGCCTTCTTTATCGTAGCCTTTCTCTTAGCCTCTTCATTTTGCTTATAGACTCGTATCGAGTGAGTAAGCCCTCCAACCATAGGTGGCAAGGACCTAGTTGTTTGATTCACCATTTGGTAATCTAAAGAAACTTCTTTGTAATTCTCTAAGGCTATCTAGACATTAAAAACAACCTTCTTAAGATTACCCAATTCTTTGGTCTTCTCATTTTTCTTAGGGTACTTAAAAACCAAAGGTTTAGGCATGTCCCTAATCATACTAATCATCTTAGTTATCTTCTTTGCTTTTGCAATAAGCTTGTCTGCATCAATGTATATTGCGGGTGAACCAAAGTAATTGACTAAGTACTCAAGTTTTCTCAACAGCACTCCTTAGGTATGGACCATGGGATCTCCGATTTCAAACCTCTTTCTGAACTCCCTTCAACTACATTTCTTTTATGGTTTCAAGACCAGCATAGCCATAATGTCAAACCTTCTTTATCTTCCTATCCTTCAACAATTGATAGATTGTTGGTCTAGTTTAGGTTCTATCTCTAAAATTCATATTCTATAAGTGCCTAGCTTGCCTTAAATTCCAAGCTACCTCTTCAATAGTGATAGGGAGACTATCTACAATAACTTTCAATTCGGGCACCTTAGCGATGATCATATTGATTGAGTGTACATGATTAAGTAAAGGATTATTACCTACATTTGGAGTAAGAGTTTAAATGAAATCCAATTACACCAACTTAGCATCAACAAGATCTTAGATCTTATGCCTAAGTCTCTAGCACTGGTCTATAGAATGGCCCACCTACCCCAAATGATATTCATAATGGAGCTCTAGGCTATAGTTCCTCAATCTCTAACCCTCCTTTAGTTTTTCAAATGTTAAGAGATTCTCTTTTCTTAGTCATGGAAGAACCTGGCTTAGAGGAATGGGTATCTTGGTAAACTGTCTCCTCTATGGGTAATTATTCTAATCAGGGTTCGATAGTGGATTTGAGTCTTCAAATACGGTTACTGAGGTTGCGAGCCTAGCAACGTTACTAGCATTGACAACACTTACAGTGGCCTCCTTAGCTTTATTAGAGAACTTTGCGAGAGGCGTCTTCTTCTTGACTACTTTAGGATTAAGGAGCCTTCCTGTAGTGATAGCTTCCTTAATTTGGCACCCTGCCTCCATAATCTCTACAAAGTTGGAGGCAATGTGACCTACTAAGTGTTGATAGTGTAGATTGGCGGGAGTATTAACAAAAGTAAAGGTTAGATTTTTTTCTATTAAGGGAAGGGTAACCTTAGTTGCCATGCCCCTTAATCTTTAAGCATAGCCCTTAAAGCTCTTATTGGCTTTTTTATGCAGGTTATTCAAATCCCACATATATGGAGCCACCTTGATATTGAACTTATACTAGTTGTAGAAAGCTTAGGCTAACTTTTCCCAAGTATTGATCTCATTCAAGTTTAGTTGGGTATACTAGGTCAGGGCTAACTCAGTTAGACTGTCTTGGAAGGTTTGGATCATCACTTTGTCATACCTCGTGTATTAGCCCATCTTTCTAATGTATAGCTTAGTTTAAAGCTTCAAATAGCCAATTCCATCATATTTCTCAAACTCCAAACCTTTGAACTTTTCCAAAAAGGCATCGTCTTCATATGTCAACAAATTGATCATTTTCATCTACTCAAGCTGATCAACTACTTCTAGGGCTTTCATCTTCTCGATTAACTTCTACATAAACTTCCTTTCCAACTCCTTGTGTTTTTCCTTAAGCTCTTTCCTTTACGTCTCAACATTAGGGACTAATTACACATCTTCCAATTCGGGTGGGAGGAGGGTCACATCTATGTTCTAATTCAGGTTGACTTGAGATGACTGGCAATCAATGAGAATTCTAATAGCTTAAGTGAGAGCTTAAATTTGTTCTGTCATCTTGATTGTGTTCTCTTCTAGAGCTATGATTCTTAGGTCATACTTTGTTTGGCTGATGTTTTTTATGTTAGGGCTTAACATTCTTGCTTTGGAACTAGTGAATATCGGGCTTCTAAAAAATTTACTCGTTTGGATGCCATCTCCAAAATCCTACAAAAACCTAAGTTTGGATCCTTTATCAATTAGATTTCTTTTGTTTTTTTTTTCCCTTTATTTTTCGAAGACATCTATCAAAAGCAAAAATAAAGGCAATAAACAAAAGAATGAGTAAAAGATTGCGTAACCAATAAAGACTTTTACTCAAAGGAGCTATAAATTTATTAATAATCATAGAATCAAGTCTAGACAATGGACTAATAAGAGGGTCTAACTAATCTTCCGAATAACTTAAAAAATGAATCATATATCTATAAAAGTAGATGGATCTGGCTAGGGTAAGTTTCCTCAACTTACTTCATAAGTCTATGGACGGTAACATCTATATCTCGAATATTTCCCTTAAGAAACTGGTTTTCTTCCAACAACCCCTCATTCTCCATTTTTAAGTCATTAATGATCCTTTTACCCTTTTGAAACTAAACTTTAACTCTAGCCAATATAGGATCTTAGTATGCCTGCTTAGTAGGTGAAAGGTATTATAGCTCTAGCTTAAGTTTGAATATGTTTGGAGCTTTATGCTAAATCCTCCTGGTCTTCTTCAGCTAATCATAAATGAACTGTTTAGTGGCCTACTATTCCCTAACTTTCCCCCTCAAAGTCCCTACATTTACTGTAAGCTCCTAAAATTGTGTTTAGGACAACTGAGCTTAGATTTAGGACTTTTAGGGAAAATTATCCAATTGATTTCAAACTTTACAACTAAGATAAAAAAGTTAGATAAAGTAGCACAGTGAAGTTAGATTTTGGAAATAATGACCCAAAATCCCAATTTTACCCTTAAAAATAGGATTATTTAATATAGTACTAAAATACTTGAAACTACTAAAATCAAGCTTGAATTACGATGAGAACTTAGAAATAAGTTAATTAAGCTTCAAAATAAGATAATATAGTATAATTTACTATATGAATATACTCGTATTTTTATGAGTATACCTAATATAAATAATAATTATACTCGTAAATTAACTCTAATTTACATAATTATATATATAATGTGTTGAATTCTTACGAATAATTAAGAGAATATATCTTAAAAATAAAATATATATTAGAAACTTAATTATATAAGTATATTTGTATATTACGCGTGATATATACTTAGGATATATACCCGTATATTAATAAATAATTAAATCTTAATAAACTATACCGAAAATGCTAGAATAATTACAAATCTCATCCAAAAGACTCAATTGCAGTTGGGAATGTTTGGGTTTTCACCGTGGAAATTGGGAAAAAATTAAGGATGTTGATTCAAAAGCAAGTTTGTAGGATTTGGCCACCTCTTACTTGCATTTATGAAGAAAAAGAAAAGAAAAAATTAAAAAGAATAATCCAATAACAGTAACCGACTCCAAAGAGCATAAATAGGATTCCTCATATCATTTCCTGACTTTACAAACCAGATACACTTAAAGGAAATAAAGAAAAAATTATGGAAAAATAGGAAAGAAAATAAGAAAAATAGAAGAAATTTTGTGCTAAGATAAAACTCAAACCTACCCTGAATCTGCTGTGAAACCCAACCATCCCTAGGCAATCCACCCACCGCGCGGGCCACCCAACACACCCCTAACTGTCATCGGCCACTGTTACATCCAAGAATAACTAGGTCAATTCTTTGCCTTATTTTTCAATAATTTGTAAAAAATACTTAAACTACACAAAAAATCATGAAAAAAATTGTAGTACGGTTATTTTGAACATGCTTTTGTGTGATATTTTTATTTTTGAAAAAATTGTAATATTTAGTATACTTGCTTAAGAAAATTATTATTCATTCGAAATTTGAATTGTAAAACAAAAGTACCAAATAATGTTGTTTCTAACTTAAAATTTTTGTTTAGGATGTGTGTGATATATATATATATATATATAATTTCTATGTAGCCCAAATTTTTATTTGAATATTTTTAATATTTATTGCATTTTTTGGCCTAAAAATAGCTCGAAAATAGGCTAAAATTGTGAAATAAATAGGAAATTATGAAATTAAATGATGAAATGGACATGTACTAATCTCTAATGAATAATAACAATGTTAGGTCAGATTGAAATTAATTTGGTGTAAAAAGGATCATAATTGAGTAATTTAGGATAATTTAGAGGCAAAATCGTAAATACAAATATATAGGCAATGGGTTGAAAACTTAAAACCAAGTAATAACTGAGTTCCCCATATTTTTAGGAGTCTATAAAAATTTTCAAGGAATTATTTGGTGACTTGAACTATTTATTACAAATTTACGTTGTAAAATTGTTTAAATTACAAGTCGGGACGTATCTTTAGTAATAATAAGTTAAAATGAATTAAATAGTTGAATAAAAACTATGTATGAGGTTGCTAATCAGATTAGATAAAAAGGGTATTTTAAATATATTTATTGACATTTTCTGACAGGGATATATTGTAGGTATATTAGGGTTAAATAATACTTATATTATAGCATTATATTAAGAAATTAAATAAAATATAGTTTAATAACCTAAAATACGTGTAATACATTAATATTTATTTAGATACGTATAACTGTATCAAAAACTCGAACTATCCATTAAAAGAGAAACAAGACTCATAACATGTGTCGTTGAATCTATACGAACTCAATGACACTAACTTTATTAAAATCGGATAATCTTAGGTAATATAACTTATAACTCTATAATATTCTAAAATGTGTGTATTTCGGTAACCCTATCGAAATTAAAATGTGATTTAATAAATTAAAAGTACGTTTTGATACAATTGAAATGATATATAATACGTAATAGTATAAATTACGTCTATTATCAATAATTAACCACTTAACTCAATATGTAATAATAATAAAACTATATATTATTATGTTAATATATTCATATATATATTTAGATATATATATATATATAACCGTTTTAGATTGAACCCTAATGTTTTTGTAATTATTACAAAAACTAAATTTAGGTTTTGTATGTACATAGGATCTCATAGTGGTCAAACTGTTGATAGCTCGAGTTTACCGTAGTAAGTGTCTGAACAAGTAAGTTGGGATTTGTAACTTGACCGCTTGTTAGGATACTATACTAAAGTATTTGGAGACTTAGGAATATTTTTTATTGTGTTTGTAATTAATTGTTTGTGCACATGCTGTGTGTGTGAATGATATTCAGTTGTGATAGGAGTTGAACTCATTGGTGTACTGTTATGCATGTTTATATTGTCTCTGAATTGTATGAACTTGTCTGGTCACCCTTAATAATCATTAATGTTTATTTGACTAAAATGAAACTGGACATGGATAACACCTATTAAGAGAAACGATCAGGGTATCAGGCTAAATACCGACTTTCTTTGATGAAGATAGCTGAAATGGTTATTTCCCCATCTTCAGTCAAACTAAGTGACAGGCGAGGAGGTTACAGTAAGGGTAGGGGCCGTACTTCGAAGGTGGTCGTAGGGGGAGGGTGTCCTCCATTACACAAGCCCAATTTTGGTCTGATTTAAGTCGCGATAAAAACTTCTTAATCTGGGTTGGAGTGGATTTAATTTCTCTAATCTCAAAATAGATCAAATAACATTGTACGATATTTCATTTGATTGATTGCATTGCATTTCATCATAATTAATAACCTTACTTATGATTGTTTGGTACTCTTCTAACTCCGTCCCACTTATTGAGTTAGTTATACTCGCATCCCTATAAACTCTTTTATAAGTACTAAGTGAGGACTAGGATGTTCCAATACTGCCAACCCTAGGTTAATGAGTTGTTGACTGGGAAAGTAAGGGACGAAGAATTAACTAAACCTGGGCTTTTGACTTTTCTTTTGTATTTTCTTTTGAATTTTGAGGAAACTAATTGGGAATTCCCTAGGATGCCCACTAGTTTCCTAACTTATTGTAAATAATTTGCAAAACTCGTAGCTTTTTGATAAACTCTGATTGTAAATTATAACTCTGGATGGAAGACGTTTATGTCAGTATCATTGTGTTATGGACAACAGGTTATATAGAACAGGTATTTTGTAAAGCTATACCATAGGTTTGATTACTCACAAGTATCAGAACGGATGCTTTAAGCTGGTTGAGTCGTATATGCCTTGTGTAGACTGTATTTACAATAGCAGCTATGAGGCCAGCTTCTATCTTAGGTTAGTTTACACGGTGAGATTGTTGTGACTCCTCCTGTTCAAGGTATAACATTTACTACCTTCTTGACTTCCCTTCTCTCTAATAATTTTACCAACTCCACTAGTCGTTCAATCAAGGTAGCTGTAGGTAAGCAAGGATCTTGATAATTCAATGTCACATTTCTAAAGAATCCTTGCATGCTATCTCTTGAAGTAGGCTTAACTATCTAATGACACAAGCTAAGAAATACTCTATACAGCTCGTAATGCCGATAAGAGGGACCCCTACATAACCAATACAACCTAAGATAGCTCAAGTGCAATTACTTTACTTTGCTATCCACATAAAATCCTCTAGCTACATCATGTTTATCATAGCCACCCATCATTTGAGCTAAGCCTCTTCTAGCACCTTAAGGTAACGAGCAAAATTGTCAATCAAATTCATACACTCAGTCAAAGATGATTTAAGAAGGTTCCCTCCATACCCTTGTATGTGACCAAGGAACCATATGATAAGGATGGTAAGGTTGGCTATGAAATACCCATGCCCTTACTTCCTTAAATGGGTAAGTATCCTGAATTGCTCTACCAATAATGCCAATATATAGGATTTGTTGGCAAAAAATTGGGCTACTAGTTTAGCTACCCTAAAATGGACTTTACCATACCTAAAAAGAAATAGCACTATCCCAAATACAACTATAACAAAGGTATTCACTCGCTTTTCAACCCCCAATTCATATCCCCCACAAAAGATTTGATGATGTTTTTGGTAAGCATCTGAGCCCGAAAACCACACAACTGACCTCAAGATATGGATGCATTTCTTGCCCCAGAATAATAAGAAAGTGGCTAAGGCTACTTTTTTGACTCCCAGTAGGTCATGAAGGCTTTCTCGGGCTAGACTCTAAGATTTGGAATTGTTATTCCCACTTCAAAAGGTGGGGTACTAAGTAGTTGGGAATGCTTTTCTAAAGTGGGTGTTAGCATATGTGGGTCGAACTTGAAGGCTAAGGATTATGGGTACCAGTAGTGGATTAGGGCTTGGATGAGTGGCCAATGAAGCTAGGTTTGCATAAGGGACATGATTGACCCAATCTTCTTGTGGATGTAGTCTTGCTTAATGGTTGGAAGATGATTCAACTATTCTTTCAATATGCCCATAGCGTACTTATCGAGTTGGACTTCATAGATGGGCTAGGGATTGACACTACCTTGGTTTTCAATGTCTATATTACATAAAATATGAGATTATACAATTATTTACAAAAAAAATGAAAAATACTACAAAATTTACAACAAAGCTACATATGATATTAATAATTTTGCAGCTCCTTCAAGTCTTTTAAATTGTGCAGCCTTTTACTCATAAAAAGAAAGCTAAACTACATGATATACATTAAAAAAAAACAACATATATAATACAGGAAGAGACATGTGGTGTCAAATGTTAGTTCATATAAAACAACAAATAAAAAAAAAATCAATACAGTATGCTACATACACATGAAATGCAATAAGGGCCTGTAATTAATAAATTATAGGAATTATTATAAACCCATGGTTGAAGTTACACTTATATATGTGTATAAATTTCTAAAATAAAATTTTTGGAAATATGAGGCTTATGGACACTTATATGTAAGGGTACTGGTTTATTTAATTTCCTTCCTTTTTTTAAAAAAAGAAAAAAGAAAGCTTAACTAACCACTAATTATAATAATTAAATTTTTTTGTTCCTATAATTGAAAAATTACTAACCCCTCTTTTTTTTAAAAAAAAAAAAATTATACAAAAAGGTGGAATCTATAGGTCTCAAGCTCTATAGCCTTAGGTATTCTTAGAGGAAACACCTAGTGGGCTACATCAAAGCATAAGTTTGTTCGCTTATCATCGCCAGGCGGGGGTAAAGACCTTAGCTACTCGCAATTTACATGACAGTAGCCTATCATAGGTCCTTAAGGTAGCCCAAATATGACCATATCTAAGTATACACATGATTTTTAAAAGAGTCTAGACCTTCCTCTCCCCCCCCACCCAAATAATCTCCTAATAGCAGGCCCATTGGGTTAAGCTTTTCCTAGAAGCTTGTATCACTAAAACTTAGTTAGTACAACTATATTATAGTATACGTTAGCTAAAGAGAAAACAAAACAAATAAAAACCAATTAATTAAATTTTTAATTTTTACATGGCTAGCCTACTTTTTCCCTAATGGAGTTACCAATTCTATTGAACCCTATTTCAATTTTTTTTAATCTATTTTATACTAAGAAACCTAGCCCGCTTAATATAAATTACTTGATATAAAATTAAGAAAAAATATTTTTCTCTAAAAAATGTTTAAAGTAATATCTTTGAAAATGGTTTAAGAGTCACTAACCAGTAAAATTGGTAAAAAATGGATTAAGGTTTCTTAGGTAAAAGAAACCTTAATCAGGTCACGAGTCTACTAATTTTCTAAAAATACATTTTTAGAACAATTTAAACCAAGAAATTGAGTCCAGAGACTACCTTATTGAGATCAAGTCTCTATGTAAAAATTAAGAAAGAAATCAATGGGCTTTTATTATTATTTAATTAATTTTAAAATATATGAAAAAAATGCAATAATATTAAAAATGCATTAAATTAAAATTTTTCCTAAAATAATAAAAAATTTACAAATTTTTACGATCGCCCTAGAAGTCCTTATGTACTTGCTAATCGGTATCAAACCGATTGTAGTTTCTTTTTAAAAAAGATTTAGTAGCTTAGTTTCTTTTAATTTGAAAACTAGGTTAGATTTACGTTTTTTAACAATTTATTATTTAAAAAATAAAATAAAATGTTTGATTTTATTCCCAATTTAAAAAAGAAAAAACCCTAAATGTCCTAATATTTTGAAAAGACTCTAATTAATAGTTTTATTATTTAAGAAACAACTATGTACTAAAAATTTTTTTTTTAAAGAAAAACCCTAAAATGCAAGATTTATGCAAATCTACCAAGATATGCAATATAGATACACATCTTTACTAAAGATATGAATCTTGGAAAAAATATATAACTATGTCTAAAAAAGCAATTTTTATGAAAAATTTAATAAAATATGCAATTTTCATGTAATATGCAAGATGCAAAAATATTTATTTTCCATTTTTTTATAATGATGATATGCCTAGAAAATTAACTATCAAGAGTTGATATTAGAACCTTGCTCAAACCAAGAATGTGTCAAATTGAGGATTTGGGCGCACAGGTTAGCTTTGGGTTGCAAATGGCTCAACTTTCAAATATGGGTCGAGTCCTCCTTCCTTCTTCAATAGCAGTCCAAACCAAACTTCAAATGGATCCTTTTGAACACTGAATTTAGTAGGAAATCACAGTTTTATGTGATTTATATTATCAAAATCGTTAGGCAATGGAGTTTTAATGTGAAGTGATGATTCAATGGTGATTGGAGTTTAGGAGTGCTACGGCAATTGTTGTTTGAGATTGTATGAGTGGCAAACGTAAGGCTGGTCTCATGTGTAGGTGATTCAGGTGTGCCTAGGTTATTGAAGAGCATTCTGGTCACATGTGGTTAAGTGGGTTACAATAGAGAGGTTGCGGCAGGGTTGTCTTTGATTATTGTTAAAGCACTATTGTCATGGTGGTTGAGTAGGTTATAAGTGGTGGTTAGGTGTTGATGGGTAAGAGGGTCTACTATGCAAGTTAGGGTTCATAGTTATAATGTTGGAGTTAGGTACGCAAGTGAACAATGGTCATGGTTGTGAGGGGCTATTGAAGGGGTTGAGATCGATGGTTGGGATTTGGGTTTTGGGGTCATAGTTATGTGTTGTGTTTGGGTTAGGGGCATTGCTATGGTTAGGTGAGGAAGTAGGCATTGACAATGGTTTGCTATTTGTCAACAGTAGTGCTACCATATGTGTTTGAATTTGTCTAGATGAAGTAGATGAACCCCCTAACCCCCCTTTGTAAATTAATAATCCTAATGTTGTTGAATCTTTTGGATTTCTTTAAATCTTTTAAGATAAAATTCAATCTAGATTAGGGTTTTAATAAATCTAATTCTTCACAAGATTTAATGATATCTACTTTAGATTTGTTAATTTCTCTAATGATTTAATCATGATTATATTCAAACCTAAAAAAATATCTAAAGAATTCATCCAATTCACTCTCACGATGATGTTCTAGAAACTACATTTTCTTCTCCTTGCATGTTTGTTTACTTGAAAAATTAGGAAAGGGGATGTGGTCACGTACATGACACATGACCTAACAAGAAGAAAAAAAATGCTCTTAGCGCTTTACAAGAGAATCGACCTCCTAACCTTTAATTCCAAACACGCTTAAGTCCTTGCCAAATGCCAACACGCCTAAGCTTTTTTTCTTATCATATAATGCCACCTAGTCTTACTTATTCTCTTTTTAACAGTCCCACCTTCCATTTGGCCTTTCTGTCTTAGATCTAATTTAACTTAACTTGTTTTAAAATAATTACAGCCTTTTAATATAGCCCAAAATACACATGCTAAATATATTTTCTCACCATTTTTAAAATTTAATAAACATAGAATCTTATTTTAATTATTCCTAATAAAATATTTTTCAATCCAATAAAAATCCATTTAAATATTTTATTAGGATTTTAATGAAGCCCAAAGATTTTAATGACTCTAAATTTATTAAATTGCATGCATATTTTTTTAATTTCACTTGACTTGAAATCTTTTGATGGTTTTATTTTTTTAATTTTTTGTATTTTTTCAATATTTAGTTTTTTGTAGACCTAGCCCAAAAAATCAAAAAGAAAAGAACCAAAAATAAAAGGGTGACAAAAAAGGGAAGTCTATAAAATGCAATGTATGTTCAAGTAAATATCATCTCACGACGTTATCCAATCTATCGTGAGATCAAAAGAATTGTACCTACTCTAATCTAAGTTGCGGAGTTTGACACTATGCACTTTATGGATTAAAACCAATGTGAGCCCTATATTTGATAATTAGGAATCAAAAGTATAAATTTAGGGTATCAATGAAACTAACCTAATTAACTTAAAAATTTACAAATAGACTCGAGGCATTAGACGAGGAGACCTTGTAGACTTGGATATTAAAACTATGATTAAACAATAATATAGCTAAAATAGTACAATATAATTATATTAACTATTATTCATCGTAATTACGTAAAATAGGTTTTGCCAATTCATAAACTATTAAAGATAAACTATATATGTAATAAAATTATTATGGGATATAAAATAACTTATATAATATATATGTATGTATCATGTGTAATTTTTATGTACATATACTCGTATTTACTTAAAATACCCTAATATATACAGTAGATATCTCATTTTTGCCATTTTGTTATTTTTCGTTAGTTGAGTCAAGTTAAGAAATAAAAAAATAATAATAATGAAAAAAATAAAATAAAAAATAAAAAAACGAAAATTAAAAGAAAAAATGAAAAAATAAAAAAAAGAGTTGAGTCGTATCGTATCAAGTCAAATCGAGTCAAATCGTATCGAATCGAATCGTATCGAGTCGAATCGAGTCTAGTCAAACTGAGTTGTATCGGATCATTTAAGATCAAATCAAGGACGGTGTATGATTAATTTAATAAATTTTAAGTCACTATAGAACTTAGCTTTATTAAAATAATTTTTGGTCCAATTCAATATAAAATAAATTTTTTATCTAAATTATATTAGGTTAGATGAAATTGATAATTTATTAAGTGGACTATTGGGCTAAATCAAATTAGATTAGATCAGGCCTAGTAAATAGAAAGCCTAAATAGAATTTCTAAAAGTTAAGTCAATTCTTTACCGGGTCTTTCGTTTATTAAAGATCAAATCCAATTATTGGTGTATAAATAAGAATTTAACGGTAAAGTTAAGGAGGTTTTTTTTTTATTCCCACAATTAATTCAAAATTTCCGCAAAGCTAGACGAATTCCAACTTTCCACAATCTAAAGTCGAGATCAAATTCCGAAGCCAATCCAATTTCGACCAGACGACCAACCAAGGTTTAAATTCCCTAAAAGCAATTGATCTCCGAAGCTTGACGTTAATTGCAAGTCCTGTAGCCAACAATCAAATCTTCGAACCTAATGCAAGTCCATGCTCTAACTTCCAATGGACTAACAATTTTAGAAGCCGAAGTCCACATCCCATGCTTCAACATCCAATTTCAACTTGACATATCAATCCGTCCCCTACTACTTTTGAACACAAGTCGAAATTCGAAAACCAACGATAAGCCAAAATCCAAATCCAACAATAAGCCAAAGTCTAAATCCAACATCAAGCAAATCAAATCACGAGCCCTTGACCGAAGTCCACATCCTCAATCCAGCGAAGCACAGGCAATTCAATCAGCATGACACATATCCTCAATCCAGCAATTCCACACAACAAACAACTAACGCAATCTGATCTCAATCTTCATCTCACACATAATCAAATCACGCACGATGTGTAGGTAAAATTATTTTATTTTATTTATTTATTTTATTATATTTAGTTCGATTATTTTAATAACCTATTTTTTGTTTTAGTACAGTCTTTTTTTATTATTTTTTTCATATTGCATTATATTTTTTAGATAATTCCAATGAAATTTAGTTAAATTGAGTTTTTTGTAAAATCAAGTTTTTTTTTTTTAAAATAAATGTATCTTACAGTTGAGATTTTAAAAAGATATGTATCGAAATACATATCTTGCGGTTAAGATTTAATAAAGATACGTATCGAGATACGTATTTTGTGATAGAGATATATATTGTGTGGTTAAAATATGTATCTTACAGTTAAGATTTAGAAAAAGATATGTATGGAGATATGAATCTTATGGTTGAGATTTAGAAAAGATATGTATGCGGATACGTATGTAAACCGTATCTTCAACATATCTTACAGTTAGGATTTAAAAAAAATATTTTGACACTTAGTGATTTTAAAAATAAAAAAAATCTTAATTGGGATTTTAAAAAAGATTTAGTTAGTTAAGATTTAGTTAGTTAAGATTTTCTTTAATTCGAAAAAATTTGACTTCTTAGGTTTTTTTAAATAATAATAAATTGTTAAATAAATGTAAACCTGGCTTGGTTTTCGAAATAAAAAGAATCCACCCATTAAATATTTTATAAAAGAGAATTACAACTCATTTAATCCCGACTAACAAGTATGTAGGCACATTTGGGACAACCGTATAAAAAATAAAAATAAAAACTTTTTTCACTTTTTCTTAGAAATTTGTAATAAAAAAATAATAAATCACTTTAGTTATCTTTTGCTTATTTAGGTATATTTTTAATATTTTTGGAAAATTATAAAAATAAAAGCCCATCAATTTTTCTTTAGTTTTTACATTATGACTTAGTCTTAATAAATTAGCACCTGAATCCAGTTTTTCTAGTTTAATTTTCTAAAAATCAAATTTTTAGAATATTCGTAGATTAATGGTCAAATTAGGATTTTTTCACCTGAAAACCCTAATTTCGTTTTTTACCAATTAAACTAGTTGGCAACTCCAATTTTTAAAAAATTTTAGAAAAAAATGATTTCCTTAGTTTAATGTCAAGTAATTTATATTAAGTGGGCTAGACTTAATATAAGTTAAATTAAGGAAACTAAATAGGGCTCGACAGATTTAGCGACTCCACTAAGGAAACTTAGTGGGCTAGCCATGTAAAATTTAAAAATAAATTGATGGGCTTTTCTGTAATTATATTCTTTTTTGTGTTATAGTTGTATTAATTATTTTTTTAGTAATACAGGCCCTAAGAGAAAAAAGCTCAACCCAATGGGCCTTCTTAGGGAAGGAGAAGAAAGAATTTTAGTTCTTGCATTTTTTTTTTAGAGCTTATAATAAATACAAATTATTAAATAAAGCAGTTTTCATGTGTATTTTCGTCTTTATATGCTATGAAGCTAGCTCAATTCAAATAGAGACATTTTGAATGAGTGAAAATGGATAAAGGAAATGTGAACTTAACTTAAAACTCTACACCTAAGGGAATGATAACACATTACTTAAAAGATTTATGATGAAAAGAGGCAACTCATGTGCCAAACACTAACCCTAGATACACATGAGAGAAGAGTGCCATCAAGTGAGTATTGGGCTCATTCCTTAAAAGAGGCTTGTCTTGGGCTTAGTACATGTGTCAAAATGATATTAAGCATTCGTTTCATCATCCCTAAATATAGTTATCCCTTGCAAACCCATTTGAACCTTTAGGAGATTTTTGTTAGAATTAGCCCTACCAAGAATCACCCCAAATTGGGGCAATCAGGAGGTTAAGGTCATTAAAATCTGGAGAAAAGGAGGAGACTAAATTGTGCTTGCCTTAGTTGTGCTAATTCATAAGCAAATGTTATCATAGATAATTCAATTTCTTTAGGATGATGAAGAATTTCAAACAATATACACCTCACTCAGGCCTATACATTCATTTAAACATATCAAGTCCGTACATTCTTTTCTAAACACTTCAAAGCCATATACACTTTCCCAAGCTTATATACCTTGAACCTGCCTTTTGGTGCTTCAAATCCTATTAAGTGAAAGCTCAACAATGGAAGGTAATCACCTTGACCAAAAAAAATAAATAAAGAAAGAAAGAAAAAAGAAGAAAAGAAAAAAAGAAAAAGAAAAAGAAAAGAGAGAAAAACGTGAAAGAGAGAAAAATTGAAAATATTGGCAAGGTGATCACCTTCAAAGAATAGCCAAATTACAAATAAAGCTTGAAGTCCAGACTTGTGATAGTATCCAAAATCTAAACACTTTCAATTCCTAAGCCTAAAAGCAAAGCCCTCATTTTAGGATCTCACTTACTATACTAGCCTTAATGAAACCCTTTTGACTAAAGAAATGGTATTATCTTAAGCGAAACTTGCTTATGAAACTTGGTAAGCCGATGTTTAGTCTCTCCTAAGTTCTTGGCTTGTAAACCTGAGATAGATTGTATATAATTTCTTTTAAAATTGGCTAAAGCACATTCATATCCATTTACTTAAACCATTGACCAAAAGCCTTACATTGTAAACCTAAAAAAGACCTATTGATTGATCTAAATGTATCATTTACAAAATAGGCTACAATTTTTGGAATTGATGTTGAGAGTAAAAATAGACCTATGAGAGTACAAGGAAGTCCAGTTTGACTAAACATTTCAAATAATGATATCTACCCCCTTAGTGGAAAATTGAAAAGTTGAGTACTTTTTCAAAAATAAGGATGGTCATTTATCCCAAGTTGGAAATCAGTGCTTCTAAAAAAGTTTAGAGATCATGAATTATACTCTAAGAAACAAAACTGGAAGAATGAGCGATTAACAAGCAAGGGGTAAGCCAACCTCTTATTTGTGATCTTTAAGAGTTTTCGAGACTTTCATACTTGTTAGCAATACAATTTTCTATCGAAGAGTATTTTTTTTTCCTTAAAAAAAAACATTTCAAAAGAGAAATGAAACTTTAAAAAAAAAAATTTATTAAGAGATTTCTTAAAAAAGAGAGGGGCTAAAAGTTTTAAAGAATCATCAAAATCCCTCAAACTCAAAGTAACATATCAATTTGTCAAAACTTATGAAAGTTTTCTTCCTTCCTAAATTGCTTACTCAAAGGAGCACTATCCAATCTCGTCTAGTCATTTTCCGAATCACTTGCTCAATGGAGAGCCATCTAATCCTTTCTAGGATTGCTTACTCACAGGAGCCTATCTTATCTTTTGTTAGATCACTTGCTCAAAGGAGCGTAATTCAGTCATTTAAAAGATTGCCTGAGGACGCTATCTCATTTTATCTTTAATAAAATGTCATCTTCTATCCTCTTCGAAAGATCTATCCTTTTAAGCAAAACCAATTTTTAAGATCTCAAAAAGATCTATCCTCTTTGAGTCACCAAAATAAAACAAGAATCTTAGAGAGTTCTATCCTCTTCGAATTATTCAACAAAATTAAGACGAATCTCAACAAGATCTATTATTTTCGAATTATTCATCAAACCAAAACGAATCTCAAAGAGATCTATTCTCTTTACATTATTCACTAAGTCAAAGGAAACCGAAATAGGGCTCGACATATACATTTTAGGCTAAAATAACCTAAGAAAATTAATAAAAAATCATTAAAAATTATATTAAAAAAAATCATGGGCAGTTAGGAATTGGAATTTCGACATGTGGAATTAGATGTATAGCTATTGAAGGTTAGAGTAAAATTTACATGCAAAAAAAATCCATATTTAAGCTAAGATAAGGGAAGAGAGAGAAAGATAATTCACATCCCTAATCTATAAGTTGAGAAAAATACAAAAAATCTCTTTGACATTTAGTACATGCAAATTAGGGTTTAGGAAAATTAGGATATGGATTTGAGGATTTAAAGAGGTAAATTAGGAAATTATACAAAAAATAGATGCAATATGATTAGTAAAGAGTATGGAAGGTTGGAGGGTTACTAGAGCTTAACCACCACTACCACCACTAAAAGTAAAAAATTAATATATTTCCTTGCATAATATTACTTAGATACTAAGTTTGAATCATATTTGGAGTATGTGTAATTGTTCTAGAGTGGTTAGATTGATTGGTAAAGTAAGAAGTTATGAAAGGTTGGAAGTTGGCCTTAAATAGTGAAGTTGGTATTTAACCAATTTAGTGAACTTAAAACAATTGATGAATTGTAATGTAATGAATGAAGAATTAAGAAGTAATAAAACTAAGGAAGGTTGGTGTAGAGCGTTATTTAATGTTTAAATTTGATTCCACAATTGTGACTTAGAAAGAACTTGGTAAATTAGTTAATTATAGGACATATAGTAAAGGCAGAGGATGATTCAGAGGGTTCTGGTAATGAATTTCTTGCTACATTGATGCTTAGAGAGTAAATCAGAAGCAAAAATGATGAGTAAAATATAAAAACAAGGGAAGTAGAAGGTTGGTCAGATGATGGTTTTATTAAAAATCTTATAGATAACAAAATGAGAGGGTAACTTAGAGGATTCTCGAATAGAGAGCTTAACTTAAAGAAGTTTAGAAGCTATCTTAGAGGATAAAATTAATGTAACAAATAACCATGGTATAGCTTAGAGAACAACTCAAAGAATTTCTGACTAAAGGAAATTACTATAAAACTCATCAAAACCAAACTCAAAGGATTTTTAGGCTAAAGAAAATTACTATAAAACTACTTAGAATCTAATTCAAAGGATTTTTTACAAAGGAAACCACTATAAATCACTCAGGATCATAACTCAAAGGATTTGGTTGATTAAGGTAATTTGTAAAAATTATTAATTGGTCAATCTAAACCCTATAAGATTTTAGTGACCCAAAAGTAAAGTTAGATGGAAAAGTTTTTGGATAGTCCTTAAAACTACCTAAAATTAATAATAAAGCCTTAAGTGAAAGAATCGAACGCTAAACGTTAAATCAAATGTCATGACCCTAAGGGAGGCCTAATAAGATTGCTTAAAATTTTCATGTCATTTGTGCACCTATGATCTGAAAATCGCCTTACAAGTTAGAGATTACAAGACTTTAAACAATTAATCACTAAAGTTTCAATTCTTAATTTAATTAACTTACTACAGTATATATGTAATTATGGATATCCGATAAGCCATAGTCCATCAGAACCGCAGAGAATCGGTATTACTTACCAAACAATAAGATTAGGTAGTAAAGTTCTAAAACTTAAACTTACGAAAGTCATAACATATAATTCAAACAAAATATATAGTCTATCATCAGATTCTAACTTCTAAGCACCTCGACGCTGGTACTCAATACTTGACTCTTAATCCATGCACGATTATCTAGTAACTTGTAAGAGAAAAACTATTAAGGAGTAAGCTATAAGAGCTTAGTAAGTTATCCCTCGTACTATACTAGCAAACAAGTTATCAAACAGTTTATTATCAAACATATGAATGCATAAACAGACAGTATGCCAAATAATATATATGCAATTGACCGGTGTTGCATACAACATTGGATTTAACGCCCTCTAAAGTAAGGGTTGGAAATACATTAGCACCGATCATAACCAGGATCTAGCACCTAAGTTTTTAACCATATATAAATATATATAGAAATTCTCTATTTCACAAAACAGGTTTCTATTTCCAATAGTCAATAGTATACAAATATCCAGGTTTAGTAGTGAGGTGGCTCCCACAGTTTACGCTCACACCTTACAGCGGTGGTTTTTAGATGCAATCCTTAGTCACCCACTGTTAACGTCTTTAGTGCTAAGTAAACAAGCAAACCAAGGGTAAGGTCTCATTGTACCAATGCTCTTGTAGTACCAGTGCTCCTATACTATACTAATCAAATCATATAGGAATCCATCCCTCTAAGGCTCTTCATTACCAACCTTGTAAGATAATGGTCGGAACATTATATGCAATGTTCGTGCTTTATGCATGATCTATTTAAATTTACTTAAGTTGAACATGATTAAGTTGACTTATGAGGTGATCAACAAATATCAACAAACCATTCAATTATACAGTAATAAATCAAGCAATCAATTACTCGGCTATTATGTTTCACAATCTTTTATACAATACACAACCAATATTCAGACACATGCATAACCCATACTCCCATAGATTAAATTATTAATATTTACTTTAGGTGCACTAATTATGAGCACAAAACAAATATAAAATCATCGAGAGTACTCACTTGGTCATTAAGTCTATTAACAGTCGTAATAGTCCACTTGATAAGTTAGTATCCATATCGAGATCACCTGATATTTAGGGAATATGAAAAGTAATAAGTTTAGGAATTAAAAACTTAACTAGTATGGTAACTCATATTATCTAACTCAATTACTGATTTACATGAAATAATTGATTTGAGCTTTTTATCAAATCGTGTATATTTTTTTTTTCTATTTAACTCGGATCTTCATAAACTTATAGTCCATTTCAATCGTTTTCGAGCATATTTTCTCGTAACGAGATCTATTTTGGATGTTGTGACTCGTAGTTTGGACTATGATATAAAAATATCATAAAATTCATTATTTTAATTAAAAAATTTATAAAATATTAATTTAAGCTTTTTTTCTTAGTATATTTACAATTTAATTATATATATATAAATACTTATGATTATATTAATCAAATCTTTCAATTTATTTAATTATTAAAATTTTTTCCTCTAAATTATGGTATTCTTATATATTTATTAAATTATTAGTATAGTATATTGTATACACTATTTAATTATACTCGTATTTTTATGTATATGTCATTATTCATATACGTACATTTATACGTATATGATAAGTTATTATTCTATCCTTATTTATACATTATGTACAAGTATATTATACACTTATTTATCCTTTACATACTTATGTACATATACGATCGTACTATATTCATATATATATATATATATATTAAAATAAAAATATTGTTAATAATAGGTATATATACCTATACGTCAGCAACATATATATACATAATTCTATAAAAATTTCATATGCTTGGAAATTATTAGGTATATATACATATTATTATATGCATACATATATATACTTTATTAAAATTAATGAGTACATATATATTCATAAATTTATAAGTTAAACATATTAAGTATAAATATACATATGTAAACTTATTATTATACACACACACACATATATATATATATATAGAAAATATGAAATAGATATATATACATATGTACACATATATACAAAATTGTATAATACATGTATATACATACTACATACTAAAATAAATATTATGTACATATACATCTTTATATATATCCACGCATATATATACATAATTAATTAAGTAAAATACTAAATATATATACATTTATATAAAGGAAATATTCAGTATACATACATATACTATAAGAGTATTTCTACATATGTCATATACAAGATACTAATTAGACATACATATATAATACACACACATACATATGTACAAGAATACATGTGTAGAAAAATATACATACTATACTACTATTTATATTTGTATACGTATATTGCATATTAGATATATATATTCACTCCTAAATACATATGTATATACATAAATAAAGATACATACCAAATACATATGTATATACACAAATAAGTAAAATACATAATACCTATGTATATATCTATTCATGCATATATATATATATATGTATATATATGTACATGTAAACAAATAAATCAATAAAATACTTAGTATATACATAGTACAAAATACATATATGTAAAAAATAAATAATTAACTTACCTAAATTTTTTCTTTTCCTCTTCTTCTTCTTCTTCCAATTACTTAGTTTTTCCCCTTTCTTTTCGGTTTCGGTTTTATTGTGTGTGTGATTTGCTTTCGTTGTTTTTTCTTTTCTTTTCTAGTTTGAAAGTTCCAAACCTGAATGGGATGTAGATTAAAAGAAAAGAAAAAAAATCTAACTTAAATCTCCTCATTAAATTAGATGAGACACTTACTTTGATTAACTTATCCTTTATTCCATAAATTTGTGACACTTGTTATTTACAATTTAGCACATGGGGTGTTGAAAAAATCAGCTAGAAAATCATATGGAAGAAAAAAAAAAAGAAGAAGAAGGAAAAGGAAAAGAAAAAGAAAGAAAAAGGGAAGAAAAAGAAGCTTAAAAATAATTATATGTAATTTTTCCAAGCGTAAAAATAATAAAAAAATAATATTTATAAATTAATTTTAGAATTTTATGAAAATTTATTAATTTAATTAGTAACCATTACAATTATAATTTTTACGAGTTATTTTAATGTTTTCGTTAAAAGTTTTATGCGATTACACAATCTAGTCAATAATTATGATCGACTACAATTATATTACCATTAAGTGATATTTATTTATTTTTTAAGCCTTAAGTTATAATTTTAGGGTTTTTGTCAAGTTTGGATTCGATTTCAAGTATTTTCGCATATATCGGATTTAGGGCTTTTTATATGCAATTTAGGTTTCAATTAATTTTCTAAGGTTTTTACTACTTATAATACATTCGAATTTATAATTTATTAAATTTTTATCTTTCTTGACTTTAACAACTCATGATGTCGTCTAAAGTATTAAGGTTCAATTCTACTCTTAAATAGCTAAATTTTACGAGGTTTACACCAAAACCCTAAAGGAAGCAAAGCTCTAAAACCTTAGTAAAAAGAGCAAAACCCTAAAAACCCTAATACTCGAAAAACCTTAGAACGATAATAGAATCCTAAAAAGAATGCTAAGCCCTAATTAAATGATTAAATATCTTAATATAACAAATAAACACTGATAGTAAGTTTAAATCCAACAATAAAAGTGATCGATATAACTAAATAGCTAAAACCCTAACTTTCAAACTCATATGTGAATCAAACAACTATAAATGAACACCAAACCCTAAAGAAACTATAAGTACACGTGTAGGGTACATAGATTAACTAAAGTGGAATATCAAAATTCAACAAAACCTTAAATGTATCCTAATTACACTTAACTAGCCTAATTATGCCTAACTACTATCATTTACCCTAATCAAACCTAATCCATGACCAACTTACATTAGATCTTAATTAACTATAAGTTAAGCTTAATTAAGGACCAAAAGACAAATTCACTAATGGCCTTAAAATATCTTGTCCTTTAGGGAGACAAAATTATTCCAAATAAGGCAAAAAAGTAATCTAATACCTGGTCCCCTTTTTAGCCAAGTCCTTTCCTACCCCAATTGTCACAAATTGTCCCCCCACTCTCTCCCATTTGCGCTGGCTAGTCTACCCTCTCCCTCACTCATTTTCTTCATTTTCTAAACCCTTAAAACACTCTCAAAAATATTTCACTCCAAAACAATCCCAAACTTCTCCATCTAGCCACCATACACCCATTACTATTGGCCACCCTACCATTACTATCGCCACTACTCCTTTAAGCCACCAAACACCAAGCTCCTCACCATACACATACACTCCTCTACCCCTCCAACACAGCACATACTTTTACACATATAAAAGCTCATAATACAACACCCACAAGAAGGGCATCCATACCCTTACTCAGGTAAGTGACTAGGTTAGTTTTTCTTGTAGGATAATGTTAGGAATTTACATTTTGATTAATGATATTCACTTTATAGCCATGTTTTAGATGTTTTAGTACAGTTTCATGAAAGAACAAGCTTAACTATTGAAAGAAAAACACTCTTTAGTTAAGGTTTTAACACTAACATGTAGAGAAGTGTTTTGTTAGTTTTAAGGTTAAATCACTAAGGAATGCACTAAATACCCTCTTTACCTAGCATGTCATCCCTCCCTTAACACCACTACACATGTCCACACAAATAATATGTTATGATTATGGCCATAAGTAAGTAAAAACATAGTTTGGTTAAGGAAAAACACCCTAAGAACAAGTGTTGCATGAAAATGATGGAGAAAGCCCTAAGATCACTTGTTGGCTGCCACTTTCATGAAGACATCAAATCTATAAATTTTAGTTTATTAGATTAATGACATGTTTATTTATAGTTAAGTATAATTTAGGACTTAATTAACCAAGTTAAGTAGGCTAATGTATAGCTATGACCCTAAATTAACTTAGTAAGTAATAAGAGACTTAAAAATGGTGTTAATTATCACCTTAACCTTAATGACTACATCTATAAACTTAAATAAAGTAGGCCAAACTTAAGGCCAATATTAAGCTTAAGCCCAAAAAGACAAGTAGGTTTAGGCCCACTACCTTAAAATGTAATTTAAGCCTAAAAGGACTAAATTTAAAGCCCATTTAGATAAGTGACCAGATCTGAACCTTAGGATGAAAGGCTTAGAATAAGTTAATTAAGTAGTCTACTAAGCCCAAAGGCCCATCTAAGACACCCATCATAAGCCCCTTTATGATTTAAAGCCTTAAACTTAGAAAAAAAGGGCCCATTTAAACCCGTAAGAGTATCACCAAGGCCCATACTAAAAATTTAAAGTGCTAGGTAGAAAAAGCCTAATTAAAATACTTAAAAGGAAGCCTAAATTATTAAATATAAGGCCTAAGATAAAAAAAACCAAGCCTAAGGCCCAAACTAGGGCTAAACCCTAAAGTAACCTAACTTACTATTTGGGCCCATGACCTTATAACGCCCAAACCAAGATCTTACTAACCTAAGAAGCCAAAATAACCTCACTAAATGAAAGAACATTTGAAAGAAATGAAAACAACTACAAGATTACAAAAAACGGATTTAAAACAAAGAAACTATATCCAAATTATGAAAACAACTAAAACAGGGTCAATGAGCAATAAGCTTAGGTAGCTTATGCAAATAGAATACTCATAGACTTTAAATATATTTTTCAGGTGACGAGGATACCAAGTTAAACGCAGTTGAAGACTATTGGGACAACTAGGTGTTATGGCCGAGTGAGTACACTACCCCATATTTTATATTATTATGTGCTCATAGCTAGTGCACTATCCAAATATATCTGATAATTGAATTTGTTGCATGTTGGGGTATAGGGGTTATTGTATGTGTTTGCTATGGTTGAATTTTTCTTTCAAAATATCCTATGATATTCTAAACATCTATGCTTACTATATTAGAATTTAGGATATTAGAGTGTCTGAATATATTTGTTTAGCAACCTATGAATCTGTGTTAATAAATATTCAACCTCTAATTAAACTAGACATGCATTGCATGTTATAACGTAAATTAAAGGGTATTAGGACCATACAGTAGAATGGGAGATCATGCTTAGATGGATTTGTATTGATATTATGTAATGTGATTGTTATCATACAACGTATTTTGTATGACATGTTCTCACCTCGACCTTTGGGAACTACTCTGCTCCGAGGATTACCTAGGAACACACAATAGAATGGGAGATCATGCTTAGATGGATTTGTATTGATATTATGTAATGTGATTGTTATCATATAACGTATTTTGTATGACATGTTCTCACCTTGACCTTTGGGAACTATTCGGCTCTGGGGAGTACCACCTTTTGCTCGAGGCCGAGCTATATTTACTATTGAAGGTGATAGTATTATTAAGAGACTTCATATTGGACGTGGATACCTGGGTCCTAACATGCTAAAATACTTCCCAACTCAAGCAACAGTAGGCGTAAAAACCATGTTGTATATAGTTACCAACCTACTATATATACTATTGCATTGCATCTGTTTGTTCATGCATTCATATGTTTGATTAATAACTTGTTTGATATTGTTTATTAGTAAGGTATGAAGGTTACTCACTAAGCAGCTGAGCTTACCCCCCTATAGTTTGTTATTGCAGTGAGATCTTTAGCTGGAGCTAGGCCATAGAATGCTCAAGGTTAGTTGCACTTACATGGGGTTTGATCAATGTGAAGATGTTGAGAGCTTGAGAGAACACTTTACTCATATTTGAACTCTTTATTATTAATTAGGTGTCCTTAGTATATTAAGTAGCATAGACTACTAGTAATAACTTATTATAGCTCTGCATGACTTTTTAAGGGAAAACCTTATGCCTCACCCCGTACACCCCCCATACACATACACATACACTTTCTCTTATATATGTTGGTGTTAGTTTTAAATAGATGACATGATTTTATATTATGTGCTCGATTATTACTTGATGCTAGTTACTAAGAGGAAGTTGAAGTTGTGAAATGGCTTATGTAGTATGCCGAAGGCCTTCGATTAAGGATGGTACTTAATCTTAATTCTTCCCACATTACATGGCGATACTGCCATGACTCAACCCCCCTCTAGGTTGTGAAAGTCAAGAAATCATGATTATTAATTGGAAATAACTTAGGAAATTTATGAGTAAACAACCAAAAACATATAAAACAAATTAATGACTAATGAATTAAAGCTTGAAAACTAATCTATTGTATACTTTTAGGGATAATTGGAGAGCAAGGAGGCCACGGTTAGGAGTAACTACAAGTAAGCATAGGTAAGTTGGGATCTACCCTTAGTTACATATTAAAGTATCATATCAAGACACTTAGAGGAGTAACAATGCTTGTTTGTGGTTGTCATTAGTTTATATGTATATGTGCGTATGCTATGTGTGTGCTTGAGATATTGATTGATGAATTGGGAGTTAAACTCCAAGTGCTGCTTTTTGCTTGAGTGTATATTGATAGAGATCAAAGACCAATCACGTACTTCCGAGCCCGAAGGCTTTCTCAAATGGTTTGCCAAGCTGTTCGAAGAGAATTAAGCTTTAAGGAGCAGTGTTTTTCTCAATCCAATCTATCGAGCTACTTCGCTCTTTACATCATCCAAGAAGCTATCGAAGTGACCGACTGACATGCCGAGCCAACCCCTTCACTATACCCTAGTCCAAGCACCAAATCAAGCAAAAAGCCATCTCCACAGTGCCGAGACCAAGCTAACAATTGTTATGAGCTAACCATTCGAAGTCGACCTAAATGTGAGTTTCCCTCGAGCCATCCCTTGTCTAGTCCTAGTAATCAAAGCTCTTAAATTGCTAACGCTGACCAAACCTAATCAAGGACCACCCTTACATGACTCGCAATATTATTGGGACCACAAAATGAGCAAAATTACGCATGTATTATCCTTTCTAACATCTATACTGTCCTTTCTGACAAGATATTCTTTTTGCATGATTTCATGCTACCCCTATAAATTATTCTCTTTTTGTTTAGCAAGTAAGGATCTATTTCTGTAATTTTCTATAATTTAGGACTTACCTTAACTAGGTACTATAAATACTTACATAATATAATAGCCATAAGATGTATCATATATAGAGAATACACTGAACTTTTTATTCCCTCTTGAGCTAAGTGTTCTTAAGGTACTCTTATCTAGCCCATTTGAATGTGGACTAGTGGTAAGTAACCTTTAGTGTATGGGAACCCTTGCTTAATCTTCGACTATCATTTATCTTTAGAGCCATCTTGTGGTCCGAACCTACCCCTTTTTGGTTACACATGATATTGTGTCCATGTGTTCATCTACAGATTCTATATCATCTTGGTGTTAAAGCCAGGTTATGTTTGAAGCTGGATTATGCTACTATGCTTTTTGAGTGGTTTGTTATTGCTTTTGTATGATAATGATTCTCTTGTCAACCTTGGAGTTTAATAGTTGAGAAGTGTTTTGTGCTCTGTTTTTCCCCTATTTTCAATACGCAAAATAGAGGGTGGTTGACTATTCATTTGTTATATAATTGTCGTAGTGGTTGGAATATAGGTTATTGATCTTTAAGTGGTATTAATAAGCATCAATTTTTGTGAAGTAACCATCAATGTCAGACTTAAGTGTTCAAGGAACTTTAAGAAACCAAGGAAGTGGTACTTAACATGGCTAAGGGCAAGAAGGAAGCTTCACACCTCAGTCAGTAAGTGACTGCTTAAATAGGCTTACCGACTTGGTAGCTAGTTTAGTGACTATTATCTAAGAAGATAGGCAACAAGCTAGAAATAATCCTACTAGAGAACATAAGTAGCAAAAGTGAGGCAATGGTCAATTTGGCCAAGTTAATGACCCAACTCGACTACCCTGAGCTGAAGGAGTTGGTAGGGATGCTAAATGAAGCTAGCGCTTGAAGAGATTGATGAAGATGTAGAAGGAGATGACGGAGTAAAGGAGTACTATGAGCCCAAAGAAAGAAATATATGAGCCCTTAGAGTCAAGGGATTGAGGATACGTATCTTAAGTTTTTCTGGATGTGGAAATGTTAAGGACTACCTAGATTGTGTAGATGAGATTGAAAAGCAACTTGAATGCCACAACATACTTAACAATGCAAAGGTTAGACTTGCTATGTTGGAGTTCACTAGTTATGCCGCCTTATGGTGGAAGAACTTATAAGCTACCCAAAGAAGGGAAGGAGAACGAGAGATTAGGAGTTTGGATGAAATGAAGAGGGTTATGCAAAGAAGGTTTGTGTCGAGCTATTATTTACAAGATACTTTCAAAAGATTGCAAGAGCTAAGATAAGGAGGATCGAGTGTGGACACTTATGTTAAGGAATTCCAAATGTTAATGATCTGATGTGAAATCTTAAAGCTAGAGGACAGAATTGTATCTTGATTCATTAGTGGATTGAAGTATGAGATTGGGGATGTCTTGGAAACCCTGGAAATTGGAACGCTTGATGATGCAATCTGAGCTGCCTAAAGAATAGAAAGGTATCGAATAGGAAGATTTGACCACCAATTAGTTGACCAGGTAACAGCCAAATTGTTCTGAGTAAACTTGTATGAACAAAACCAAGTAAGGTTGCTGAGACTCGACTTGCTCAAACTACCTGAGCTGAAGAGAAGGAACCCCCGAGGAAGTTTGAGAAGGGCTAGAGTTTAGGAAGGAAGACGAGTGAGATTAAGTGTTTCAAATACCAAGGATTTGGACACATGGCTGCTCAATGTTTGAACAGGCAAACTATGGTGACCTAAGGCAAAATGCCGACTGTTGAGGTCAATAGTACTGATGAAGAAGTAGAAGAGCTGAAAGAGGACAGATAGACTAAGCTGTCCGAGGAGGAAGTTATCTACAATGAGGAAGGCAACTTTATGCCGACCACTCTAGTCTTAAGGAGAATAATGAGTGTCAGTCTTGTGCCTGAAGATGAATAGAGAGAAAATCTCTTCCATATTGGATGTAAGGTGAATGAATCACTATGCACATTAATCGTCAAGAGTGGGAGTTGTACTAATTCAGCCTTTGTATTTACAGTTCAGCAATTGAAATTGCTAACCAAGCCCCACCCAAAACCGTATAAGCTTCATTGGCTCAATGATAAGGGAACCCTATAGGTAAACAAGCCAGTGTTTGTGCCAATTTGCATTAGCAAATATCGAGATGAAGTGCTCTATCATGTGCTACCCATGAGTGCGTCCTACATTTTACTTAAATGACTATGGATGTTTAATCAAGCAGTTATGTATGATGGAAGGAGGAATACATGTTCTGTGGAGCATGAAGGTAAGAGAATGAAATTGAGTCCTATGACTATTGAGTAGGTAAAGGTCATGCAGTCCCAACTTAGTCGAACCCTGAAGAAAGAGACCTTGGTATTGACCTGAGCTGAAATGAAGAGAGAGATAGAGCTCAAAGGACCAACTTATTTGCTGGTCCAAAGAATTCTAGAGTTGAGACTTAAGGAAGAGGAATTACCTACCGAAGTAAAAACCTTATTACAGGAGTTTACCAACCTGTTCCCAAATGAGCTAGTGAAAGGTCTACCTCCTATTTGAGGCATTAAGCATGCGATCAACCTATAGCCAGGAGCCGCATTACCAAACAAGCTTGCCTACAAGCTAAATCTTGAATAAGCCGCCAAATTGCAAAAGCAAGTAGATGAGCTAATGAAGAAGGGGTATGTACGCGAGTCCCTTAGCCCTTGTGTCATACCAGCCTTATTAAAACCGAAGAATGATAGATCTTAGAGGATGTGTATGGATAGCCAAGTGATTAATCGAATCACCATCGAGTACAAGTATCCCATACCTACATATGCTAGACGAATTAAGTGGAGCAAGAGTGTTCTCCAAGATCAATCTTAAATCTGGATACCATTAGATTCAAATGTGCGAGGGTGATAAGTAGAAGACCACATTTAAGACACGACATAGTTTATATGAGTGGCTTGTAATGCCATTTAGACAGTCTAATGCACTTGATAAATCATGTGCTTTGAGAATTCATAGGGAAGTTTGTCATAATCTATTTTGATGACACTCTGGTGTATAGCCCTGACTTGGAGATTTACAAGGAGCATCTCCAAAGAGTCTTTACAAAACTCCAAGCTGAACAGCTCTATGCTAATCTGAAGAAGTGTAATTTTTGCCAACCCGAGGTGATCTTCTTAGGGTTTGTTGTATGCAGAGGTGGCATTCGAGTCAATGATGAGAAGATAAGAGAGATCATAGAATGACCTGAGTCAACTTGTTCTGCCAGTATGAGAAGTTTCCATAGCTTGGCATCATTCTATTACAGATTCATAAAGAATTTCAATACAATTGCAGCCCTACTAATCAAACTCTCAAAGAAGAATGTTAAATTTAAATAAGGGTGAGAAAGAGTAGAGGAGTTTTGAGGAAGTGAAGGAGAGGCTAATTACAACCCCCATCTTAGCTTTACTGAGCTTTGATAAAGTTTTTAAAGTAAGTGTGATGCATCCAAATTGAGCATAGGTGCTATGCTAATGCAAAAAAGCTGACCTATTGCTTACTTCGATGAGAAACTTCAAAGAGCTACACTCAACTATTTTGTCTATGACAAGGAGTTCTACTCCTTAATACGAGCCCTAACAGTATGGCAACACTATCTACTTTGTGATCTACACCGATCATGAATCCTTGAGATATCTAAAAAGCCAACCAAAGTAGTCCCAAAGACAAGCCAAATGGGTCAAATTCATGGAAGGTTTTTTCTAATATCGTAAAATACAAGAATGGAAGAAATAATGTACTAGCCAACAACTTATTGAGACGACATACCCTCCTGACCGAGCTACAGAGAAGACTACTTGGTTTTTCAACAATAAGGAATATGTATGCTGAGGATCCACATTTTAGTCCTTTTTATGCTTAATGTAAAGAAGGATGGACACTAGATGACTATCACAGGGAAGATGGATACTTATTTTGGAAAAGGAGGCTATGTATCCCAACCTGTTCCATAAGAGAATTACTTGTACGTAAGGTGCATGGAGCTGGATTAATCAGACACTTTGGCCAGCGCCGAACCCTTGAAGTACTATTTGCAAGATTCTTTTAGTCGAGAATGATGAGAGATGTGCAGTCCATGTTAGAGAAGTGTACGACCTATCGAAAAGCAAAGAGCCAAGTTAAGAAAAGACATTATCTACCCTTGCCTATCCCAACCAAACTATGGTCTAAGCTAAGTATAGATTTCATGTTAAAATTGCCTAAGACATCCCAAGGGAAGGACTCCATCATGGTGGTTATAGATCGATTTAGCAAGATGGCACATTCCGTACCCTGTTCTAAAACTAATGACGCTTCGAATATCTCTTTTCTTTTCTTGCAAGATGTAATCAAGCTTTACGATGTACCTAGAACCATTGTATTAGACTAAGACCCTAAGTTCATGAGCCACTTTTAGAGGACATTATGGAGGCAAATGGAAACCAAGCTATTGTACAGTACGTCTTGCCATCCATAAACCGATGGACAAACTGAAGTTGTCAATAGAATCGTAAGAACTTTGCTGCAGGTAGCTATCAGATGAAACATAGTCGATTGGGATCTATGTTTGCCAATTATTGAGTTTTCCTACAATAGGATTGCCCACAATGTAACGAGCATGTCTCCATTCGAGGTCACCTATGGGTTTAACCCCAAGCTCCCAATGGACCAAGTACCCCAACCGAGGTTTGATGATGACCAGCCAACCGTTGAAAGAGTCGAAGCCATCAAAGTCATGCACCAAAAGGTTGTAGAGCAATTGAACCAAGCTAATACTAAACTCAAGAAGAGAAGTCGAGGATGGAGGAAGAGAGAATTTCAACTAGGTAACTTGGTCTAGATACATCTTAACAAGGAACAATTCCTAAACTTAAGGAAGAGCAAGTTGTCTCGTAAACCCGATGGACCTTTCAAAGTACTTGACAAGATCAATCCTAATGCCTATAGGATTGAATTACTTGAAGGATATGGAGTCTTAAACTCCTTTAACATTGTCGATCTCCAACCTTATACTCCTGAGGACAAACAACCTGGAGCTAAACCAGATTTGATCCCAAATCTTAACCTAGAAGGGATTATAGGGATCACGGACTGATCACGTACTCCCGAGCCTGAGGACTTTCTCAGATGGTTCACTAAGCTGTTGAAGGAGAGTTAATTGCCGAAGAGCAGTGTTTTCCCCAATTCAATCTACCAAACTACTTTGCTCTCTACATTATCTAGGAAGATACCGAGGTAACCAGCCAACGTACCAAGCTAACCCCTTCACTATACCCCAGTCTAACCATTAAATTAGGAAAACAGCCATCTCTACAGTATCGAGACCGAGCTGACAATTGTCGTGAGCCAACCATCCAAGGCCAACTTAAATGTGAGTCATCCTCGAGCCAACCCTTGTCCAGTCCTAGCAATAAGAGCTTCTGAACTGCTAACGCCGACCAGACCTAATCAAAGACCACCCCTGTACAGCTCATAGCATTATTGAGACCATAAAATGAGCAGAATTACGTGTGTGCCATCATTTCTAACATCCATACTATCCTTTCTGATGGGATATTCTTTTTTGCACAATTCTATGTTACCCCTACAAATTATTCTCTTTTTCTTTAGCAAGTAGGGATCCATTTCTATAATTTAGGACTTACCTTAACTGGGTACTATAAATACTCGTATAATGTAATAACCATAAGATATATCATATACAGAGAATACACTGAACTTTTTACTCCCTCTTGAGCTGAGTGTTTTTGAGCCACTTTTATCTAACCCATTTGAGCATGGATTAGTGGCGAGTGACCTCCAACCACAGTTATGCGTCATGTCAAGTATGACCTGAGCTTGTATGAGGTGTTAGTGCTTCATATTTATCTTCGGTATATGGGAACCCCTGCTCAATCTTTGACTATCATTTATCTTTCAAGCATCTCATGGTCCGAACCCACCCCTTTTTGGTTATGCATAATATTGGATCTGTATGTTCATCTACGAAATCCATATTAATATACTATCTTGTGTATATGAACTTGGTTGATCACTTGATAATCCGAATTAATCTTGAATTGATTAAAGACTTAACCTAACATTCATGATAACTCAATAGGGGTAACAATTAGGTTGTCATACTCAATATCGACACTTCGATGAGGATAGTAGAAATGATCATTTTCCTACTCTTAGTTAAATTAAGTGATAAGAGAAGGGGTCATAGCAAGGTTGAGAACCGTAGTTTGAATGTTTTCTAAGGAGGAGGGTATTCTCCATTGCATAAGCCCAGATTTAGTCTAATAGTGCTACGTTGAAACTCCTTGAAATCTAAGTTAAAGTGGATGAAATTACTGTAACATCACCATGAACTAGTTAAACATTGTAAGATGCTATATCATTTATCTGTTTCATTTGCATTAAATTAATGATTGAACAACCATATTTGCTAATGTACTCTTATGAATCCATCCCTTCTTACTGAGTTAGTTGAGCTCACATCCCAATAGATTGTTTTGCAAGTGAGGAGTAGCACTTGAAGATGCCTTATCACAATTGTTTACGAGTTAGTTCTAATGTGTTGGGAAGTGATAAAGTGAAGTTAAATGAACGGATCGAAGCTTACGTCACTTTCTTTTTTCTTTTGTGAAAGGATTATAAGGTCTTCCTAAAAGGCCTTACAGTCTTCGCTAGCTCTCTATCATATCTATATACATAATGTGGTCCTTCTATGGAGATTGTAAACCTTGCAAATGCTGAGTAACAAACAAAGTGGTCGAAAATACCCTATGACTATTCCTAAGGATCAACCAAACTAAGAATAAAGTTTAATATAAAAGTTGTATTCATAATAATTGACTTCATAATCATGATTCAACTTGAGAACTCTAAGGTCAAAATCGATCATAAAAGATACCTAAAGCCTTAAATTCTTAAGTGCAGTAGAATACTTCTGAACTTTTGAAAGCCCTAAAATGAAAAGATCAAAAACCTTAATACTAACTCGAACATTTGAAAACCCTAAAACATAATAATAAACCCTAACTTACTAAAACCCAAAACACTAACATGCAATGAGAACTTTCAATCTTATCGAAACCCTAAATAATTGATCTAAAATTTGACTGTTAAGTTGAACACTTATAGACCCTACATTGGAAGCCTAAACTTAACTGAGCTTAGACTGATCCTAAATTACTTATAACCTAGTATGAAAATGAATTCGAAGTGAGGAAATATTTATGAACTAAACCTTAGCTTAGTTACTTAAATAGGGTAGTCATGTAAGTCATTTAAGAGAAGAAATTGGAAAGCCACACATGAGGACTAGGATTAGGCATCCCTTATCCAATTTCCCTCCCAAATTGAGTTTAAACAAACCAAAGTCAATGGTGTGAACTTAGTTGACTTATAAACTTAATAGACTCTTATGTGTAGGATATGAAAATTTCCATTCTCTACAAGTTATACTATTTAAGGAAAAAGATGACTTACCCATTTTTAAACTAAACCAAAAGTAAAGTTGACAAGACCACATCCCCTACCTTATAGCCAAATTGCCGCCAGTTGGTGAAGGAGGAGTAAAGCATGCCATCTTCCATCTTTTCAACCTTTTTCTTACTTGTTATCTCACATTTATTAGCTACTTCAAAAGCCTATGAAAAATATCACATCTCATGGACTTAACATTACTTAAACACATAAAAAATGACAAGATGGAGACAAGAAAATCTTAAGCTAAAACCAGCCAAGAAATCCCAAAAACCCTCACTGGTTTCCTTCTCTTTTCAAGAGAAACTAAACTTGAACACAAAAAGAAGTGACTCCTTTAATACAGTACCTTCACTACCCATAAACATACACAAAACCATATGCTACTCACCACTTGTTTAACCACCATTTCGCCCATCAAAGGAAACACCCTAAAACCACCCTATACTCCACCATTTGAGGAGTCTCTTGAGTGCTAACAAACACTCAAGAACATACGATTCAAGGAGCAAAGGGGGTCAAAAAAGGAGGAGGGACAAAAACAAGGAGCTAAGGGAGACTAATAGAGGTGCAAACCACCACCCCTACACTTAGTAAAGTAAGCCTTGTTCTCAAATGTCATTAGAGCACTATGTATAGGATATCATTTCATGTTTATGTAAAAATATCATATACTTTAGAAGTTCTCTTAGCTAGGTTAAGTATTAGCTTCTTGAAGTTCCCTTTAGAATTGGTAGAACATGAGTAGCCTAAACTTATTTTCCTCTTGGTATACTTACACATTACTCATAGTATGATCTTGTAACTCGAAGAAACCCCAAGAATAAGTTCATGTGAAATCTCCTAGGTGCTGGACAAGTGATGTATGATGCATGCCTAAGTGTTATCTTCACTTATATTAAGTCTCTCGTGCATTAAATTCACCTTAGGTAATGGAAAAACCATTATATGAAGTTTTAGTGAAGAAATCACCACATAAAAGCTTAACCTAAAGCTACCTAAAAGAATGTACATGTTCCATGTTTTTCACTTCATATTATGATAAAATGATCCACTTACAAAGGGTAAAACAAGTATGAATTAGAGTATGAGTGTAAAGCTTTCGTTTAGCACATAAGCTTAAGGAAACAAGTAGTTAAGTTGAAAAATGAGTTTAGGAGCCAAAGGATCAAATTGAAAAAAATTGTAACACATAAATAATCCACTTAAACACACTTAGAAATGTAGTAAACAAAGTAAAAGAACCAACCAAGACTAGCAGGATAAGTATTAAGGACCTAAAACTCAAAACCAAGCCTAAAACTCATAAAACGACCAAAACTCTTAACTGAGCCTTATAGAATTTTCTAACTAGCAAGATAAGCTTAATAGAAAGATGATATAAAGTTCATAGAAAGCCCACATTAGATTTCCTAAGCCCACCAAAGTGATAAGTACTACTAATGTAAGAACCAAACCCATCCTTGATCATAAGAGCTACTTAAAAGCTTAAGAAGTACAAGCTAATGATAAGGCTAAAAATACTTAATGAAAAACTAATCTTAACGAAGTAAATAAGCCTAAATAAAAGTCTCAAGTCCAAGCCCTAATAATTTTACAAAGTAGTAAAAGGCCCAATAACAACTTCAAGCCTAAAGGGAAACCTAAACCTTAAGGATGCTACTGTTATGACCTACAATCAGAATTGCGGGTACCATCTCTCAAGTCTAACCATACTACATGAAATAACACTCAAAAATGATGGAAATCAACTATAAGATCAGGAAAATCAGATTTAAAACAAGAAAGTTATATGTGATTGAAGATTTAGCTTAACTAGGAAAAATTTAAGGCTAAGTCAAGAGTATAACTTAAAAAGTATTTTAGGATGACATTATAATACATCAAATGTTTATGTTATTGCCTTTATGTTGTTCATGGGACTTTATCTCGAATATGACCTACATTCATATTATTATGACTAGCAGTTATGGCAAAGTAAGTGACTCCTAAAGACTTCATGATTGCTTTTGTTTATAGTTTAGTTAAATTGAAATAATAATATGATTAAATCGATTGCATAAAGGGTATGGGGAATGCGTATGTGTGGACTTCTGATTGTTTGTATGACTTAATGGTAATATATGAACTGGGAGTACTTGCCTGATTGATTCGCATATCATTGTTATGGTATGAAACTGCTTGATCACTTAAGTAACTGGACATAAGTTATCATTTAGCTATAAATATAAAAATAAGTCATGCATGGCATGACATTGCATCATAACTTATACCAACTACCACCTCACATAGAAGGTAGGAAGGGGCTCATAGGAGTAAGAGCTCTTGAAGGGATTAGTTAAGAACAATATGCCATGTTATTGAGTCTCTATCCTAGCCTGTAAGTTTATTAGGCTCCAAGGGACGCTAACCATTTGGCTAAGAGCCGTATCTAGTGATTTCCGCTTAGGGCATGTCATTGTGGATTACAAAGACCACTATATCATTAAGCCTAGGATTTTTGAAAAGATCTTGTTTTATGATTAGTAAAGTATATTTATATATGTACGAATATATGTATATGAGTTGATTTGAGCATAATAGGTGCAACTTCGGATAAAAACCCAAGTACTAGAAACTGGTTTTTGGTTTGCATTGGTTGATAATCTCCAACCCTAAGTATAGAGGGTGAAATTTTTGAGTTGCATGTGGTTCTATGGCTACTGCATGTATTATTTAGCATATTGTTTATTACATGCATTCATATGATTGATTACATATTGCTAGTAAGGCATGTTGAAGGGATTAGTACACCAAGTGTAAGCTTACAGCCCCTTAGATTCCTTTTATTGCAAGGCCATCTTTTCATTAAGTTGGGTCGTTGAATGCCCAAGGTTAATCTTGAGCTAGGACAAGACTATGAGATATGTAGAGTAAAGGAGAGAACTGCTTAGTACCCGCTACTAGCTTTATAAATTTCTTTATATTGTGTAGCTAGACCTTTAGTAGCCATTTGGACTACTTATTTCTGTTCCTATTATTTTGGAAACATTATGTTCTATACCTTTAATTTGATGATAATCTAACTAATTAGTAAAGACAATTGTTATGCTATGATACTATTTGCCTATGTAACCAATAGTAGGTAGGAGTAGAGGAAGATTTATACATCAAATGGAAGGCTAATGATCAACAAGAGGGTTAATCGTCAACCTTTATACAGTGTACAGTAATCTACCCAGATGAAGGTACTGTCTAGGTCATGATAGAATTAAGTAGTTCAGAGCATTAGGTTTAAAACAAGAAGAGGAATAAGGTAATACCTAACCTTAGATGCTAAGACAACTACCTGGTACAGTTGAGAGGGGTAGAACTGGGATAGAAATCTTTATTTGTTAAAGATTAAAGAGAAAATCTTAATTGGAAACTCTTAATGAAACACTAAGAAATTTTTATGTTGATTAGGGAATGCACTTGCGGTTTGCCACAATGGGGTATTGTTTCAAATGCATGAAGGTGAGTCTCTCATTGCTTTTCGCCGTAGACTTCAAATACTTTATGAGGATATGGCATTGATTGGGAGGCCACATCGAAACTAAGATGTTTGGATCATGTAGAGAGCTGCTTTAAGCCTCTATTGAGACAACACTATAGAGATATCTTGGTTTATAAACCTAAGCCAGCTTTATTTGACGTAGAGCTCATTTATATCATAAAGCAAGAGGAAGGAGCTAGGATTGAGGCTAAGGTAGTATTCCTAGTCCAGGATGGCCAAAGACTAGATGCCCCTGACTTCATGCACTAACATAAGGTTGCGTAAGGGTATGCCCTCACCCGAGATGTGCAAGCCAACCACTCTAAGATCATCCAATAGAATAAGCAACTACGTATTCCCCCATCAACTGTACCAATAATCATTTTCCCGCCAATAGAGCCTAACGTGATTGAGATATCCTCGGATGCCCTCGAAGAGGATGATGTTGAGATGCTACCATCGCCACCTTCGATTAAAGACTTAGAGTGGGTATAGGTGGATCCTAACTTCCACCTATTGTATTAGTCAGAGGAGATTCAAAAGAGGAGTTGATCATCCAACCTAATCCCCTAGACTATTGGTTGCCTAAGGAGTGGTTTCAATGACCTTCTAGTTCGGATTCCTCATCCAACTCGAGTGTTGGATCCTCTTCTGTAGTTTCGATGCAAAGGCCTCGACAAGCAGGTTGGCTAGATGATGATGAGGTAGGACCTTCCCTAGGGTGTCATTAGTTGTGCTATTCTTGATTTACGAATGTTAGTTTCAATTGATCTATCTTTTCTGTTAGTGTATTTTTTACTAAGAAAAAACCTTGTAGTGAGGTTTCTTTGCATTTTGTTATCTATTGTATTTTGAGCGAAACTTGTAGTGAGGATTGATATACTACTTTAAGGGTTTCTATGTAATAGAAAAAAGCTTTGTATTTAAACTTTCTATTTATTTTTGGAAACTTGTTGTACATCAAACTACTTATGTATCTTACGTATTGTACGTTTACTTGAAGCAATTAATTATGAAATATGCCCTTTGATTTATGAGTTGACATGATATCATTGTAAGAAAATTTGAATGACATTGTCAACTTAACCTTAATGAAGGATTAAAAAGGGAATTATAATTTGAAATAATTGCTTTGAGCTTAACCTTAAAATTTGGTTTTTAGTGGACAGAGGCATAGGGGATGCCCCCTAATAAACCTAGTGCCCTTACTACAAATTCTAGGCTAGAATCCATAAGCTGACCATATCAAGGAGGTACTTATAGACATATAAGAAAATAATAAGCTATTACAAATTTTTTTGGAAAGAAATCAAACACCCCCACTCCTACTAATGCCACCTGAGCCTACACCTCCTATGCATGCTTCGCCACCAGTGGCAATAGTCGGACCACCTATAACACTTCTACCATCGCCACTACCTCCACCATCAGTAGGGCCAACTAGAGATCCCTATCCAGCTCCACATGAGCCTTAACTATAGAGGAACTTGTCACTAAAGTTTTTAAAATGCAATTGGTATTTTGATAGGAATACTAGTCAACTTCGATGAGGTCGAAGATTGGCTATTACAAGTAAAGAGATCCTTTGAGGCTTTAAAGGTGCCACATCATCAAAGGTTGACTTATGGCGCTTGCCTGCTTAGACTGAGAGCAAAGACTTGGTGGGAGACTAAGAGGGGAAATTTGAGGCACCACATCACTTAAGGAGTATTCAAAGGAGAGTTTTTAGAGGACTACTTTCCTAAGAGTTTACAAATCAAGTATAGTGACGAGCTATTTAAGATTAGAAAAGGGACTCATACCCTTGAGCAGTATGAAGCAGAGTTCACTCACCTACTTCAACTTGCCCCACAAGAATACCATAATAGTGATTAGATGAAGAGATAGAGTTTTGTGAGAGGACTTAACCTAGAGTTGAAAAGGAAAATTTTAGAATTTCAACCAAGGACATATGTGGAAATGGTAGAAAAAGAAAAGGTTTTAGAAAATGCCAAGAGCTAAGGGGAAGAAGTAGTAAAACCCAGAATTTTTGTTTTTGGGAAAAGACCATTTGATGGTCTAAGGAGCTCAACTACCAAGGTAAGAAAAGTGTTAAAGCCGTACAAAGTGATCCACATGGTAACGAAAATGGAAAGCCTACATTCTGGAAATGTCAGGGAAATCATTACCCCTGAGACTGCTATCAACTTAAGAACAAGTGTTATTTCTATGGAGACAATAGTCATGTAGTGATAGATTGTCTAAAGAGTGCCACCACTACTTGCTTTATTTGTAAACAAGTTGGACATTTCTCTACAATATCCCACAACACCAAGGTATAGCAATACAGACTATGGGATGCCTTGAGATAGGGAAGATAGTTAGAGGAGTGGGCTAGTGCCTAAGAGTTGTGAATGCCGCCCAAGTCTACAATTTAAAGGGAGGATAGGACTTTAAGGAGTACCTAAAGGAAGATGTGGTTTACTATGAAGAGGTAGAGGATACTACAAACATAAAGCTGATCACAGGTATGTGTCTTTAACCTGGAAATGGAAAATTATAAGGGCCAATACTCATAACTTATAAAACTTAACTTGAAATCGATCTAAAGAATGTTGACATAAAAGGGCATTTAGTATACACTTTATTTGACATCGGAGTGACTCATTCATTTATTACTCTCAGAGTGGCAAAAAGAGCGGAATTGTCCATAGCCATCGCTGAGTTGAGCTTCAGTGTGAAAACCCCTACGAAAAGTGTAGTTATGACCAAGGAGATGGTAAAGAAGTGCTCACTTAACATATAAGGCCATAATAGCATAGTATATCTAACTTCATCTAGTTGGGTAAATATGAAATGATTTTAGGGATGAATTGGATGACAACCTTTGGGGTTACAGTAGATTATAAGAAAAAGAAGGTGCATTTTAAGGATGTGAATGGATCTAAGATGGAATTTCAAGGAGATTTAGTAGTAGTTAGGCCACATGAACTAAGGTCCTTTGAACTAATGTTGGAGACAATTTGGTTAAATGCTACTGAAGTTGAATTAGAAATGCCAAGGATGGAAGATATTCTAGTAGTGAATGAATTTTCTAATATATTCTCAGAAGAACTACCAAGATTGCCACCAAAGAGAAAGATTGACTTTGCTACCGATCTAGTGCTAGGGACTATGCCAATTTCCAAGGCACCTTATAGGATAGCCTCAATAAAGCTGAAGGAACTAAAGAAACAACTACAAGAATTGTAAGACCAAGGATTTATCAAACCAAGTGTTTTGCCTTGGTATTCGTGAAGAAGAAAGATGGATCTCTTAAGCTTTATATTGATTATAAAGAGCTAAACTAAGTCACTATAAAGAATAAGTACCCTCTACCCAGTATTGACGACTTGTTTGATCAACTACAAGGTGCTAATATGTTTTCTCACATTGATTTAAGGTTCGAATATCACTAATTGAAAACTAAGTCGGAGGACATTCCTAAGACAACATTTAAGACAAGGCATGGACATTATGAGTTTCTAGTGTTGTCCTTCAGATTGACAAGCGCACTTGCAGTATTCATGAATTTAACGATTAAGGTATTCGAGTCATATTTAGATAAGTGTGTGATCATATTTATTAACGATATCTTGGTGCTTTTTGCAACCCTAATACAAAACCAAGAGAATTTAAGACAAGTGTTGCAAACTTTGAGGGAGAATAAGGTTTATGTTAAGCCATAAAAGTATGACTTTTGGTTGAAGGAGATATCTTTTCTAGGGCATGTAGTTTTAAGAGATGGGATAACAGTAGACCTAGAGAAGATAAAAGCTATCATTGATTGGAAGTGACCCAAAAATGTTACTAAGATACATAGTTTTCTCAATCTGGCTAGGTATTATAGGAAGTTTGTGAAGGACTTTTCAAAGATAAGGAGACTACTCACTTAACTACTATAAAATAAAGAAAACTTTGAATGGAACAAGAAAAGGGAGGAAAGTTTTCAAGAGTTAAAGAAGAGGTTGATAAAGGCACCGATTTTGGTCTTACCCAACAACAAAGAGCCCTTTCCAGTGTACAGTAATGCTTCAAAGAATGGTCTTAAGTATGTATTGATGTAAAATGGAAAAATAATCACTTATGCATTGTGGCAATTGAAACTGTACTAGCAAAACTATCCTACCCATGACCCAGAGTTAGCAGCTATGGTATTTTCACTAAAGTTATAGAGACATTACTTATTTGGTACTAGGTGCGAGATCTATACCTACCACAAGAGTTTAGTATATTTGTTCACTCAGAAGGAACTATATATGAGGCAGCAACGATGGCTAGAACTGATAAAGGATTATGATCTTAGCATCAATTATTGCCCAGGTAGGGTAAATGCTGGACAAAAAGAATTGATTAAGGAATTTGAAAGAATAAACATAGAATTCTCATGGTATGAGGACAATGTTGAACTATCGAACTTAGTCCTAGAGCCAACATTACAAGAAAAGATAAGGAAAGCATAAGTGACTAACCTTACCCTATTACATGTGAAGGAGCAAATGACACTTAGGAGGTACACCGATTTCGGTCAAGATGAGGATGGTATGATTTGAAGGAAAGGGAAAATGTATGTGCCAGATAGTCCTAAGCTTTGGAAGGAAATTTTGAAGGAAACCCATTATTTTGGATATATTATATATCCTGGAGGGATTAAGATGTACTAGGACCTTAAGAATTTTTGGTAGAGTGGAATAATGCAAGATGTGGCAAACTATGTACTAAGGTATGATACCTATTAAAGGGTCAAGGCAAAACACCAATGACCAAGGGGATTATTACAACCCTTGTTAGTACCTGAGTGGAAGTGGGACCAAATCAATATGGACTTTATATGTGGACTACCTAAGACAACAGCAAATCATGATGCCATATGGGTAGTCATGGACTGACTCACTAAGTCAATACATTTTCTACCCATTAATAAGACATACTCCTTAAAGAGGTTGGCTCTAGTGTGAACCGTGACCAAGAGTAGACAAAGCCAATCATTGGATGGGTCCAAGCTTATAGAAAGGTTGAAAAAGGGTTAATGGGAAAAGGTACGAAAAGAGTGACAAAGACGAATGGAACAGTAAGCAAAAACTTATGAATAGTTCCAGAGGATATGTCTCATGAGTGGAACTTCCGAGGGCTCACGGCACAATTCGATATGACGCATGAATTGGTCTAATGAGGTTACTCGCCACCTAACCTTACTTAAAGGAAAGGATAAGAGTGATGTCGAGAGTAAACAAGTAGTATTTACCCAAGGAAGAATGTATTCAAGTGTATTCAAGGTAATTTGATCTGTTACAACTATAAGTACAAGGGTATTTATACTCATGAGTTAAGGCAACTTACTTAAAAGAGAAAAGACAGTAAGGACATTTCCTAAAGAAGCAATGTCCATGATACAAGAAGGTAAAAATGAATATACAAGGAAATCAATCATTGGTGCTATAGATTCTTCATACGATACTGTACATGTGGCGATGCTACATTGGCAAGGTTGTTAAGGGATGTAGACAAAAAGTACGGATGGGTAGGCTTATATGAGTAAGAATGGCCTAGTCAACTTAGATTCTCTATCTTTTAACCTCTCGGTAAGGATGATGTTGAGTGATTGGTCGGCTCGGCATTAGAGTAGTCATCAACTCGACATAACACAAAATAAAGGGCAATCATTCAACACAACATTAAAGGTGACTCGGTAAGTAAGTACTCGACCTAGGTAGGAGTTGGTTGGAACATAAAGATTCGTCATGCTAACCCCTCTAGTTCTCGGGCTTGGCTACGAGTCAAAGGTTTCGTAGCCTGATTCCCATTAGGCTCGAATATATTTAAGAGAAATAGTACGCCTATAAGCAGTGCTAGTTGGGATAGTATCAGATAAAGACCCTAGATTTGTATCTAAGTTTTGGGGAAGTCTATAAAAAGTATTGGGGGTAATACAAACCTTAGAAGACACGCTTTAAGCTTAAATCATTGAGTTTAAATGAAATTAGGACTCTTATTTGCCTTTGGTTGAGATTGCATACAACAATAGCTACTATTTCTCTATTCAGATGCCACCATATGAAGCCTTGTATGGAAGAAAGTGTTGATCCCCATTATTCTAGGATGATATGGAGAAAGCAACCGTAGGGCCAGACTTGGTTCAAGAAGCAACAGATAAGGTTATCATCATTAAGTGAAAGACAAAGGAAGCCTCGGATAGACAAAAGAGTTGGGCCGACCTAATAAGAAGGGAGTTAGAGTTTACTATCAGAGAACATGTATATTTAAAAGTAAGTCCAATCAAAAGCATATACCGAGTAAGGACCCAAGGGAAGCTAAGCCTAAGGTATATTAGACCCTTTGAGATTCTCGAGAGTAGGGAATCTTGCATACCAATTGGCATTACCCCTAAATATGACTAGAATACATAATGTATTTCATGTGTCAATGTTGAGGAAACACATCCTAATCCAAATCACATCTTAAATTAGAACCAGTACAACTCAAGGAGAACCTGTCATATGAGAAAATCCAATTCAGATCATAGATCGAAAAGCTCATAAGCTAAGGAGTAAGGAAATTCATTATGTGAAGTTATTTTGGAGAAATCATGAAAAGGAGGACATTACTTAAGAAACTGAAGAAGAAGTAAGATGCAATTGCCCTTAGTTGTTTGAAGAACCAGTGATGTCTCTAAGTTTTGAGGACAAAACATATTTTAAGGAGCAAAAGATGTAAACCCTACAAATTCTGAGTAACAAACTAAGTAACCTGAAATACCCTTTAATTATTCCCAAGTGATAAGAATCAACCCCTTAGACCAATCACATGTAACTGAGTTAGAAGACTCAAGGGACTTACCCAAAGAATAATAGTTCAAAGCCCCATCTAATATGAGTATTCCTATCCCAACCTCCATGTTTCCTTCTTTTACCCACCTAACTATTGAGCCATCACTTGCATTGGGCTTACCAAACCATGATAGAACATACGAACAGACAACCCCAAGACTGCCCAAGCTAAACTCACGAGTAAACCACTTTGACCACTGACGTCCGACCTTAGCTCAAGTTAATTACTCTACAACGAATGGCTGACCAAGCTCTAACCTGATCTAGATCAGGTTAGCCCATGACTACAAGTTCACTTTCTTCTTTTTGTGTCTACTTTGTCACATATTCTTGATGTCTAGCCATATAATGACATGTGTCTTTTAGCACAATATTCTAGAAGGATCCTTTACTTTCTAAACAAAATATTCTTTATCTCTTTTACCCTTTTTAGTATGTATTATGTAACCTAATTGTAAGAACACTCTTATCTTTTTATACATGTAAAGTAACCCTAATTGATGGGTATATAAACCCCTATTAACTATATGCAAACATCCATCATCAATATCAAAATTTATTCAAGTTTTCCTTTAAGCAACCCAAGTGTTCTCATTACCATTTTTAACTCTTATCTATTTCCTTTAGCAAGCAGTAGTGGTGAGTAACCCTTCAGTTTGGACTGGTAAATCATATGTGGCAAATTGTAGGTCAAGCAAGATCGATTAGTATGTCATATCCAGCTAGTAGTAGCTCGGACTTCGCTAGCTTTTCTTTTGTTTCCTTTGGTTTTAGCTTCGTTTTGGTGTCTCTTTATGTATCTAACCTCGGAGATGCATTAGCTTCATTAGTATCAAAGTCTAGTTTCAAGAGTGAGTGTGTGAAATTGCAGTGAAGTTTTGGTTCACTTTGCTATTAGTGACTACTGTATTCTTTCCATTGTTGCTACAGTATGTTCATATGGAGTAAGTTTGAAGTTATGAGTTGTATAGTAGAGGTTTGTGTATGTTGGTAAGTGTAGTTCTTTGCTATTCTATTCTTATTCTATTTTCACTACGAAAGTAGAGTAAGTTCATTTCTGCCATATTTGAAGTGATTATCAGGTGTTAAAGTTGTCAGTGTGTTAGTTAAAGTTTTGGGTACTAAGGTAGTACAGTTTTTCCTGTATATTGTATTGTTAGTCTTATTCGAAAAGTATTATACCATGTCAAAATCAAGTGTTCAAGGTGTTATTGGAGACCAGAGTAGTAATGCTCAACCTAGTCATAGTCAAAATGGTAGTAACACTCCTAAGTTAGTTGATGATAAGCTTGATAGACTCACTGATGGGCTATCAACCTCTGGCCTACTCACTCGTATATGCCTCAAAGGCCTCTAGTGCCTCACTCGAAGAATTCTTTCTCGTCAATTTGCCAATGATGAGAAACTATACATAAAAGGCGGATGGCTGAATTCCTTGAGAGCTCCAGATTGTGGCACTATGCTTTGTTCTCTCTCTATCGCCGATGCTGACCATTCTTTGATCAAGAGCTCTATGCTAAGTGACCAGACCCTTGGTTATTGAGAGGTTCCTACCAAGTAACAAGAAATAGCTTCCTACTGGCTGAATACTTCTCTCCTAACCTCCTACCAATTCTCATGGCATCTATTTCTCATCTCAACCTCCTTGTTACCTCAATATCCTAATTTCACTCAACTTCTATAACTAGAGAATCTTTTGTACGAAACCAATGTTGCACTACCACCTATCTAACTTATCTAACACTGTGCTATTTTTCTCTTTTTCTTATTTGTCCTATTTACCCTTTTTCTGTATATACTAGGAACCCTTGTTATGTATGCCTTTTTTTAATTTTCCTTAATTATAATGTTGTCCTAGAGACTTACTATAAATAATCCCTTCTCTTTGTAGCCAAAATTATTACATTTTGGATTCCTAACATTAAATATACTTGTTCTTGTGAGGTGATGCTCTCCAAGTCCTTTTCTTGCACTCTTATCTAATCTTGCCAAATAACTCAAGATTAATGGCGGGTGGACTTTGATATCAACTTGTGTGTCATATCAAGTGAAGTGTCAATTCGTATTGTGTTCTTTGGTAGGTTACATCCTTCGAGTAGCTTCATGTCAGCTACTATATTTCATTTGTCAATCTACTCACTTACTTTTCTCCAATATTTCAAAGGACCCATTGGTTCCTCACCTCTTACAGTAAGCCCTAGTGATAACAAAGCTCCTAGGCACATTACTCACTAACTTTGTTGAGAGTTTGGTCATCACAATACAAGTTAATAGGCAACAACCCTAAGGTATGCCATAGTGCAACCCATTCAAAAATGTTTTAAAGAGAGGCTATAGCTAAGGTAGCCAAGCTAACCATCCAATTCGACCTTAGTAAGCTAGAAGGCTTACAGGCCAAGCTATTGGATGAAGACTAGAGTTGGAGGAGATCAAGGAAGATGATGAGGAGATTGATGCCTAGAAGTATGGAGAGGAAGAAGAAGAAGCTGAGTACTATCAAGCACGAGAGTAAGGATGTCAAGCTCCTCAAGGACTTAGTAATGTTAAGGTCCAAATTCTACCCTTCAATAAAAGTGGAGATGCCAATGAATACTTGGAGTAGGAAGATAAGGTTGAGAAGGTATGTGATTGTTATGGATATACAAAAGTTATGAAGGTCTGACTTGCTGCACTTAAGTTCTCTGGGTATGCTACTATGTGGTGGAAAAATCTAAATGCAGCTAGGGCAAGGGATGGAAGACGAGGTATGAGAACTTGGGATGAGATGAGGAGGTTGTTGAGGGGTGGATTTGTACCTAAGATCCACTTACAAGATATATTTGCAAAGTTACAGGAACTTCACCAAGGAGGTCGAACAGTTGATGATTATGTGAGAGAGTTCCAGATGCTTATAATCTAAGCCGACGTAGAAAAACCAGTGGCCTGCACAATATCAAGATTCATTTCTAAACTTAAATATGAGATTCGCAATATTATGGAGGTGTAAAAGTTTTATACCTTAGAGGAGGCAATTAAGATAACATAGAGGGTCGAAAAACAAAGAAGAAGTACTCCGAGCTAACCTGGACCAACATTCTCTTGAGCCCTTATTAGAATGACCAACCTAACAATAGCCGAGCCAAACTAAGGCTAGATTGACCATTAGGACATATACAAGAGGGCAAACCTCCGAATGAAAGACTAGTGAGATGAAGTGCTTTAAATGCTTAGGCTTTGAACACATGGCTGGTAAGTGTCCAAACCGATAAGTCATGGTGCCCTAAGGAGATGAAGAGTATAGCACCAATGAAAGTAAGCCTAAGGAGGAGAACGATGTTAAGAAAGCCAAAGCTAAGGAGGAAGAGGATACCTATGTCTATGCCAACTAAGGAGAAGTGATAACCCTAGTATTAAGTCCAAAATTGAGTTCCCTACCAAACTTCAAGGAAGACCAATGGGAAAACTTGTTCCATACTAAATGTACCATCAAAGGACAGTTGTACACCATTATAGTGGATGGAGGAAGTTGTACTAATGTAGTTTTATAGTCCTTCGTGTAAAGGTTAGGTCTGCCGATCTCTAAGCATCTCTAACCTTACAAGCTATATTGGTTTCATGATACGAGTGCTTTGCATGTGAGCAAAAAAGTGACTATTGCACTCAGTATTTAGTGTATGTATAAGGGCGAAGTAGTATGTGATGTCATCCCTATGGGAGCTTCACATCTGTTGCTTAAACGACCTTGGTTGTTCGACCGATGTGTTACTCCCAACGGGTACAAGAACACTTATGCCTTTCTTAAGGACAAAAAGAAGATCATATTGCAACCCATGACACAGACCCAAGTAAATGAGACCCATAATTAGCTCACTCAAGTAAGAAAAACGCCCTAATGATGAGCCAAAGATACCTCTAAGCTACAAAGAAGGCCAAAGAGCATATGTTTCTATTAGTTAGGAGATTACTAGAGATATGAGATCTAAAAGATGTCTTAAATGAAATCTGACAGTTGATTGATGATTTTTCCGACCTGTTTCCAAAGGAACTATCTAAAGGACTATCCCTAGTTTGAGGCATAGAGCACTGTATTAATCTACATCCAGGCACTACCCTACTAAATCGACCTGTATACAAAATGAACCTTAAGTAAGCTACCAAGCTAAAAAGATAAGTAAATGAGCTTATAGAGTAAGGATATGTGATGGAGAGCATGAGCACTTATGATGTACTAGATCTACTCATCCCAAAGAAAGATGATTCATGATGGGTTGCCAACCTCTGACCCCCTTACTCGTGTATGCCTCAGAGGCCTCTAACCCCTCATCAAAAGAATTCTCTCCCATTAACCCACTAAGGATGAGAAACCGTATACAGAAGAATGGTTACTAAACTCTTTGAGAGCTCTGGATAGATACACCTTGCTTTGCTTTGTCTCTTGTACCGACACCAACTACTCTCTTGTTAAGATCTCTTTGCCAAGTGATGAGGACTAAGGCCCTACACACCAAATCCTACTCAGACCTTCAGTTGCCAAGAGCTTCCCATCGAGTGCCAAAGCATAGGCCCTTACTGGCTGAGTACTTCTCTTTTGGCCTACTACTAATACTTACAACATTCATTACTCATCTTGGTGACTCCTAATGCTACTACATCATGATCTAGCTTAGCTACTGCACCCAAAGAGTCTTTTGTATAAAACCATTAATAAGCTACCACCGGTCCTTTTACTTGACACTGTACTTTTATTCCTTTATGTCTTTTGTCCTTTTTACCCTTCTTCATATGTACTAAGAATCTCCTTCTCAAGTATGCCTTTTTATAATTTTCCTTATTTGTATTGTTGCCCTAAGGACTTACTATAAATAATCCCTTCTCTTTATAGCTGGAACATCAGACATTTTCCTTACAGACATTGAATATACTGGTTCTTTGCGAGGTATCCCTCTCCAAGTCCAATTTTCATATACTCTTATCTAGTCTTGCCAAGTAGCTCAAGATTAATGATGAGTGGACCTTAACATGAACTTGTGTGTCATATTAAGTGAAGCGTCAAGTTATGTTATGTTTGTTGGTGAGTCATATCCTCCAAGTAGCTTCACATTAGCTACTGCATTTAGTTTGTCAACCTACCCACATTATTTTTTTTTTATATCTTGAAAGACCCATCTAGCTCTATCCACCTACAATAAGCCCTAGTGATAACTAAACTCCAAGACACATCAATTCATAACGCATATGCATTGACAGTCTAGTAATCAATTGTATCACTATCAAGTACAAATACTCAATATTAAGGCTTGATGACATGTTAGATGAGCTTTATGGTGCTAAAATATTTTCAAAAATTGATCTATAAAGTGGCTACCACCAAATTCATATAAGACTAAGTGATGAGTGAAGGACTACCTCCAAGACTAAGCATGGTCTCTACAGATGATTGGTTATGCTATTCAAACTCACTAATGCACTTAGCACATTTGTGAGACTAATTAACCATGTGATGTGCCCTCTAATCGAAAAATGTATAGTCGTGTACTTTGATGATATACTGGTGCACAATGCTAACCTATATAATTATGTTGAACATCTCTGAGTTGTTTTTGAAATATTACGAGCCAACAAGTTATTTGGTAACCTAAAGAAGTGTATGTTTTGTTAGAGTGAAGTGATTTTTCTTGGGTATGTAGCATTAGGGGAAGGAATCCGAGTAGATGAGGAAAAGATCTAGGCTATTCTAGAATGGCCAACACCAAAGAATGTCACTGAAGTTTGAAGTTCTCATAGCCTATCTTCTTTTTATAAGTGATTCATTAAAAACTTCAGTACCATAGCTACCCCCTTAACCGAGCTTACAAAGAAGTGTGATGAGTTTAGATGGAACGACCAATGATCACCTCAAATTAGAGCTACCAAGTCTTACAATTTAAATTCCTATATTTTATCCTTTACTCGGTTAAAAAGGCAAGCATACCTATCATTTCTTAGTATGGATAAGTATAGAGTCATCTCCATTAGGAAAAGGATTCAAACACTAGTACCAATTATTCTTCCCATTAACTAGTGACCAAATGATTTAATGAAGTAATTTAATTGATTTCTACAACTAAACTATACTAATCCTATGATTACACCAAGAGAACACAACAAATAAGATTTATAACATAGAAACAGCAAATTACAAAGCAAGTTTATTCCATCCTATTAACATGGATTATAAACTATCTATCCTAACAATTACTCATCTATAGGAATTCTCTACTCATGAGTGTTCTTCTTAAAATTACTCAATTCTAATCCCTATTGTGTTCCTTAGAATCTCTTCTCAAACAATGAACAAGTCAAAATTGCATTAGAAGCTTGCTAATCCTTGAATTCCCTAACATGCAGCAAACTTCCTAAAAATATCTCTATTAACAAGAGTAGTTCATTCTAGTGACTAAGATCTATTTAGTGAAATCATTTCTCAATGTATTCCATTGAAATCTACTGCAAGATTATGTTGTGCACTATACCATCTCAACTTATACGAAGTTCTAATCACTAGAAATGCATAATCATTAAAAATAACAACAATTCAAAATACATTCATGTTAAAATGGTTTTGTAAACCCTAATTTATCACTCATACATGATAGAAAAAAAAAAAAAAAACAAATACAGAGAAGTATGATAAAAGAATAACAACATAACATGAAAAGAGAGAAAATAATAAAACCCCTTGTGATTCACTTGAAGGATTCTGATACAATACTATACAGACATTGGATTCTTCACAATTCTCTTGAAGTTAGTGAAAAATGTTACATAAAAATCTCCTTACAATATAACTAACTAAAAAAATACCAATAAGAAACTTAATGGTCATGACTCTGATGATCCGTTGTGTTTCTTGGTGATGTTGGTTCTAATCTCCTCCTCTCTCTCCTAAAAGTTGTAGTATATTCATACTTAACTAGTCAAAGGAATCAAAAATATATCACTTTAAGACACCGCTCGATGTTAAGACATGTTCCATGTATTCATGTGAAAAAATGATAGAGGAACAATCACATCCACTCTTATCACACCCGTAACTGGCGGAGTGATAGTCTTGGAACAAAATAATCTTCACTCATTGTAAGCCCCAAAGTTCAGCCAAGTAACCGTAAGATTGAACCTAGAACCCAAGGTTTAGGGCGATCGGCTAAAGGATTCGATCAAACCCAAATTATAAACTATTTAGCAAAATACCAGTAAAAATGACCCTGTAAACTTAAATTTAAGAAAATGAGTAGTAAAATAGGAGATTATAAAATTTTCAAATTTTAAGCGTAATAACTGCTAATTACCGAAAAGGCAAAAAGTGTAATATAATAACTAATAAATTAGTAGAGATAGATTATATGTATACTAAAAATTTTAGAATGACCAAAATAATATTTAGGAATGTTCACGTGTACCCTACATGTATTTACGTGTAGATAAAAATACGCGTAATTTCTAGAATTGGCCGAAAACTAAGTAAATAATTAAAGAAAAATACAAAATAATTATAAAAAAATCAGAAAAAAATCAGAAGAGGATAACTGCAATAAGATTGGTCGTGACAGAAAAAGAAAAAAATAACCAATAGGAATTTGACAAACAAAAAGTCTAAAATCATGGAATTGGGGCAAAATCTCATCAAATTAATGCACATTAAATTCTACAATTGTCTATAAATAGGGAAAAAATTTACAGAGCACATTTGGACAGATACAAATCAGAGAAAATTAGAGAGAGTTGAAAATTCGAGAGAAAATTCAGAAAATAAAAAAAAAATAAGAAAAACTGTGCAGTTAAGGGTTTTAAAGGGAACCCACACTAAACAAGGAGCTAGGAGTGGACGGCCACCACCACCACACGGTGGTGGCAGCGCCCAGGCCGGCCGACAAGGCCACGGCGGCCCGCGGTGGCCGGAGCCACCTGAACCGGTGAGTCCAAATTCTAGCCCGATTCTTGTATAATTTTGTAAAATTAGTTATTTTGCCCAGAAAATTATGAAACTTGTTATTCTGAGGTTTTATTGTATGTAGATTTAGGTAAAAATGTTGATTTAGTTTAATTATGTCTAGAAATATAGGTTCCTTAACAAATTGTTCAAAACCGAGCATGATTAAACCGGAAATTAAATAGGCTTAGGGATGTAGTTTGGGGCTCAAAATTTTTCTGTAGGATGCTCATGTGACATAGAACAGTGCTATGAAGCCCTTTTTTTTTAAATTAATTTTCTAAAATTTTAAGTTAATTTTTAGCCCTAAAATGATGGTAAAATTGGGTGATTTAGGATTAATTAGGTGATTAAGATGTTAATTACTGATTTGGATCTTAATTAGATGTTTAAGGAAGTTAATCTCTGCAGTGGAACCCTAATCCTAGCATTTAGGTACTAAGTATAGTTAATTAAGGAAATTAGGTAAGTAATATAAGAAATTAGTAATATGTGAAATTGTAAATTAATAAATATGGAAAAATTAGGGTTATTTAGATAATATTAGAGTAAAAATCAGAATAATATTAAATCTGAATTAAGATTGAATTTTAGGTAATTATATAAAAAAGTAAGATTTTCTCACATTAGGGATAAATCCGATACCCTAATTAGGACTAGCGTGTACCAAATAGCTTAGAATACTAAATTAAGACCCAATAGGATATTTGGAAACTCGAGCTTAATGTAATTAATTTCACATTAGGATTCGAGCATGTTTAGGATTTAAAAATCGAACCAAAACCTAATTTGGAAATTGATGCGGAAACCGAGACCGAACCCAAACCTAAGCCTAAACCTAGAATAATTATAAAAGACTTAATACCTAGATAATTAGGCATATTAAACCGTAAACAAAACCTAACAATAAGCATTATAGGATAAAACGAACCTATAACAATTATATGAAAAGCTGAAACCACGTTCGTGTTATAGGGATAACCGGCGATGGCCTGAGCAGATCGGACCTCGAGTGAGCGAGCGAGGAGTCGAGGTAAGTTGGGATTAATACGATGCTGTATTTTGGAGGCTTAAGATTATGCTTGGTTGTGCTTGTTAGATAGTTGAATGCGTGCATGTGCTTGATTATGGGTGATGCTATGATTATGTTTGTTGTTTTGGCGCATATTGTATGAATTGTATGTAATGATTGATCACCCTAAATTGAACTTAATCAAATATACGACCAGTAATCTTAATCGAACATGCATGGCAACCCGTTAAGGGATTTAGGACTCTCCGGCCAAATACCGACCCCTTCGGAAGGGATAGCGTAGGATTGCAAAATGGTCCCTTCTTCATCCTCAGTCGAACTAAGTGACAGGAGAGGAGGTCGCGGCGGGGGTGAAGACAGTGGTTCGAAGGTAGTCGCGGGAGGAGCAAGGTCTCCATTACACAAGCTTGGGTTTGGTCGTGAGCTGTTGCATTAACGGTAACTCCTCAACCTAGATTAGAGCGAGCGCAATTTCTCTAATCTCACGACGGGCCGGACAACGTCATGCGATGGCATTTGCTTACACATGCATTGCACTTAATAAGTGATTGAAAACCTTGTAGTGTGTATGGTATAGTTTTAAGTCCTCCGTCCCTACTTACTGAGCTGTGGTTGCTCACATCCCTATAGACGTTGTGCAGGTGCTAGCTAAGAATCGGCAACCAATTACTCAGAAGCTAGCAACTGCTAGATCTTGGGGAGTGAGGAAAAACATCGAAGAATAAACACATATTTTAAGGTCTAAGTTTTTACTTTAGAATTATTTTTCATTTCCGAATGATGTAATAACTAGGAGATATATTATAGAGGAATATTGAAAACTTTAACTGCAGTAACTGAATTATAGTGATTATATATATTTCCTCACTTTCTTAGGTAAATGATTTGTTTAAATTACAAATTGTCTACTTCAAAGCGGGTTAGTCGTGGACGCCTTGTGTAGATTAGGTCTAAGATAGCGATTGTAAGGCCAACTTCTATCTTAGGATGGTTTACACGGCGGGGGCTGTTACAACTCTGCCGCTTCGGGGCGTGACACTCATCATAGCCATGACAACGGACATGAACTTCCATCACTTCATTACATCTCATCATGCCATGATTGGTGGCATGAACACCCTCTTGCTAATCGATCATCGCCATGATTGACAGGAGAATTATCAATACTTCCTCAATCATGCTTGTAATGGAGGGCATGATCAATACTGGCCATTCCAATCCTTCATTATCATGCTCGTAATGGATTGCATCTTGGTTTTACTTCAAGATTTTTTTCTCCTAATGGTCGTGATTGCTTAAAACTCATTGTTCTTATGTAAATTTCATCCCTTTGCTCGTGATTCATCTAAAATCAATACATTACCCTATTAAGTACCATAAACTTAAGAATTGAATCATAATTATGAACAATTTATGCCTAAATATGTCTTAAAAGTATAGAGTAATTTACACTTATCAACCAAGCTAAACAAAGCTTCAAAGAGATCAAAGATGAGCTCACCTCCACCCTATACTATCATTACTAGATTTTGATAAGCTCTTTAAATTGGAGTGTGATGCATCAGGCATTAGAATTTAAAACATCCCAATGCCGGAACGATAACCTGTCGCCTACCATAGTGAGAAGCTTAGTGGTGCTATCTTGATCTATTCTATGTATGAGAAAGAGTTATACTCTCTTTTCCAAGCCCTTACTATTTAGCAACACTATTGGTTGCTTTGAGATTTATTATTTACATGAACCATGAATCATTGAAGCATCTTAGGAGTCAGAACAAACTCTCGAAGAGACAAGCCGAGTGGTTAGAGTTCATGGAAGGATTTTTGTATCTAATCCAACACAAGAAAGGAAGTGCAAATGTGGTAGCAGATGGGGAATGCATGTGTATGGACTCTTAATTGTTTATATGACTTGATGGTAATATATGAAATGGGAATGCTTATATAATTGATTCGTATATCGTTGCTGTCATATGAAATTACTTGATCACCTAAGTAACCATACATAAGTTATCATTTGGCTTTGAATATAAAAATAAGTCATGCATGGCACAACATTGTATCATAACTTATACCGATTGCCATCTCATGCAAAAAGCAAGAAGGGGCTCATAGGAGCAAGAGCTCCTAAAGGGATTAGTTAGGCACATTATGCATGTTATTAAGTCTCTATGGTAGCTTGTAGGCTTATTAGGCCTTAAGGGACATTAACCGTTTAGCTAAGGACCATATCTTGTGACTTTCGCTTAGGGCATGTGATTGAGGACTATAGACTGTAGGGGTCCACCACACCGTTAAACTTAGGATTTTTTAAAAGATATTGTTTTGTGATTAGTAAAGTCTATTGATATATATACAAGTATATGTATCTAAGTTGATTTGAGCACAATAGGTGCAATTCTGGATAAAAACCTAAGTGTTAGAACTCGGTTATTAGTTTATATCAGTTTCTAATCTCCAACGTTGACTATAAAGTGCAAAATTTCTGAGTTGTGTGTGGTTCTTAGGCCACTACATGTATTGTTTGGCATATTGTTTGTTACATGCATTCATATGATTAATTATATATTGCTTGTAAGGCGTATTTGAAGGAATAGCACATCAAGCATAAGCTTACACCCCCTTAGATTCTTTTTGTTGTAGGGCCATCTTTTTGCTGAGCCAGGTTACAGAATTCTCAAGGTTAATCTTAAGCTAGGATGGGACTGTGAGATATACGAAGCGAAGGAGGAAACTACTTAGTACTGGCTAAGTGCTTTATAAATTTCTTTATATTGTGTAGTTACAACTTTAGTAGCCATTTGGACTACTTATTTTTGTTGCTATTATTTTGGGAACATTATGTTCTATACCTTTAATTTGATGATACATCTAATTAATTAGTAAAGATAATTGTTATGCTATGATGCTATTTGTCTATGTGACCAATAATAGCTAGGAATAGAGAAAGTCTTGTACATCATATGGAAGGCTAATGATTGACGAAGGGATTGATCATCAACCTTTATAAGGTGTAAGGTGATCCACCACGACGAAGGTACTATCTAAGTCGTGATAGAGATGTACAGTTTCTTTTGAAAGAAAACTATGGAACTTTCGATGTATATAAGGTTATGTATAAGTACTAATCTATCTATAAATATCAAAAAATGTACTTTGTAAAGTGTTACTCCATAGGTCTTATATACCACAAGTGCTCATTTGACCGCTTCAAAGCTAGTTGAGTTGTCGTTCACCTTATATAGACAATACCAATATTAGTAGCTAAAGGGATGGCTTCAAGCCTAGGTTGGTTTATATTACAGGGCTATCATGACTCCTTGAGTTTGAGGCATGATAGTTTTTGGGTAGTATCAGAGAATGGTTTGTAGAGAACTAGGCTTTGAAGCATATAATTAAAATAAATTAGGAATTAAGAACACTAAGAGTGAGGTAAGTAAGTAGGCATAAAAGATTTAGATTGGTAGGTTTATATCTAAGTTATATATATACATATATATATGAGAACCTAAATAACATAAAATGAAAATAAGTAAAAGATAATATTAATCTAACTTGTATTGTATTGTGTTTACTTTTAAATTCATAAACATGGGTTTATTTATGCTTGGTTACACTTTGGTCAGGAAGGAGATAAATCCCTTATTGATTATCGAGTATAATTGCAAAACTTGTTATTATAATTAATTGACTGGATTATATTTTATACTATAGATGAGATTATAATAACTTATAAGAGGGGATTATCTTGGAGTATGAAGGATGATTGAAAGATTATGGAGGATGAATTAGGTCTTTTGTACAATAAATACACTATAGTTGTAGCTTTTGAGAAAAAAAGTATATGCATGATAAGGGAATTGCATTTATGATGGTCCTAATGTTGTACTTTCCTACTATAGTGGAACTTGATAAGAATTATCCACCTGGCTTTGATCAAACACCTATAGGAACTCCCCATGTAACTAAAGACTATCTACTTAGAATCATAGATTGGTTTCCAAGATTTCCATCAATTAGGAATGTAGAAATTGAAGTACCCTTACAATCACATAAGCTTGAACCATCCATAGAACCTCCTGAAAGTCCAATTCTAGTTTAATAAGAAAATGTAGGTGAAAATTTTGTGGAAGAGGATCTTGAGAAAGATCATGAAAAAGATCTTGAGTATAACTTAGAGGCACTAATAGCTCAGGCAGAAGCTGAAAATGAGATTGAGGAGGAAATCGACACTGAGGCAATAGCTAATTTTGAGAATCAAGTAGGAATTCAACTAAAAGCTAATGAGTAATAAGTAGTGAATCAAGTTAAGGAACTTGAGTTGGTGAATAATGATAATAAGGACGTGTGGGAAGTCACATACATTCCTGAGATACCTTAGTATATAGTGGTAAGTTCTAAATCAGAAATAGGAAATGATAATGTAGATCCAAATGATTATGAAAATTGGTTTCCTTTAGAAGATGTTGCAACATCAAATGAATCAGATGGATGGAGTGAATAGCAGTTGACTACTTTTGGAACTTTCAGCTCATATGGCTTATGTTATGTATCTAGTTATCTAAATGTTTTGGCCTCTTTTTAATGTAAATAGTATTTTGAAATTGTAAATATACTTTTGTACTTGATGCAAGAATGATGAATATAGAACTTATGTAATTGGAAATCCTGATGTAATTTTTGTTTGTATAGTTATGTTTATATGTAATTGGTGATGTAAAAGTTCAGTTTAATGTAATTATCCTAATGTAAAGCTCAAGTTCTAATGTGTATTTTTGAGTTGTAAAGTTGTATCATGAAAGTTAGTAATGAAGTAAGTGTAAAGTTAATTTGTTTCAGGTGATTCTTTAGTATTATCATATGTTTCAAAGATTACAAGTGCTACAATAGGGTATAAATGTATATAGGAGATACTAAATCTATAAGTATTGAGTCGATGTTACTTTTTATTGAATCAAGAATTGGATGCTACAAAGAATTGTCTTTATATTGTTATGTATATACAAGACATGCTTAACTTAGGCAATTTGGTGCAAATGAATAATCACCAAAAGATGTGTAGTTGAAAGTTTATGGTTTTAAAACGAGTAAGAAATATATAGTGAATCATTGTAATAATTAAGTAACTTGGCTAAGGAAGAAAATAGGAAAGGAAATTTTCAATTAAATTAATAGTGTTACCTATAAGTGGTTATAATGTTATTGTAAGGATTGATTAGTTGTTGAGGCATTAGACAAAAGTGGATTGTAGAAGAAAGGCAACAATACTGAATGATGGAAATATCGTATATACTGATAAGAATGAGAGTTGTGGTGTAAACTTGTTTGTCATGGAAGTAATTGAGGAAAGGAAAACAAACAATGGAGACTAGTAATATTGCTTAGTATTTGCTTTGGAATGAACAAAGGAAAAGCCAAATGTGTCAAGAATACCAGTAGTTTGTGAAATTTTTTATATATTTCTAAATGATTTGCCTAGTTTAGCATTGCATAGGAAATTGGATTTCATTGTTGAGTTAATTCCTAGAATTGAGCCAATATCTAAAGCTGCATATAGAATATCATCAATGGAAATACAGGAATTAAAGAAACAAATACAAGAACTTTTGGATAAAGGATTTATCAAGCCAAGTGTGTTACCTTAGGGAGCTTTTGTCCTGTATGTAAAGAAAAAGGATAGAATAATGAGACTGTTTATTAATTATAGAGAGTTTAACAAAGTGACAACTAAGAATAAGTACTCATTACCAAGAATTGATTATTTGTTCAATTAGTTAAATGGAGCTATGGTATTCTCAAATATTGACTTAAGGTTAAGATACCATCAACTAAGGATTAAATTAGAAGATATACCTAAGGCAACACTTTCTAAACAGTATGCACATTATGAATTTGTGGTAATGCCATTTAGATTGATGAATGCACCCGCAGTTTTCATGGATTTAATGAATCAAATTTATCAGCCTTATTTGGATAAAATTGTAGTAATGTTTATTGATGATATTTTGATTTATTCAAAGACAAAAAAGGAACACGCTAATCATTTGAGGTTGACATTACAGAAGCTAAAGGACAATAAGTTATATGGAAAACTGAGCAAATGTGAATTTTAGCTAGAGAAGATAGCAATTTGGGGTCATATAATATCTGTTGAAGGGATTTCAATGGATCCAAAAAAGGTTAACGCTATAGTTAATTGGAAACAACCTATTACAATTACTAAAGTAAGAAGTTTTCTGGGAATGGAAAGATATTGTAGAAGGTTTATTAAGGATTTCTTGAAGATAGCACAACCATTAACTCGGTTAACTTAAAAAGATGTTAAGTATGAATGGATTAAGGAATGTGAGCAAAGTTTCCAAGAGTTAAAAGATTGTTTAATCTTGACTCCAATACTTACTTTATCTTATCTGAGTAAGTCCTATTGTGTTTATAGTGATGCCACTCAAAATGAATTAAGATTTTTTTTTTTATGTAGGATGGTAAAGTAATTAATTATGCTTTAAGGCAATTTAAGGCGTCATAAGAGAAATTACCCAACACATGATTTGGAAATAGTAGCTATTGTGTTTGCTTTGAAAATATGGAGACATTACCCGTATGGTTAACATTGTGAAATTTACATTGATCACAAGAGTTTGAAGTATTTCTTCACTCATATAGAATTGAATCCAAGATAGAAGTGATGGTTGGAGTTAAGTAAGGATTATGATTTGACTATTAATTATCACCTCAGCAAAGCAAATGTGGTGGTAGATGCTTTAAGTCGCAGAAATCATGAGCAAGTAACTTCTTTATTAACCACTTAGAATGATTTGATCCGGGAATTTGAGAAACTAATGATTGAGTTTAAGTGGCATGCTAATGAGGTACAATTGATGAACTTAATCATTCAACTAACCCTATTGGAGAGAATTAAGATGTAACAAGAACAAGATCCAAGTTAAAAATCGATAAAAGAAAGGTTGAACTTGAAGGAAGTATCGAATTTTCTTATGGATGAAAACAAGTTATTGAGATTTAAAAGTCAAGTTTATATACCTGATGATGTAAGACCGAAGCAAGAGATCATGGATGAAGTGCATGTTATTAGATATACATTATACCTTAGAGGAAATAAGATGTACAAAGACTAGAAAGCCATGTACTAATGGAAGAGAATGAAAAAGGATGTCATTCAATATGTTGTAAGTTGTACTATGTATCAACAGGTGAAAGCCAAGCATCAAAGACCTAGTCGATTGTTGCAACCAATAGGAGTTCCTTAGTGGAAATGGGATAATATCACGATGGATTTTGTGATAGGACTTCCCAAAACTAGGGGAGGATATGATTCTTTTTGGGTAATTGTTGATAAGTTAATAAAAAGCACACATTTCTTAGATTATCAAACTAGTGATTCAATAGAGAAGTCGGCTAAGTTATATGTGCAAGAAATTGTTTAATTGCATGGTGTACTAGAGAGTCTCATTTCCAATAGAGATAGTCAGTTTATATCAAAGTTATGGGAGAGCTTACATCGATCTTTGGGAACAAAATTGTATTTTAGTATAGCCTATTATCTACAAATGGATGGTCAATTGAAGATAGTTGTTCAAATACTAAAAGATATGCTGAGAGGTTGTATATTAGACTTTGGAGGAGATTAGGATCAATATTTGCCACTAGTAGAATTTGCTTATAACAATAGTTATCAAGCAACCATACAAATGGCACCATCCAAAGCGTTGTAGGGAAGGAAGTGTCGATCACCACTATTCTAGCATAGTGAGGTACATGTAGTGATAAGACCTGAATTGATTCACCAAAATAATAACAAGATGAAACTTATTCAACAAAGGATAAAAGCAACCCAAGATTGTTATAAGACTTAGGTAGATTTGAAGTAGAGATCATTAGAGTTTTAAGTTAGAGAACATGTGTATATAAAGATAAGTCCATTTCGAAGATTTAAGCAATTTATAATGATTGGAAAGCTAAGTCTATGTTATATTAGACCTTTTGAAGTACCGGAAAGAGTTGGAAATGTAACGTACCGACTTATTTTACTGCCAATTCTATCCGAATACCATGATGTGTTCCATGTGTCTGTGTTAAGGAGATTTGCGAAGAATCTAGATACGGTAGTAGAAATAAGGCTAGTAGATCTATGAAAGGATTATATAGTGGAAGAACAACCAACTCAAATACTTGATACACGAGTTCAAAGATTACGAAACCAAGATATAGAATATGTAAAAGTTCGTTAGGGAAGTGGCCCTTAAGTAGAATTGACATGGGAACTGAAGATGATAATGTAGAAGAGATATCCTTGGTTGTTTTAGAAATCAAGTTAGTAAACTCTTTTTATTTTGATTAATGAGAATTGATTAAATGTTGGAGTATTTAGATGTTATGTTAAGTAAAGTGATAATTAAAGTTTTGTGGATAAAACTTTTTTGAAGGGGCGTGGAAATGTGAACCTCATATTTGATAAATAGGAATTAAACAGGTAAATTTAGGGCATCGATGAAACTAACTCGATTAACCTAAAAATTTATGAATAGACTCAATAGATTAGATGATGAGACCTCATAGACCTAGATATTAAAAATATAATAAAATAATAATATAGCTAAAATAGTACAATTTAACTATATTAAGTATTATTAATCGTAATCACGTAAAATAGGTTTCGTTAGTTCATAAAAGAAATACATATTCATGGACAGCTAAGAATTGGATATAGGCTTGTGGAATTAGATGTACAACTATTGACTGTTGAAGTAAAATTTACATGCAAAAGAAATCCATATTTAAGTTTAGAAAAGGGAAGAGAGAGAAAGAAAATTCACATCCCCAATCTACAAGTTGAGAAAAATGCAGAAAACCTCTCCAACATTTAGTACGGGCAAATTAGGGTTTAGGAAAATTAGGATATGGATTTATGGATTAAAAGAGGTAAATTAGGAAATTATACAAAAAAATGGGTGCAATTTGATCACTAGGGGATATGGAAGGTTGGAAGGTTGCTAGAGCTTAACCACCACCACCACCAAAAGGTATAGCTAATTGTCGACAAGGGGAGAGCAACTGTAGGTAGCTAAAGATCAAAATTTTAGTGAGGTTCAATTTTTGCTCAATTTTAAGAAAATTTGTAAAAATACCAAAATTGTCCAGAATATTATGAAAAAAAAAATTATTCTTACATATTTTTGTGTATAGAATCTAGAAAAAATATCATTTTATATAAATTTAATAGCTAATATATACATCCTTATGAAATCAGACAATTTTTGAAGTTGAAATAAATTGAGTAAACACCGTAGTTTCCACTTCAATTTTTTCTACAAACTATCTTAAGTTAATACTAAATTGTTATGTCAAAGTTTTTTAGGACAATATTTTTTGCATTTTTATTTGATTTTTGAGCCTAAATGATGCTTAAAATGGTGTATTTAGTAAAAATTAATATATTTCCTTGCATAAGCTTAATTAGATACTAAGCTTGAATCATATTTAGAGTATGTATAATTGTTTGAGTGGTTAGATTGATTAGTAAAGTGGAAGTTATGAGAGGTTGGAAGTTGACCAATTCAGTAAACTTAAAACAATTGATGAATTGTGATGTAATGAATGAAGAATAAAGAAGCAATAAAATTGAGAAAGGTTGGTGTGGAGTGTTATTTAATGTATAAATTTGATTCCGTAATTGTAACTTCGAAGGAAGTTGGTAAATTAGTTAATTATAGGACATAGAGTAAAGGTAAAGGATGATTCAGAAGATTCTAATAACGAATTTCTCACTAGATTGATACTTAGAGAGTAAGTCAGAAGTAAAAATGATGACTAAAATGTAAAAATAAGGAAAGTAGAGGTTAATCACAAGATGGTTTTATTAAAAATCTTATAGATAACAAAGTTAGAGAGTAGCTTAGAGGGTTATCGAATATGTAGCTTAACTTGGAGAAGTTCAAAGGCTATCTCAAAAGATAAAATTAATGTAACAAATAATTCTTGTATAACTTAGAGAGTAACTCAGAAGATTTTTAACTAAAGAAAATTATTATAAAACTCCTTAGAACTAAACTCAAAGGATTTTTGGACTAAATAAAACAACTCAAACCTAATTCAAAAGATTTTTAACAAAGGAAAACCATTATAAATCACTCAAATCATAACATAGAGGATTTGGCCCGTTAGAGTAATTTGTAAAAATCATTAATTAGTCAAGAAATCACGATTATTAAGCGGAAATAACTTAGGAAATTTATGACTAAATAACCAAAAACATATAAAACAAACTAATGACTAATGAATCTATTGTATATTTTTAAGGACAATTGAAGAACAAGGAGGCCACCATCAAAAGTAACTACTAGTAAGTGCAGGTAAGTTAGGATCTATGCTTAGTAGCATATTGAAGTATCATATCAAGATACTTGGAGAAATAAGAATGCTTGTTTGTAGTTGTAATTGTTTGTATGTATGTGTGCTATGTGTGTACTTGAGATATTAATTGATGAATTAAGAGTTGAACTCCGAGTGATGCTTTCTGCTTGAGTACATATTGTCTTGCATGTATAAACTTAGTTGTTCATCTGATAATTCGAATTAATCTTAAATTGATTTAAGACCTATCCTAACATTTATGATAACTCAATAGAGGCAACGATTAGGTTGTTAGACTGAATATCAACACTTCGATAAGGATAGTAATGATGGTCATTTTCCTACCCTTAGTTAAACTAAATGACAAGAGAAGGGTTCACAGCAAGGTTAAGAACCATAGTTCGAATGTTATTTAGGGAGGTGGGTGTTCTGTATTGGATAAGCCTGAATTTAGTGATAGTATCACATTGAAACTTCTCAAAATCTAGGTTAGAGTAGACGAAATTACTCTAACTTCACCATGAACTAGTTAAAATTGTAAGATGTTATATCATTTGTCTATTGCATTTGCATTTAATTAATGATTAAACAACCATGCTTACTAATGTACTCTTATAACTTCATCCCTTCTTACTAAGTTACTTGAGCTCATATCCCAATAGGTTATTTTGTAAGTGAAGAGTAGTACCTGAAGATGCCTCATTACAATTGTTCATAGGTTAGTTCTAACGGGTTGGGAAGTAAAGAGGTGAAGTTAAATGAATGGATTGAAGCTTATGTCACTTTTGTTTTTTCTCTTATGGGAGGCTTTATAGTTTTTGCTAGCTTTCTATTATATCTATATAAGTATTGTAGTCCCAGTGTGGAGATGTATAGTTTCTTTTGAAAACTATGGAATTTTTTATATATATAAGGTTATGTATAAGAACTGATCTATCTATAAATATCAAAGAATTTATTTTGTAAAGTGTTACTCCATAGGTCTTATATACTACAGGTGCCCATCTAACTACTTCAAAACCGGTTGAGTCATCGTTCACTTTTTGTGGATTATACCTACGTTAGCAACTAAGGAGGTAGTTTCTAGTGTAGCTTAGTTTATACGACAAGACTATTATAGCTCCTCGAGTTTAGGGTATGACAACCAAACTAGGGCTTGTACAATAGAGAAACATGCTCTACTTAAGACTTCACTTTGAGCCACCATCCTTAACCTTACTGCGATCTTCTCTCCTATTAGTTAATTCTACCAAGGGTATGAAGAGGACCATTTTAGCTATCTTCATCAAAGGGTCTATGTTTTTCCCAAGAATTCTAGTTGTTTCCCCATGTGGTTTGCAATGTATGTCTAGTTAAAAGTTAAGCTGATTTTATTTTAGATTGCATTTGGGGTGGTTAAGCAATTTCAAACAATTCAATGCAAACAATATCATGAAACTATCATTACATAAGTCCAACACTCAAAATAACACAACCATATCACGTACATACATTACATACGCATAGGCCACTAACATACGATCAAAAATAAGACATATACTAAGGCCTCTAAGTATTTTTAAACAATATTTCAAAGTATGGTAAAGCACTGATCTTACTTACCTGGACATATGATGCTATGTACATGTGCATATGGGTTTCATCCGCTTCAATTTTCCCTCAAATATAGAATGCAATCACCTTAGTGTTATCAAATATAACTTAAATGAGGTCATTTTAATATTTTTAAGTACAATTGTGACTTATCTTTAACAACTCATGTAAGCTTGGTATCAAGTTGCATCTTGCTATTGAAGTCTCTAATCAAGGTTCTAAAAACATGCTTAATACCAATTTTTGATCTTAAAACCTTGTGATAAAGTCTCTAAAGTTATCTAAATTATACTCCTTACTCTACTCAACTTTCTAAGCAAGCCTCTAAGGTTATTTCCTCTAAGTATTCCACACCAATCAAACCTCGGATCAAGTTTCAAAGCTATTCTGACTACATTTCGCTTACTAAATACTTCTCAAACAAATCTACGATGGGTTATAGTTAAGTCTCTTTTACTATCTAACTTTCTAAATTAACCTCTAAATCAAATAATCAAATTCTAGTCCTTACCGATCAACCTTCTAAAGATGTCTCTAAAGTAATTTCATCCAAGCCTTCTAAATTACCCAAACCTTTGGTAAAGTCTCTAAAATCAATATAATTACCCTTCTTTTACCAAATAACTCCTTAAACAAGGCTCTAACATATTTAGAGTCAAATTGCTTTCATTCATCAACCTTCTAAACATATCTCTAAAGTCATCACAACTATATTTCTTTTACCAAACATTATCTTAAGTAAGACTCTAATATTTTTATATTCAAGATCCTTATACCAGTTAATCTTCTAATTAAGCATTTGTACTAAGATTTTAAGTCATTCTTTTGCCATATCGACCATCTAAAGAACCCTTTGAACAAATCCAATTTACATGTTTCCTCCAAGCGACTCGCTCCAGTATCTTATTCCAAATTACAAGTATAATAAATCATGATCATACAATAGGTTTATCACACCCATGATCACCATATCACTCAAACTTCTAAATTCTCATACTTTCACCTTAGCCTATGTAACCCATAACTAATGATTTTTGCATAACTCAAATTCCAATCCATCCAACCAACTCCAAATCACTTTCCACAATGACATATGCCACCAATAAGCTTCAGATATATTGTATGTTGTTTTCCATAGACTTAATGGTGCATAATTTTCATAATATAACATTTTTTTATCAAATTTAGAGGCTTAAAAATTACGAAAAATCATAGAAAATATTTTTGGCCAAAATCTTTTCATAGGATTTATACATGCAATATAGGAAAGTTCCAAAAAAAAAAAAAGTTTTAAAACAACAACAACAATAGGGTTACTTAAAACAACTCTGAAAATTGCTCGGATTTGTTCAATTTCTTAAGTAGGTGTTATATCCAATTAAATTTTTTTATAATTTGATATTTTTCTCTAAAAGTATATTTAAAAATATGCCAAAATAATTTTTTATTTTCATAATTTTTAGAGTTAAAATAATATTTTTATAAAATTAAGTAAAAGTAAGTTAATTTTTCTAACTCACTTGAACTTGGCCATCCAAACACCACTAGCTATCCCCTCCTTATTCTAGTCGTGCTGCCACTACTGTTAGGTAGTGGTGGTAGTTCAAGCCCAGGTGCTCTTCAAATAAGTGTACTCATGAATAGCTCGATTTGTCCCTTTTTCTTTATATTTTTCCCTTATTGATTCACTCCTTCCTATATATATATATATATATATATATTTTCTAGAGTTCTACAATCCTTAGAAGTTTAATTGGGAGCTTTAGTGATAATCCTTAGGTTTGTTAATGCAAAAGTGATTTTTTTTCCTCTCTCATCAAACCTTACCCCATACTCCATCCATGCTCATGTGTCATTAAATGAATTCTTTAGCCAACAGCTGTATAGGAGCTTCACCATGCCTATTCCTGCATAATTCTTGTTATTTGGAAATTTTTAATAATTTTTATTATTTTTCTTATAAATTTTTAGTTAATAATGCATATTTTTGGACATTTTAAGCTTTTCTAAGTATATATATATATATATATATATATAATAATCACATGCGAATATATTTATATATTATTTTAACTCATTTTATAATTTTAGATTGCAAATAATTTATTTCTATAGTTTGGTAAATTTTCGTTACCTAAATTGTGCAATTACAATGGATAAATTATAATATAATATAATTTAGTAAAATTAATTATTTTTAGCTATAATACTATTTTATTATATTTCTATAATCCTAATCCATAGGTTATCATCGACTAATCCCTCAGACTTATTTGTAAAATATTGTCCTAATCAGCCTACTTTTGTGTACACTCTAAACTACTCACTCAAGATAACTACAAGAAATTATAGGGTTTACACTTTTATTATATAAAAATTTTTAGGTAAATTTTCATAACCTAAATCCATCAACGTTTTCATAGCATCTTATTTATTCAAAATATGAAACACTCTCCATGAGTTTAGAAAAATGACAATATCAAATATATCTCATATAACATCCTAAACATAAATGCCATTACAAAATAAAAGATAAAATAACATTTTATGTAGAAGATATATACCCTTTACTTATACTAACCTTATAATCAATTAGAAAGTTTAATTTACTTATTTAAAATATACAACGCTAATCTATTACATTAACTTTCAAATACAACATTTGATGACAAATGTAATAGTAAAGGTAAAGTTAGTAATGAAAAAGAAATGTTAAAAGAGAGGGAAAAAGAAAAAATGAAGAATTGAGGCAAGTGAGGGATAGAACAAATAAAATAGGAAAATCTTTAGGATTTCTTATGGACGGTGGGTTCAAACAATAGCCTATATGTTTATTGCTTTCCCTTCCTTTTGGTTGATCTTAAAAGGTTGAAATATAATAATGTTTATATTCATTATTATTATCATTTAATATTTTATACAAGCAAATAAAAGGTACATTTGAATTTATATCATATATATTTTAAACTACAGATTTTATGATAGATATAAAGCATTGAAACACTGTAGATTTACTTACTTTCTAGGAGCAAGTTTCGAAAAATTATCACATAAATCTATATTATAACCTTTAATGACTGTCAAGAACCTACTTAATTAACTGAGATATTAGAGGACAAAGTGTACAAAATAGGTTACTTGTTAACTTTTATTTTATATAACAACCTAATGCATTGAGCAAATAATACCTTTACCTATATTTGTGAAGCGGATTGATTAATTTTTATTAGCAATCTAATAGTTAATAACAAAAATAAAATCTTATAGTTGATGTTAACGATGAATACCAAACAAGGGTATATCAGTGGAAAGAAAAAAAGGTGACATATAAAATGAAGACAACTAGTCATCCTCGTTCGTCGAAATTCATCGATTATTATTGTTATTGTTATTATTTTATTTTTGCGATCAAATTCATGGATGATTGCAAAATCAAAGTTGTACGACCGAAAACAATAGGCAGAGCGCATGGATAATGAGAAATAGAAAGAGAAGTTTGAGTTGGGAAAGTAATCTCTTAATTGCCAAGTCAGAAATACCCCGCATTTGACCTCTTAAAACATTCCCGTCTGCTAGGTCTTTGCTCTTTGGGCACGCCATCCTCGTCTGAAGTTATTTGGACACGGTTTCCATTAATCCAAGCTTCCTATTCTAATACATTTATATTATAAATAATAAAATTTCTCAAGATTTTCTTTAATAATAATAATAAGTTCTTAATACTAATCATTTACATTATTTTACTATAATAATGGCATTTTATCTAAAATCTCATGATTGAGTATCTTATATTGATTGTAAAAGGTTATAATATTAATTTATAAAATCATGTTTACTGAAAAATAAGAAAGATTTAGGCTTAATTGTAAAGTCTCGTAATGAAGATATATAGATTATAAGACTTCATGATTAAACGTCTTTTATGAGCTGTAAAAAATTGTATTATTAGTTTATAAAGTTATCGTTATAAATATCTTATGAACACAAATTTAAAAATTTTAAATTAAATAATTAAAATGAATCTATCAGTATTTATTAATTTAGCTATTCATTTCTTTTGAATTAAAACATTAAATTTTATGATTACTTTCTCTTTCTTTCTTTTTTGTTTGATAATGTTTTATGTCTCCTATGAACTAAGAACCATTATGCTCATTACAGGTTGTGGTAAGTTTACTCAATTGAATGACATTGAAAATAATATTAAAATCTTTTATAGATACAATAGAAAAATAATAATTATTACTTATAATTATTTTAAAGTCTAATAAATAAATACGAAAAAAATATCATAAAAAATAAACAAATAGCTATAAGTAAAAAATAACTATTCTATTCCATTATAATGGTATAAAACTTGCCAGTTAAAAAAAAAAAAAAAGAACTCTATACCATCCCAATTTGCGACTCACTGTTTCTTTGTAATACTGTATTATAAAGACTCTTAATACTTTTGTGTCACTCTTACTCCTTACACATACAACACATTATACACAGCTTTCTCTTCCTTCAAGACCCTCTTGTTCCTCAAATCACTCCGTATTTTTGTCTGACGGTTCACTTTTTTCTCTTTCACTAAAATTTCAAAAAAGAGAACAAAGAAAAGGAAGTCTCTCAAACCAACCATTCTGTTTCTGGGTTTCAAAGACAGTCATAGAAAAGAAGAGAAGCATCGATTTTCATTACACACACACACACACACATATATATATATATATATACACAAACACAAATAAAGCAGCTATCAGGATATGGTGCACTACCATAGATATAACCAGTGGAGGAAAGTGGGAGAATACAGTGATGATGAGGAGTCTCAGGGCATTGTTATCGAGTGTTCAAACTCCAAGAGAAAAAAACCCAAGCTCTATTACCTTCTCTTTCTCTCTATCCTCTCATGTGGTCTATTATTGATTCCTCAACTCTTCACTTCTTCATCTGCTTTCTCTCTCTTGTGTAAGCAAAACTGCTCTAATCTTTCTTTTACCTTTCATTATTATTATCTTTTAATTCATTAGTATGCTTTGTTATAATGTTTATATTGATTCTGCAGATTCTTTCCAAGCTATTAATGAAGGGTCTGTCGATAACATCAACATGATTGCTCCGCTGTGTTCTTCTATGCAAAATGGTTAGCACTAAGTTTATTTACTCCTTTTTTTTTTTTCCCTTTTCAAATGCAAATAAAAGAACTTTATTTTCCTTTTATCTAGTTTCTACGTATATGAACTTTGTCTCTGTACGTAGGGAAAATGTTGTAATAGCTTAAGGCACTTGTTAGTAATCCAAATTCAAAAAAGAAATTAAAATAAAAAGAAAAGAAAAAGAAAACTATCCATATATATATATATATATATATATATTTATAATTAAGTTTGAAAAATGTGAAAAAGTTTTACTTTTATAGCAGTCGATTAAGAAATAGAATGTTAGGGTGGGTCTGAGGCGTTGTAGAAGGAGGGAAAAAGAATGGAGTTGCTTTTGCTGTTATGGCCTCATAAATGACTAGCCAATGAGCGACACTTTTGTTTTAGCGGTATTTAAATCTGGGTAACGGATAGACGGACGGAGGATTTTTTTATTTTTTGGGAAAAACGGATGATTGTATTATTCCCGTCAGATAACTTTTATTCATAAAAACCACTCTTAAAATCCTTAAATATCACATTAATTATTTAAAAATCTCTTTTGATAAGAACTCTTATGCTTTATTCATATATTTCTTTATAAAATTTCTTAACATTTATTTATATTATTTATAAAACTTGTGATACATAAATTTAAGCTAACATAATAATAAAATTTATTTTTTTAGATACTTGATCAAGGACCTTTTTCTATCGGCAAGATCCTCGGATGGGGATGTCCTAGTATCGGAAAAAAAAATCCGTGAAAGAAATAGCCATCGGAACCGGAAGGAGGAATTCTGCAATTTGAAACATGAGACATTACCAAAATTAAAAGGTAAAATAAATATGTCGCGATTGCACGTGTTAATTACTATTGAATAAAGTATTAAACTCAAAAGTTCGATCAAATCACTCTTCGGCGTTAATTAAATATTTAAGTCTAGGTATCTGTTTAAGCTTTTATATTTGATTCCCTTTGGGTTTCTCTATGAACGGGGAAGTTAACTGCCATTATAAATTTAAAATATTTCTTTTTATTTATTTTTAATTGTAATTTGATGTTTGACCACTCATCAATTTGTAGAAAATTAAATAAAGGTTTTGAAAATAAAAAGGAAAAAAAATTATACTTCAATGAAAGTTTCAATTGGTATATAATTTTTGGATATGATATCAAATTTTAGTGAATCTTTATGTCATTGGAATGCTCTTGACATGTACTATCTTGGGACTACCTTTTCAGAGGAACTTTTTAAATGGTCATAACTTATAAATCAATTGCCATTTAGTCTTAAAACAAGAATTTTTTTAACTCACCGGATTACCATATTCAATAATATTTTGTTATATCCACCTTAGCGTCAGTGATACCGACTTTCCGAATTTTAAGCAACATGGATAGTGGAGAACAGAAAGGATAAAATGAACACGATAATTTTTCCATAGAAGAGAAAAACATGAGGATAAGAATTTGTAAAAATTGTCACAGGACATACTCGCAACATACGGTAGAATCGGTCTCTTGATTGAAATAACCATCAGGCCATATACTTTCTTTCAAATCAGCGGTTTATGTCAATTGGTTACATATTGCTGAAATAGATGCTTTTGTACCGTGGAGAGGGAGAAAATGTAATTGTTGCTAATTCTTTGTATCAATGAAAAAAAAAAAATTATTCCTTTGTACGATGTCTTATTTTAGACGAAAGTCTCGCTTCATGGGACTAATTGGGAATTTATGTGGCGAATTTTATTATTATTAAATGTGTGTGGATTCGAATGAGAGCTTTTATGGTTGATACTTGTTAGGAGAAGAAATTATTATTGACTACCAGTCTAAAATGGATATTTGGGACCCACTCTTCTCTTTTGGTATTTTTCCTTTTTCCTTTACAATTTAAGTATATGCATTTGATTTTCTTTTCAATACCTTTTTCCTTGATGCATTTGATCATCACTGAGCTTTTTGTTATTCTAAGCCGTGTAATCCTTTTTATTTGTCATTATTTTGGGAATTTGAAGCTCATTATGATGTCTGAGATGTGATATGAACCTTAAAAGATTTATAATCATGGTGTAACGTAACGCTTTGCAGGAACCATATGCTGTGACAGAAGCAGCAGTTTTCGGTCTGATATCTGTATTATGAAAGGCGATATACGAACTAATTCGGCAACGTCTTCGGTCTTCCTTTATGCTCCTACACATGATACAACTGCTTTTCTTGGTTACGTTTGCGGCATTTTTGGAGCAACTGAAAACTCGGAAAAGGTAGACCTCGTGCATGAGAAGATAAAGCCGTATACACGGAAATGGGAAACCAGTGTAATGGACAACATAGATGAGTTAGATCTCGTTGTAAAGAAAGAGAGTGCGGGTACTCACCGTCGTTGTGATGTTAAGCACAGTGTTCCAGCTATATTCTTCTCCACTGGCGGGTATACGGGTAATGTCTATCATGAATTCAACGATGGTATCTTGCCACTATACATTACCTCGCAGCATTTGCAGAAGAAGGTTGTCTTTGTCATTCTTGAATATCATAAATGGTGGATCAGCAAATATGGGAACATCCTTTCTCTACTTTCCGACCATCCACCGGTTGATTTCAGCGGAGACAAAAGGACTCATTGCTTTACCGAAGCCATTGTTGGCTTGAGAATCCACAATGAACTAGGTGTGGATTCTGCACTGATGAGAGGAAACCAAAGCATAGTCGATTTCAGAAATCTACTTGACCGTGCGTATTGGCATCGAGTCAGAGGTTTGATGCAAGATGAAGAGCGGGAGATGCAACAAAAACTGAAGGAGTCTATCTCACCCGCGGCGCCAGACATCTCCTTGAAAAGCAATGAAGACGAGCTGAGGAGACCAAAGTTGGTTATCCTTTCTCGAAATGGTTCCAGGGTAATACTTAACGAAGATTCCGCGGTCAAATTGGCAGAGGAAATTGGTTTTACCGTCGAAATTTTGAGGCCGGATCGAGCTACTGAATTAGCAAAGATTTATCGTGTGCTTAATTCCAGCGATGTCATGGTGGGTGTACATGGTGCTGCAATGACTCACTTTCTCTTCATGAAACCTGGTTCAGTTTTCATCCAAGTTGTTCCTTTAGGGACGGATTGGGCTGCTGCAACGTATTATGGGGAGCCAGCAGTGAAGCTTGGCTTGAAGTATATTAGCTATGAAATTCTTCCTAGGGAAAGTTCATTATTCAAAAAATACGAGAGAAACGATCCTGTCCTTGTAGATCCTAAAAGTGTGACCAAGAAGGGATGGCAATACACCAAGAAGGTCTATCTTGATGGCCAAAATGTGAACTTGGACCTAAAGAGATTTCGCAAGCGATTAGCTCGTGCTTATGCCTATTCCCTTTCAAAAATGAACATTCAGTGAGACTGACTGATCATTGATTTTTTTTTTTACATGATTAGTAGCACCCATACTTTTTACATGCATTTTTCCTTCTGTTCAGATGATAATGTTTCAAAAATCTCAGTTTCACAGGCCACAGCGCCATTTTCTCTCATATGAATTTCGTATCTTATAAAAACTGTATTGCCATTATTATCTTTTCATCTAGGTTTCAGTTTGCTATTTGATTTGACTATATATATAAATAGTTCACGGTTTGAGAAAACAAACCAAATTGAGTCATTTAATTAAACAAAAATAATTTTATATAATTGTTTTTGCCTTTTTTTTTCTTTTTTCTATCAATCTTTATGAATTTTATTAAATTTTTCATGTCTTTTTCTTTCTCTTATTTTTTGGTATCTCTCTTTTGCTTTCTTCAATTTTTTGATGTGTAGCTCTCCAACTCACTTCTCGTTTACTTATTATTAAAGTCTCTTGTCATCGGTCAATTAAATTAAATTTATTAAAATTTTATACACATGATAAATATATAAAAAATTAATTAAAAATATATGAAAGTTCAATAAAAAAAATATTATTAAAGATAAAAATATTTAACAAAAATTTAATATAAATAATTCAAATCAATTTTAATTAAATTCGAAAAAAAAGATAAACTATGCCAAACCGAACTATATCCATCCCTAATTAACAACTAACGACTTTCAAGTGTTAATACAACATTGGAAAATTAAGGCACCACTTATCAATTCAAAAGTTTTGCATCCCGTTGGTATCAGGGTTTTTTTAAAAAGGTGTTGCAGTTTTAATTATGGTTGGGTCTTGATTCTTTTCGAAAGCTTTTATTACATAATTGAAAGGAAAAAAAAAAGAGGGTATGCAAAGAGGACAAAAGTTAGCATTCTCATTTGAATGATTGTTGAAAGATCCAAACTTGGCCCTAACCCAGCTTCAGCTGAAAACAGGATGTTTCTACTATTGCATGAGAAATAACAATTAGTAAAGAGAGGTGATATTATCTGGCAATCTAAAATTTTCCCTCTGTACATGAGTTATTGATGAAATTCCCTTGTTATGTGAGTCTACTTATCCTGGAGAATGAGTTTGAATTACGCAAAATCACTCAGGTTTCTATATCTCAGGCAGCTGCATGTGCTTCGAGTCAAAGCAAAACTTGGAACATTGACTTGATTACACAAACTTTCAGCATCTACAGCCACTTTTTCGCTGCTCTTGGGGAAGGGTGAACTGGAGGAGGTGTCTTCGCATTTCTAGTGTCATTAGCATCTAAAGAAAAATAACAGGTCAGATGGCAGTCAATGCTAACTTTTATTTTTCAACAGGACAGTGCTACTATTACTTACTGGAGTCGGTTGACTTGCCTCCCAAAGAGGATCTGCGAGACCTGTCCACTCCTGGTGTTGGGATACGTGTTAGAGATTGCCTCCGCACTGTCCTTGCAACTTCTGAACCTGCACTGTTGTTGGCAAGGCTAATGCCTCTTACCGGTGATCGAGCTTCCACTGTATTTCGGTTTGTCCTATGAGTCATAGCCATAAATGTCCATGAAAATTCAATAAGCAGAAAAAATAATAGCAAATTTCATGCTGCAACAACCAACCAATACCTTCTCTCAGATCTATTGATAAATTTTCCTATGGTTGTCCGCAAGGATTTTTTAATATGTGAGGATTTTCCATTAGTACTGTTGATCACTGTGCTGGACATTTGTCGATCGATTGAAAGATCCACCAGCAGTTCTGGAGTTTTCATTAGCTCAAGAGGATGAGATTGTGTTTGATCATCCAATTTCTTAACTTTTTTTGAAAATGAGAAGCTAGATGTAGTTTGGAGAGAGTCAAGATTTTCTTTCATTGAAGAAACTCCATGACTCAAATGTCCATAGGACTTCAATACTGTACATTTCTCTTGAGACAGCCCTTGGTTCTTCATTTGTATTTCCTGTGACGATGGAGAACAACCAGCATCATCATTTGTTGTCTGCACTTTTTCCTTTTTAGCATGTGTTGGACCTTTCATGCTTAATCTTTGGGCGCGTACAGATGTAGGACTTTTCGCTGCCTTTCTCTGTTCATAATTCACAGGTTTCTCTATCTTAGTAATGTAGCTGCTGTATTCCATAATCAATCTTGGAGGACATGGAGGAGTTCGATCAGTCAATATTTTCGCTTTTCCTTGTGGAGATTTGGGATCCCTCGTTCCATTTTGCTGTATACTTTGAACATCCTTGTTTGCCAATGCCTTCTTAAGGCTCTCAACCTGCAAAGTTACATTGGATAAACTTATTGGATAATATTGCATTATCCATTCATAGTGAGAAATCATTTATTGATAATATAAGGCAGCTGCCTAAGGTTAAAGAGCACTTCTTGATAATTTGATTATAGAATGACAACGGACTCCTTAAAGTTGACACCATATACTATCTTCATAAGAGCAACATTCAAACTATGATTTTATAAGCATCATCTACTTATTCAACGCTAATGTCCATTTTCACAAGTTTCCACTTAACACAATTAGACATACCAAAAAAAGGGGCTTAGAGTTTCAATATGAATACATCACCTGTTGTTTAAGTTGCATAACTTCACTGGTTTCCTTATTCGTGTAAGCAACGCCAAGCTCAACAATCGAGATCCTTTGTACAAATTTCAAAGTACTGACCGTTTCTCCAAATGAAGCTTCTTCAGGATTCACATGAGCAAACATTAATGTTTTTGCATTTCTCCCTGAATTAAATTCATATTTTCATCATTCAGATTGTCAAACTTATAATTCTACTTAGAATTGTATTACATGATCGGTTAGAATTTCTTCTTTGTTTACCTATGCTAAATTAGGACTTTGGGCTCGATAGAAAGAACCTAATGATCTCATGAGTAAAGTACATTATTTTTTTTGGAAAAAGCAGTATAACCTCTCTTTCGTTCAATTTTTGTAATATGCATCAGTATAATAGCAATTTCATAACTGCTTTCCTAAGTTTTTCTCTTTTATTTCCAACCAGACAAAAAAATACTTCCTACCAGTAGTATCCCATAACTAACCTTAGCATGCCACATTGCTTATTACAACAAAAACAACATTCCCACTCAAACTACAAAACAATAGCTCAATAATAAAATCCTAACATAAAATCGAAACGTGGACAATATATATATAATAGTTTTTAAAAAACTATAAATATGCTTATAATAATTATAAAAACTTGAAATATATGATAAAAATAAAAAAAATAATGAAATTAATTTCTTTTTCCATAAAAAAATTTAATCTATAATTTAATATTCACGAAAGAAAGTTAAAGCATTGTTAAAACTATTTTTTTTTTCCATTATTTTATTTAAAAAAAGTGATGAATTGAATAAAAACTAAATGTTTTAACTTATTTTAAGTTATTAACAGTATAAACTTAAATATATGATTTTTATTAGAAATTTTTTCATTAATGTCAAAACTTAAATGAAAACTATAAATATCAAATAAGGACTACAAGGGAGAGAAAGAGAGGAAAAAAAATGGAATAAGATAGAAAAAATGATTTAGTGTTACAATAGTAAATAGGATAACAAAAGCTTGATTATATTTTTTTATTTTTAGCCCATTCAATTTATATATATAAAATCAATAAACTCAATTCAAATATAAGTTTATATCGAGTTTGATATGTAAAATCAATTAAAAATATAAGAATCTGCAAGAAAACGATTTTAAATATAAATTAACTCCTAAGAATCTCATACAATTGTAAACCGTTGAATTGTAAGAATAAAATCACAATTTTGATAATTATGTCAATTATATCCATCATAATTATACTTCACTCTATCTTGTTAACGAAAAAGTAGAGTGATGTTGTAAAATGGGAAATTGAAAGTTGTGACAGCACATGCTTATTAAATTATTGGTAGAGAGAAGAACGGGTGTCCACTTACCGAGAGAGTCTTGCAGAAGGAGAGTAAGTTTACTGTTTCTATAAGGAACGTGGGAACTTTTTTGTGCCAATGCTGTGATCACATCTCCTAAACAACATAGAGACTTGTTGATAAATTGTGCCTCTTTGAGTCTCTCTCCTGTTACTTCTGCTATGTCTACCCGTTCACTTCCTGCAAGATCTACCAAATGTAGGCAACCACGAGTAATGCCTCCGGATGTATCCTTCCCATGGACATGTACTGTGAGAATACTGAAATAAAACCCTAGTGTTAAAAATAATTCTTTATATTTATCCATCACTCCCATTTTCAAAGTCTATTTTCGAGATAATACCATCAATCAGTTGCAATAATGAGCATGATTCATACAAGAAAAGGTGAAATTTGAAGAGCTATTGTTTAATGCTCTTGAAACTGACCCGTGTGACCGGCTACTTCGATTGTTAAGTTTAGTGGAAGTAATAATGCGATTTATGTCACCATGTTCCATTAAATTGATCACATCAGCAGGGGAATTTACAGGACGCAAGGTTGCATCCAGAAGACTCAAACCATTGTCAATGGCACCAGCACAGCTCCTGATCTCTAACTTGTCTCTTGTTAAGGAATCAAGTGCAATAACCGTTTAGTCAAACAAAATAAATTTAGACTGTTCAGAAATATTTCATGCAGCAATAATGAGAAAAATGAAGAAACGACATGAAAGGATATTTAGTGACTGTCAAATCATCTGCAAGAAGATCTCGCACTTGTTCATTATATATCTCAACCATCTGAACACAGATGTCATACTCAATAGTGTCCTTTCTTGAATTAGATATCTCTAAAAGGTCGTTTAGAGCTAGATAGTTAATCCCCGTATCCTTTTTCCCATCTGGTGGACCACTCTGTAACCAATGAGCAGAAGATTTAAAACTTAATTTGGCTAGAGGTAGCACTTAACAAGCATCTAGGGACATTTTAGAAAATAAACAAACATTTGACAAGTAGAGGAAATACAGCATGCTGACTTTGTACGACTCTAAGCAAACTTGAAACAGAAATTAAACTTGCGAAGCTATATATCACAGAGGTCTTACCATGGTATGTGTTTTGCCAGACCCAGTTTGGCCATAAGCAAATATGCATACATTATAACCATCCATGACAGACCTGATTAGGGGTTGTGCATCCATGTATACATCATCTAAAGAGACACATGGGAAAGGGGAAACGTATTAATTTTTGCAAATAATATGAAATTGCTAAATGATATGTGATGAGGCAAACAATAACTTCCTTGATTAGTAAAGCATAATGTGATATTACCTTGACTAGCAGTTGGACCAAAAACCTTGTTTAATTGAAAGACTTTCTTCCCTTCTCTTTGAGATTTTGAAGGGTCTAGAATCACTAAGGTACCATCCTCCCCCATAAAATCAATCACACTATTGCATTTAACATTCGAAATTGGCCTAATTCTACAGTATACCCGTATGGTCCCTACAAAATTTTTGTTAAAATAAAATGAAGTTAAAATTTGTCTTGATGAGGAAATTTGAAAAAGGATCATATATTAACATCATCTTTTATTATAGAATAAAGTTTCAAAGCAACTATGCAAGATAACCAACCTTTTAAATCCTGAACCATGTTATATAAAATCCTGTTCTCTTTTAAAACCTTATGATGGCTGAGAGCAGCAACAGATATCTCCTCAACCTGGGTGCCTGATAAAAAAAGAAAAGAACATATTCACCATTCTACAGCTTTTTGGTTAGTGTAAACAAGTAATTGAGTTGACGTCTATTCACTTAATGATCATCAATCTGCGGAAACAACCATTTATTCTTGGCTGTAAAGGTTATCATACTCAATAATGATCTAGCCTATACAAACTAATGGGTATGCTCTTCTATCATGAATAAAAGACCAAAAACTATTACAAGCAATCGCAGAGTTTGAGTTTTTTACTAGAAAAGAACTTTAAAAATTTTATGACAAACCTAGCTCTTTTAAATCTCTTTCAAATTGGATTTTCAAGTCTGCAAACTCCCTCTTTGTCTTCGATAGCAAAGTCTTGAGATTCTGCAAGAACAAGAATAATAATTTCAAATGCCAAATGTTACTCTCTCTTCATAAATGTATGGCAGAACTAAAGGAGTACGTCCATCTACAGTATTAGATTTTGTGCAAGTAACCATTGGATATTTGAATGAACTTAATTATCAACACATAGGATGAATGCAATATTCTTAAATACAAAGCACAAAGACCAATATTAACGTGTTGCATCAATTTAGCCTAGAGGTTGAAATTCCAAATTTTGTTAGTTTAAGGTGCAACCGAAAGTTATTTACATAGACAGTTGTCACCACTCACCTGAAGTTTCTTCTCTTGCATTAAAAATGCACTCTTGTGATTACATGTCATCTCCCTTCCCAAGCAACTTCTGCAAGACTGAACAATATGCATACGAAGCATTTGGATCACACTCCATGTATATGCATTAGCAGAAATGAAAATGCAAGAGCTGATGACAATATAGAGCAATAAAGGATATGTATTAGCATATTAGTTGGGAATAGAACTTGCCACAGATTAGTAAAGGACATCTATTAGCAAAATCAGTTGGAAACAATAATCATAAAATACAAAACAAAAACAAATGAATAAGACAAAGCTTGATGGCATAAAGATATTGAATTTAAATGAAAGCACACAGATTATATGAAAGCTAGCTTACTTTATCTAACAAAGGCTTAAAACCAAATAACAAAATATTGGCACCAAAGGGGAAAAAAAAAGAATTCCATAAAGACATTGAATTTATGTATACTATGAAGGAACATACGAATAAACCATATATTAATACCATGCTAAACACAACTTGGATCCACGAGCTGATACATGAAGAAACATATGAGAAAACTATATATATATATATATATATATTTAACACCGCTTGGAACACACCTTGGATCTAAGAGCAGATATATCCTCTAAAGGTGAAGATCTTGACTGCAACACTGGCCTATCTTTTCCTTCAAGAGAATCTTCAAACACTGAATTCAACTGCAACTCCATGAAGGGTTATTTTGGTGCTAGCTTAAAAATTATGGTTGCAAATTTGTCATTTGAGACTAAATAACACATTTCCTCTGGATCTAGATAAAAGTCATAATATAATTCTTGCAGAGTCTACAGCGAGACAAGAAAGCTTCAAACATTGTGACAAGGAGAATGCTAGCAACTAGAAAATACTTAATAAAGGTAGCAATCATTTCTCTTCCTTGAATACCATCTAGAGCGAGGAACTCTTCACAAGAATCATGCATCCCAAGAAATTACTTGCATAGTTGGAGCATACATCACGAGGAATCCTTGTGTAACTCATTAAAGGAGGATTCATTTGCAATTTCTGTTTGTCAAGTAAGAAATCTATACCACACATCTAAATTGTTTCCATCTTATCTTGTTCAGACATAGTATTGCTGAAGAGACATATATTCTGATTTCTACTCATCAAAGGTATCTTGAAATATGAGCGCACTCACCCCAGGAATCTTCTTCTTAAGTGGATCCTCCAAACAAGAAGATATCAGTTTCTTGAATAGCTCAAATGGACCCTAAAATGTAAGATAAAACTCTCAAATACAGACCACAAAAATGAACATAGTCTAGTAATTTATTATCTCTTTATGAAATTAATTAAGTATCAAAAAATATCTTAATTACCATATTTCCATTGGACAAGGAAGCTAAGAAACTCTTGTCAATGTTTTCCTTGGCCTCAAACATCCGATCAGCAATCAATTTGGCTATAGTTTCTGCAATGTTTAAGAAAGTGACCTTAGAAGTTATCAAATGATAAGCAGCAATGAAAGCCCAATGGTGTCATTCTATATAAATCTCCAATACATAGAACAAAACAAAATTTTAACATTGACATTTAAAAGTTCATCTTCATTCATATCACTACTAATTATAGTAAAGCTCTTTATCAGCAAATAAAAAGACCATGTGACCAACTAATCTTCCTGGCAATTCAATTTCGCCATTCAACCTTTCTCAAGAAATATAATTCAATCAGTAAAGCTTTATAGCAAATTGGATGGTTGAGTATGCTGGCATGTAAGTGTACTAGAGGAACGCACATGATTTAAGAAGAAGAAACCCAATCACACCTTCAAGTTTTCCAACTTCATCAGGATGAGGTTGCATTTCAGATGCTGTGGACATATCAAACAGTCGCCTGCAAGATTCTGACAAAGATCCAGCCGGGACCCTACCATGAATCTTAGCAGCAGAATGCATCACCAAAGGAGACCTCATATGTTTATAATAAAGTCCATTTCCATCTCTCATTGAAAGTTTCCATTCGTAGAAAGCTTTGAGGCCTAATATGCAGTCAACAACTTTTGCTGCAGAGCCTGCTTCCAAGTTGTCCTTCGAGGAGAACACAGGTATGCAACCATCAATTGAAGAAGAACAAACTTAGTGAGAAATGCATTAAAATCCTGAACCTTAACAGATTTTTTCAGTTAATGCTAAATCTTTGTCAAATGCATTTTCAGTAGTTTGTTTTGTTTTACTGGATTGGCCTGTCATATGCCATGTTCACAAAAACACAAAATGAATATTTATACTTCCGGTGCATGCATTAACTAAATATGGAAAACTAAGTGTGTTGTACCCTTTCAAGATCCGAAGCTTCAAAAGCAGGCAACTTCAACTCTTCCATTGCCATTAGAAAATTCCGCACATTCTCAAAGTACTGATAAGCAGTCAGTGTTTGAGTATCTCGATTGAGGGATTGAAGCGTGAAATTATTCTCTACCACCTTAATAATCATTTCAAAGAGCAAAAAAAATGAAGAAAAAAGAAAAAAGAAAAGATAATTCAAAAATCAAGAGATGCAATATACTAAAGTGTGTGGAGGGAGATTCAGCATAGTCATCCATTAACAGTCAAGTTCATGTTCTCTTCCTCTTTTCCGAAATAACTAGACAAGATAAAAGAAAATTAAATAACAAAATTTTGTAATGGAGTACCTTGGTAACTGCACCTGGTTGGATTTTGTTAATGAGATTACACAAAATCTGACCATTTCTCAGGCAAGAAACAAAATCCCTTTCGGATGGCTGATCGGGTAAACCAAATGGGCCGACAAAAATTTTAAGCCATTCCACAGCTTGATATCTTCTCCAAGCTGCAATAAAACACAACTAGCTAATCAGTCATATCGCCTAATTACTCAAACCAATAATTTCCTACATAAGAAAATCCAGATTTAGGAAAAAATTGACCCTACCTACTTCTTCAGCCTTTCTTGATGCCAAATTTAGGTCATGTCTAGTCAAACCCTCCATGGAAAACTACCAAACGCTAGCTGCTTGTCTTTATACTACGAACCGACATTAAAAAAGATCCAAACTTAATTTAATTAAACCATGCAGTAAAAGGGGAAAGGAAAAAAAAAAAGTTTCCCGAATTTATGACACACTTGTACCTGTTCACTCCTCTTCTCTCTCTATTCAACCAAGAAGTTGTTGCATAAACCCTAATTCTAAGAGAGAGAAATGATGTGTGTGATTCGCAGCCCTTTTATCTAATTTATCACCGAAATAGTGAGGAAGAGAGAGAAAATGCAACCTGACTTCTGAGTGTGCTTTGGATTCGACCCGAGAATTGTAACGTTATACTGGTCGTTTTGAATTCAAACTGGTGGGACACGTCGTACTGCGTCATCTTGATCGTTAAATGGCTTCGGCTATATTGCAAACGGGCGGCTGTGATTTCATACTATTGGATGGTTACCTGACAATGGGCTTTCGGCTTCGGATTGTGCATTCAAAATCCACGTACGCTAGTTAAAGCTTGTTCTATCGATTAGATTTTAATAATATATATTCCTAATTTATACAAAATGTGATGTGGATATTATAATTTATTGATATCAACATATATCACATTTAGTTTTAAATAATTTAAATATACTTCTATATTTAATTAAAACGACATACTATTTAAAAATATTCATAATTCTTTAAATTGTGAAATTGTATTATTTTGTATGAACAGCAACATTGTTTTATATAAGGCAATACAAAAGAATATAATCTTAAAATTAATACTATATTCATATAAAATTACATGTCTCTTAAACATATTAGTAGCTTTTAAGGAGAAAAATATAATTATTGTTGATGGTGGTTGTTTGTCTAGTTGCTTCTAACCTCCTTAGGCCTATCCTAAAACTTGATGGGCCTACAACTAGAAAATAAAGCTAGGGGAGGTGTCAAAGCACTCCACTAAGGTCATTTCAATGTTTAAGTCAATAATAGGTGGAGATAATGAATATAAGCAAGGGAGGTGTATATCTAAAGCCATACCTGATGTGATTAGATGGAACTAATACTTATAAAAGGTGTTTGCAAGGCTCCCATTAGTTACACAACCTTCTAACATGGTCAAGTGATGATAGTTTAAGCCACCTTTGATCTCATAAAGGTCATTTCCTAATTAAAAAAAGTACGTTCCTTATCATTTCTTTCATAGATTTTAGGGAAAGGTCGGTTGGACAAGCTATGTCCTCTAATACTATGGAGATGGGGTACATTTGAGACTCTTGTTTGGGTTATGATGGGCCTCTAAGCCCATTCTCAAAATCTACTATCAATACTTGCCCTCTACTCTTCTTATCAAATGGTCCGAAAGGGAGAGGAAGTAACTTCAATTGCTTATCTGGGAAGTTCAACGTGACTGAACCATGGAGCTTGGGTCTTTAGACTAACGTGATGTAGCATAGGTAGCTTATGAAAGTTAACGACGTGTTGTGACACAAGCTTGTGACATTTGTTCCCTAAGCTTAAAACCAAATCAAGGTTGATGTAGCTTGTTTGATGCTTGTTGGCATGCCTTAGGTTGTTCTAATAAGAGACTTTCTAATTTGAGGTCTCCTAGTTAGAGGCCTATTAAGGAGGAGGGGCCCGCCCAAAGCTTGCCTACTTAAAGATCCCTTCAAAGTAACTTAAATGCCTTGTCAACATACTATATGCTATCTTTAGTATGTTAATTATGCATTTCTAAAGAGTTTATTGTCATGCCCCCAAAGTAGTTGAGTTATAACAATTTCGCTATGCTAACTATTCTAAGATAGAAGTTAACTTCACAATTATTACTATAGACCTGATTTATATAAAGCGTTCATAACTAACCTATTTTAAAATAAAAAGTTCACAAAATAATTTTGTTATTTACCTATGGAAAATTTGAAAACACATATTAAGATTCAAATAACTCATGTAATATTTACATGATTTAGTACCCTAGTTTACTTAAGTATTACATGGCTTATATCAAGACCCAACAGTATCATTATTGTAACAGATTACAGTGTATTGTACAAAAATCTAAAATCAACCTCTCATTGATCATAAGCCTTTCATACGATACACAAATCTCCTTCCACTCTACATTACCATTAGGTCCATAGATGTGCAATAACAAACATATTAATTAAGATTTATTGTTTAAATACAAAATATTGAAGTTAAAGTGTGGATTTGTAGAATTCCACAACAAAATATTACAACACAGCTAAAGTCCTATAAGAGTTTGCATTAAGAAAATCTAACTATAGGATTAAAGTAAATAAATATTTACAAGTCATTATTATAAAATTCCCTCTTCGCTTCCTAAAACTCACATTCCCATCTCGGCATGAGACTCACCTCAGACATCCCTTAGCCTAGATGGATGAAGAGGTAGTCCTGTAACAAAAGAAATTTATCAAGTATAAGCTTACGCTTAGTCAGTTAATCTATCCATCATGCCATACAAACAATAAAAGTTAAATGTACAACATATGAATGTAAGAACAATCAAAATAACAACCAATACATGCAGCAACCTAGAAACTACATGCAACTCAAAATTATGTACCCTATAATTCAGGTTGGAGATAAATTTACCAATACAAACTATTAACCGGGTTCTAGCACTTTGGTTTTTATACCAATTGCACCATTATGCTTAAATCAACTCAAAATCATATATATATATATATATATAACATATACAAACTTTACTTTTCATATGGAAAATACACTTTCCATTTCAAATATCATATTTTAAGTAAAAAATCCTAGGTCTAGTGGTGTGGTGGCCCTCGGAGTCTACATCACATACCCTAAGTGGAAGCTCCAAGATATTGCTCTTTGCTAACAATTAGCATCCCTTAGCGCTTAGTAAACCTGAAAGCTTATAATAAAGACTCAATAATATATAAATGGCATATCATTGCCTAATCCCTATAGGAAGCCCCCCCTCCTATGAGCCCTTTCACATTGTCTACATGAGGTGGCGGTCGATATAATTATAATGCAAATATAAAAAATGCATGATTCATTGAATTTCTTAATTAAATACTTAATTAATTTAATTTGCATTATGATCAAACAAATTTCATTCCATACAACTATGCATAGCTATCATCATAAACAATTCCCATTATTATCTTATTAGCAAGTCATGATATTCAATCATAATATTATACACATGCATTTCCCATATCTCATAAGCATTTAAGTTCATTATATAAATTTAATTACATCTATACTATAAGCAAAACTAAACATAAAGTCATCGAAAATTACTCACTCAACCATAGCGGATTAGTCATAATAATTTGGGGGTAGGTTGTCTCTAACAATTGAGTTTCCTAGACATCACAAATATGATATTATAAGAATTTGAAATAAAATTTAGAAAGCTAAGCTAAAATCTTTTAAGTTACATTTCTAACTTGGTTTTCGTATTTTTCCCAAATTTTACTTAAAACTTCAATCGCATATAATTTTATAATTTTATAGTCGATTTTCATCATTTCTTAGTGTACTTTAATATGGTGAGATTATATTTTCATGATAGAGCCCGCAATTTGGTCCACTGATTAGAGCAGTAGTGGTCCTCATGTTTTGGTGTTCTTTTAAGCTTAGTTTGGTTGTTGGGTTTTTTATTATCTTAGGAAATCTTTTAAGCATGGGCTTAGAACTTTATTCTAAGCCTAAAATACTCTTCAAAGTTAGATTTTCATCCTTATCTTATGGCCTTGGTGCTATCATCAATTTCTTGGACTCTTATGTAGGCTTAAGTGGTTTAATGGGCTTATTTTTTGTTTAAACTAAAGTTAGTGACTTTAATGGGCTTAAGGAGTTTTATGTAGGTTTCTTATGAGTCTTAAAACAACTTTTTTTGGTTGCTTTAGATGCTAGTCAGAATTTCGTAAGGGTCCAATCTTGGAATTCTAAGCTTATTTTGGATGATTTTGGGCTCAATTTTGAGTTTTAAGCTTGATATATTTACTATACTTGCTTTGGTTAGTCTTTTCACTTTATGTACTTTGTTTTGTCCTATTTTTAAGTAAGTTTTCTTGAGATTCCAAATCTGGATAGTTTGGTTTAAGGGTTTTCAACTTAGTTTTTTTCAACTTATTTCATCATTTCCTTAAGTTTAGATAATAAATCAAGAACCTACACTATTTACATTCTAACTCCAATTTAACTTCTCTTCCATGAAGTGATTAATTAACTTAAGTACTAAGTAAAAGTTATGAATCATATATTTATCATAAGTTCATACCTTAGTTACATCTCAAAAAGTTAATTTTCTCATAAAAACATCACATACTGGATTTTTCTTTACCTAAAGCTAAATTTGAGCATATGTAACCAAATAAAGTTAAAAATAACATATAAATACCTTACATACACTTCACATCCAGCATGTTACTCCCTCATTCATACATATATTTCATGATTTTCTCAACTTACAAACTTTTATTCTAAGTATTAGACATGTATCCTTCATAATACTAAACTTAGTATGCTCATAGTCCATCTTTTATGTAAGAGATTCATAAGCTTATTACTTAAAATAAATTAGCTATGTTATCACCTTATGTTCATGCCAACATCTTCATGGAAATGTAGTCTCATAAACATCGCATACTAAGGTACTCAATAAGGAAAAAAACTTACTTGTCCTAAATGCGTAAAATGGGTGGTTATGCACTAAGAGTCTTCTTTTGCTCCTTACTTTCCTTTCCTTTTTTGTAAGCTCTTTAAGTAACCAAGGTCTTGATATTTGAGATTGATTTTGGGGGTGTTCTAAGGTTTCCTAAAATGGCTTTTGAAGTGAACAAAGTGAAGGCAACAAAATAAGCTTTATGCCGTGAGTGTGTGTGTGCAAATAAGTGGTGGCAAGTGAGGTTTTGTAGAGCTTGGTTTCTTCTTTTGGTTTGTGTGTTTGAAGTGAGAACAAGGAAATGAAAGATGAGAGAAAATGAGAGAGAATGTATCGATTCAAATGTGTGTGTAGTACGTCCAACAAGCCCCTTTTTGTTGTTTTTAAACAAGTACATAAGCCATACTTTAACATGATTGGATGATGTAAGTATTAAGGGGTGAATAGTACTTGTGAAAGACAATTGATTTGATGTGTGATTGACAAGGTATGGCCTCCCATCCCCTCTTCTTACAACCAACCAGATAGAGTCCTTAAGGGTATGGCTATTGTCTTATCACTTGTTTAAAAATTAAATTGATAAAATGGTGTAATAACTTATCCTTATATAGTATAGGTTATGGTGGAATAAGGAAATGGTCTTATTATTAGCTTTTGATAAGTTATTAAGTGATAATTGATTTCAACTCCCAACTGATAAGTTATATAATGTGATTGGTTGGCTTACTTATTCATATGTAACATAGCTTATAAGTGAGGATGAGGGAATTATCTTATATGTAATTTTTTTAGGGTTTGGTTCTTAAATTAATTCATAGGTTAGGATTTACTTCTTAGGAAATTTTATAATTTTCTAGAGTTGAATAAAATTATTCAAATTAAATTCTCAATTAATCGCTTAGGGTCACAAGTCCTTAATTATCTTAGGGTTTGGGGTTTTTAGTGACTTAGAGACCGTTATTCTTGTATTTAAGTTTTTATTGATAATGAACTTTTGAATCGAAAGATTTAGTTCGTTTTCTAAATGTAAACTTAAATTCTTAGTTTAATTGATCCTTGGGAATGATTAAGAAGTACTTTTAGTTGATTCACATGTCCTTTAAATAGTAGAGTTTACATGTTGATACTAAAAGATCAAAAGATAATAACCAAAGCTTTAGAAGTGCAACTGTTCATCAATTTTATATCCTCACTCCCTAAAATTCAGCAATCACTAACTTTAGGGTAGTTATAATGCTACTTCATAATTAGCACGTATAATAATATCTATAAGGATGTAAGCAACTAACTACTCAGTAAGCTAGAATGAAAACATAAGACTATATGTTAAGTAGAGGCAGGGTTATCATCTAGTATTTTAATGCAATGCAACGAACAAATGTCATAGTACAATATTGTTCAATTTATTATGAGATTAGAGAAATTATACTCGCTCTAATCAAGGTTAAGGAGTTTTAGTGCACATGCAATAGTTTACGACCAAACCTAAACTTATGTAATGGAGACATCCTTCCTCCCACAACTATCCATCGAACTACTATCTTTATCTTTGCTATGACCTCCTCTCTTATCAGTAAGTTCAACTAAGAATGAAAAAGGGACCATTATACTATAGTACTATCTCTTTCGAAGGTATTGGTATTTGGTTGGAAAACCTTAAGTGATATGCATCATCGGGAAAGGGAAGATACACAACTATCGATATCACGTAAGATAAAAAGGGTGAGTTTGAACCGCCAGATGGTTCGAAGGATAATTAGAAGTCAAAGGTTGAGGTGGGGGTCCTCGTGCACTAACCGTAGATGTGACTCACCAAAGCCTTACACAAAGCTTGAACTATACTTAATACAATGCATAAGTATAACATGAGGTTGCTCGCTACTAGTCCATACTTAATGGCCTAGATAAGAGCTCTTCAAAGTCTCAATCCTCATTAAGAAAACACAAGCTTAAGAAGAAGGAAAGGTGAAAATGTCTAAAGTTCAATATCACTAACTTGATTAATTGTTGTAGCCATTACATTTTACAAGTATTTATATGGCCCAATTAGGGCAAGTCCTAGGTATATGTAATTTACAAAAAGGATTCTTATTAAAAAAGGAAAGATATATAATTTACAAAGGCAAAGTTGTAACAGGCAAAAAGGATATTCCGTTTTTAATAAGGATAGTATAGATGTTAGAAAATAGAGTGCGTGTTGACTATCTATTTTATAGTCCCAACGATGTTGTTTGTCTAGTAAAATAGGTTTTGAGTAGATCAAGGTAGGGTCGAATGCTTAACAGCTTGGATGTTCTACACTGAGAAAGGATTGGTCCAAGGGGTGGCTCATTGTCTAGTTGGCTTGGGATCAAGGCAACTCAACCTTGATGATGTATCAAGTTAGTAGTAAGCGGGTTTAGTACTTGACCTTAGATTGATGTGTTGAGAAAGGGTTGGCTCGACAACAAGTTGGGCACCTCAGAAGTCTCTTTAATGAGATGAAGAGTAGAGTAATTCGATAGATCAGACTAGAGAATGCATCATTTTCTAGAGTTCAATACTCCTTGGAAAACTTAGTGAACAATATGGGCAAGTCCTCGAGCTCAAGAGCGAGTGATCGGTCCATGATCCTTATCATCTTCTTCAGGCTATTTGAGATTTAGGATCAAATCTAGCTTGGCTAATTGTTACTTGTCTTTAAGGACATACAAATGGAGGTTAGTGACGTTAAAGGAGTCTGAGACCTCATAGTCTGAGAGCAATTCAATCTTGAAGGCATTAGGATTGATCCTTTTAAGTACTCTAAATGGTCCATTGGCTTTAAGAGATAACTTGCTCTTCCTCAAACTTAGAAATCAGTCTTTACTAAGGTGGATCTAAACCAAATCACTAGGCTAAAATTCTTTGTTCTTTTATTCGTTGCCTCGCCTTTGGAGCTTGGTGGCAACTCAGCTCAGTTGTTCTATGACGTTCTAATACATTGTCTTGATAGCCTCGCATCTCTCTATGGTAGGTTAGTCTTCATTCTAACTTGGAAAAGGCTTGATCCAGTAGAGGCTTAAGGTTGAATCCATAGGCGATCTGAAATTGTGACATGCTCGTAACAACGTAGGTGGTCCTATTGTAGGAGAACTCAATTATGGGTAAGCATTGATCCTAATCAGTCATGTTTCGACTAATAGCAACTTAGAGTAGAGTTCTCACTATCCTATTGACAACCTCAGTCTATCTATCCATTTGTAGATGGTAGGACGTACTGAATAATAGTTTGGTTCCCATTTGCTTCCATAATGTTCTCCAAAAGTGGCTCATGAATTTCGAGTCTTGGTTTAAAACAATAGTCTTGGGCACTCCATGGAGTTTAACAATCTCTTACAAGAAAAGAAAAGAGATAGTCGAATCATCATTAGTTTTAGAATAGGGGACCAAGTGTGCCATCTTACTAAATTGGTTAACAACTACCATGATGGAGTCCTTCCCTCGAGACATCCTTGATAATCCTAACATAAAGTGCATATTCAGGTTAGACCATGGTTTGGTCGAGATCGACAAAGGTAAATATTGTCCTTGCTTGACTCAGCTCTTTGCCCTTCTGTAGGTTGTACATCTTTCTAAGACAACTTGGACATTTCTCATGATTCTTGGCTAAAAGAATTTAGAGGATTATGAGTTTAGTGCTTGCAAAAATGTCCAGATAATCCTCTACCATGTATCTCGCGCTCCAGTAATTCTCACATAGAATAGATCAAGATACACAATCTCCTCTTCTTGAACAAGTATTCATCTTCACTATGATAGTCATCAAGTGTTTTGCCTTCTTTACATCTGGCATAGATTGGACCAAAACGTGGATTCTCAACATACAAATCTTAGAGAAACTAAGTAACCTGGTTTACATTGTTCTTGATGATATGTTGAGACCAAGTTACTTGGTTGGCTCATGATGAAAATCTACATTTTGGTAATGCGATTGATTGCTTAGCTATCTACATTCATCCTCCATGCCCTATCCTTCTTTAGCACTAATAGAGCTAGTATGGCACATGGGCTTAGGGATTCTTGTACATACTTCTCTTAATCAACTCATCTACTTACCTCTGTAGCTCGGTAGCTTATTCAAGATTCAGTCTATAAGCAAGCTTGTTTGGTAGAGTGATTCCTGGTTACAAGTCTATTGCATGTTTAATGCCTCAGATGGGAGGCAGACCTTCTAGCAATTCATTTAGGAACAAGTTAGTAAACTCATCCGATAGGGACTTCACCTTAGTAGGTAGCAATTCCTCCTCTGATCCTCTCATCTCAAGTAATTAGTAGATAGGTCGGCTCTTCAAGCTTCATCTCTCTTTTTAGCTTGACTCATTACCAAAGCCTCTTTCTTTAGAGCTCAACTTAGTTAAGTTTGCATATTTTTAATTTGTTCGACAGTTATTGGGCTTAACTTTACCTTCTTGCCCTTGTACTCTAAAGAACATATGTTCTTCCATCCATCATATACCACATTCCAGTCAAGCATCCATAGTTGTTCAAGAAGAATATGGGATGCTCTCATGGGTAACAAATCATAGAGCGCTTTATCTCAATAGTTTCCAATATTGATCGGTACAGTTACTTGTTTATTTACTTGTTTATTTACTTGTAGGGCTCCTTTATCACTGTAGTGCAGTTTATAAGGCTTGGGGTAAGGCTTGGTCGGTAACTTTAGCTATTGGACCATGAATGCAGACGTTGCATTGGTGTAGCTACCACTATCAACAATCAATGCACACAAAAACTTATTCACCTTACAGTTAATATGGAACAAATTATCTCATTATTTATCCTCTAGCATAGGACTCATACTTATGGCTCTTCTCAATACCATGGTTGTAGGCATAAAATTACCTTCCTCACTATAAACGATCTCCTCCTTCTTGGATAACTTGATTTGTTTGGTCTCTTTTAGCTATTCTACCTCCTCATCAATACTATATACCTTAATGGTTAGCATTTCTCCTCAGATCACTATGGTTCTCATGTTCGAACATTAAGCGACCATGTATGCAAACCCTTGACACTTGAAGCATTTGATTTCACTCGTCTTTCTTCTTAAGCTTTGGCCTCTCTTAAACTTCCTCAAGATCTCTTTCTCCTCTAGTCAAGTAGTTTGAGTAAGTTGAACTTCGGCAACTTTGCTTGGTTTCGATAATATAAGTCTACTCAAAATAAGTTGGCTAGTGGTAGGTCAACTAGTAGGAGCTTGAAATCTTCCTGCTCATTGTCTCTCAATTCTTTAGGTAGCTCAGATAGCATCATCAAGTGAACTAATATCCATTGTTTCTAAGATATCTCCAATCTTATACTTCAGTCCATTGATAAATCAAGATACAGTTCGATCTTTAAGCTCAATAACTTCGCAACGGATAATCAACATTTGGAACTCCTTTACGTATACATCAACACTTGATCCTCATTACCTCAGCTCTTGTAACCTTTTGAATGTGTCCTACAAATAATAGCTCGAAACAAATCTTTATCTCGTGGCTCTTTTCATTTCATCCTAAAGCCTAACTTTATGTTCTCTTTCTCTTCTACGGGTGGCTTGCAGATTTTTTCACCATAGGGTAGCATAGTTAATAAACTCCAGCACAGCAAGTATGACCTTGGCATTATCAGATACTTCATGACACTCAAATTACTTTCAATCTTATCTATCCAGTTCAGGTAGTCCTCAGCATCACCACTCCTAGAAAAATTAAGGATATGCATCCTCAACCCTTCTACTCTAAGAGCTCGAACATTCCTCTCCTCCAATTCATAATACTCTTCCACTTCATCACCTACTTCCTCGTCCTCTTGTTCGATCTCATATAATACTAGCCTACATTTAGCAACTTTATCTACTCCTCCAGCTTAGTGTAGTCGAATTGAGGCATTAGCTCAGCCGTATCGGCCATTGCCTCTCTTAGGTTTTCATTGGCTTGTCCTTTGTAAGGATCATTTCTAGCTCATTATCTATCTTAGTTTACAGCAGTCACTAGACTAGCCACTAGGTCAGTAAGTTTATCTAGTTAGTTATCTATAGACTGGGGTGTAAAACTTCCTTATTGACCTTAGCTATTTCAAGCACTACTCTCTTGGTTACTTAAAGTTCCTTAAACACTAGAATCAGACATTGTTATCTATTACAAGAGATTAACAGCCAAAATACAACTCAAAATTTCCTCCCATAAACTACAACAAAACAATGCCTAACATACCAATAACTATTACAACTAATACATGAAAAAACACTTGAACACTTAATACTTTGTTTTATAAACAATAAATAGGGGAAAACATAGCACTAAACACTTTCCAAACACTCATAACAAGGATAAACAGCTTTCACAACACACTGTAATAAGTTACATAGAGTATAAAGTAGTAGAGACTTGCTCGAATGTAATGAAGCTTTGATACCAAGATGATATGGATCACCGAGCAAGAGAAGACACACAGCTATCAATATCATGTGAGCTAAAAAGGGTAGGTTCAAATTGTGAGATGGTTCAAATGATAAATGGAAGTCGAAGGTTGATCAAGGGGTCCTCATGTACTAACGGTAGATATGACTCACCAATACCTCACACGAGCTCGAACTATACTTAATATGGTTGCTTGCCACTAGTCTAAGTTTAATGGCCTAGATAAGAGCTCTTCAAGGTCTTGGTCCTCATCAAGAAAACATAAGCTCAAGAAGAAGGAAAGATGAAAATGTTTGAAGTTCGATGACACTATCTTGATTAATTGTTGTGGCTATTACATTTTACAAGTATTCATATAGCCTAGTTGGGGCAAGTCCTAAGTATATGTAATTTACAAAAAGGATTGCTATTAAAAAAGGAAAGATACATAGTTTACAAGGGCAAAGTTATAATAGGGAAAAAGGATATACAGTTTACAAAAAGGATATTATGGATGTTAGAAAATGGGGCCCATGTCAATTGTTCATTATGTGGTCTTAACGATGTTGTTTGTTGAGTAAAACAGGTTTTGGGCAAATAAGGTTGAGCTTTAATGCTCGACAACTTAAATGTTCTAGATTGAGGAAGGATTGGTTTAGGGGGTGGCCCATTATCTGGTCGGCCTCAGCTGGTCAGCTCGGGATGGGGGCAACTTAGCCTCGGTGATGTATTAGGTTGTTAGCAAGCAGGTTCAATGCTTAATCTTGGATTGATGTGTTGAGAAGGGGTTGTCTCAGTAATAGGTTAGATGTTTTAAGAGTCTTTTTAATGAGATAGAGAGCAAAGTAATTTGGTAGATCGAACTAGAGAATGTATCGTTCTTCAAAGTTCAACTCTCCTTAAACAGCTTAGTGAACCATATAGGCAAGTCTTCGAGCTTAGGAGTGAATAATTGGTCCATAATCCCTATCCCTAAGTGTCCCCTAATTGGTTGCAATGTATATCCAGTTAAGATTACGAGTCATATATCGTTAAGTCCAATTTAGGGTGATCAATCAATAACACTCAATACAGACATAGCAATCTAAAGTAACAAGCTAGTAACATACAATTAAGTTGAGAAACATGTACACATAAGCGTAGGCCCACAATTAAGCTACTTACAAGCACAACCAAGTATAATCTTAAGCCTCTAAGTACTATAAAATAGTACTCAAAAATACAATTACATATTGATCCAAAACTTACCTAGACTCTTCCATTTGCTCATTAAGGTATGGTTCGTAACGTTGTATTATCATTAGTCCTATAATATAAATATCACTTTAGTATTCATACAATTGCTATATATAGGCTTTATTTTGTAATTTCGATTATTATCTCGGTTTATGGTTTTACAATACTTAATTATTCAGGTTTTAAGTCTCTTGTGATTATTCTCGTTTTTAGTTAGGTTTTGATTTAGCTCTTGATTTCGTCTCTAATTCAACCTCTGAATTAAATTCTAATTCAACTCTTGATAACACTTTATTCATAAATCTCATAAACGTCTTCTAACCCATTCTACTGAGTTTAACTAGCTTTAACTCAAGTGAATGTAGTTTCTAATTCAGGTTTTGATCAACTCTTTAGTATACTATCATACACCTTGTCTTTGATTTAGCTTTTGAATTAGCTTCCAATTCGCACATATTCTATATTACCATATAATTTTCCCATAATTCAAGTCAAGATCAGAATGCAAGTATAATATATAGTCTAACATTACTCCAGCTTAAACCAACTACATTCAATTCTATTATTTAAGCACTTCACATATATCGCAAATATTAAAACCAAGCCCCTAATATTCCAATCTAATACTCCCAACACTATAGATTTATTCTTTCCACATGATTGAATGTTATAATATGTCAAGATACTCATCAAATCAAGTTTTAGCTCAATTTCTTAAAAAATTATTAAGGATATTTAGAAGAATAGTCATTTAATAAGATTTTTAAGGCCTAAAACTTAGATACAATATAGAAAAAAATTTCACAAAAAACTTTTTATGGTAATTTAGTATACATCATAGATATTTCATAAAAAAATTTTGTAGTCGAAACAACATTAATAAGGTTTTTGAAAATAAAAGCGAAATCAGCTTGGGTTTAGTGATTTGTTAAGAGTGATATATTTCAAGGCTTAATTCCATCAAAATAATGTTTTTCTTGAAAACTAAATACAAAAATATGCCAGAATGCAATTTTCATAATTTTTGAACGTATTGTACTATTTTTCTCAAATTTTTGAAAATTGAACTAATGTTTAGTACTTACTAGAACTCACCATAAGAACTCCCACATTGTTATTGGCCAAGAAAGGCACTACCTCAACCTTCAAGTGCTACCCTTAGCTCCTTCCTAGGTCTTAGTTTGATGCTCACACACCGATTTAGCCCTAAATACATTATATTTTGTATAATCTCCTAAAGATACCCACTACACTCTTTTTGACCTCTCTTTATTTTTCTTAGTAGATTAAGTGTCTAAATTGAACTAAGATGGGGTGCTTTGAATTTATAAGGGGTGGTAAGGGTTGGTTAATAAATTTTCTAATGCCAAATGTCCTCATTTTCTATATGTTACTTCGCCTAATGCTTTTCTTAATTCCACTGAAGTATATCTTCTTAATTGCTACGCCATCAAAGATAAGACAACAGGTTGCTACACAATATCTTGTAATTTTTTATTAATTTTCTTTATTTATTTTAGTATTTATTAGGTATTTTAGGTAATTCCATACATTTTTCCATACACGAAAATTCATATTTAATACAAATAAATACTCCTAAATATTATTCAAGTTATTTTATGATTTTTTATGCACATACATTTTATCTCTAGCAACTCGTTAATTATTAGAACCTATCTTATACGTGTCCGATAAATAATGAATAAAATACGTATATTTTATAAATTTGATATTTAATTATTTTTATTTTCTTAATTCTAAACTTGTATGGTCACTTTTACTAATATTCCTAATTGGTTGTAAAATTTGAGTTCGATCAATCAACTTTTATGATCACCTTAAATTTTACAAATCGTTTTCGAATTGATCGATTTTGAGTTAATAACTTATTTTATTGGGTCTTATACTTACCATTAATTTGATCACACAGTAATTGGTTACCCAGATTGATGGGAATTAGCCTTTGACTATATCTAAGCCGAGGTAAACTTATTCGAAGCCAAGATCAATCAATGCTTGTTGAGGTTGAGCTAAAGCTAGAAGGACAAGAGGCAAAAAAATAACCACTTGGCAACAAGTTTGTCGACGACCGAGTAGCTAAGAGACTACGTTGCTAAGAGTGGGATCCACTCAATACGCAATGGAAAGACTATTACCGACTAACTTTAGAACTCAGCAATTGTAGGCCAACCTCTCTAGTGTCTCGATTAAGTCATGCCAAACTTTAGGGACTCCTTTTCGAACCCGTACATCTAACTACCGACCCCATCTAGTTTAGATACTACTCCTTCAAAGACATGTCGAGTGATTGCATGCTAACTTCCCCTATAAAACATACAATTTTGTATTCTTGTACATGTTTCCCTTTATTTTATTTATGGGCCAAATTCTTTAAGGTTTAAAGCCTTATACATTAGTTACAGTTTTGCCACTAGGGTTTAGGACTTGCTATAAATAGCAATATTTGTAAACATCAAATATAGACATCAATAAATAGAAAAGTATATATTTAGCATTTAAGAACCTTTCCCTTTTTGAGCATAGCTACTCTTGAGCTATCATTATCGGATTATCGAGTATAGATTAAACTCTTTAATCTCTCCTGAGTTTTTATCAATCTTAACCCTAAGATTATGGTGAACCTTTCATTTGAACTAGTTAGTGAGTTGTATCTAATCTTCATTTGAATCCCGAGTGACATTTAGTGTTCATAAGTTGTATCGAACCTTACTTTAAGCTTAAACCCCTGATAATGTTTATGTCTTCATGTGTGATATCCATTCACATTCACAGTCAAAACTAACCATTTCACTTCCTATCCATCATACCCATTCAACCCCTTTTGAGTTTTCGAGATCCATTGCCATTGATTCTTATCATAGACCATTAAAGGTAGGGTGCCACCATAATCTGCAATCTTTAGGTTGATTTCGTTGCTGATTCAATGATTAGACCATGTGTGAGGTAGGGATAGCCTTAAAATTTAACGTGCTCCATTGTGTTTAACGGCTTTTGCTATACTTTATCAATGTTGTTTTCATGTAGAGTGCCTTATCCCTTTTTGGCTTATAAATAGAGAAAGATTCCTTTAATGCGATATGTTACTCATATTTTCCAATGGATGGTGACTCTTAATAAATTTTTGCTATTGATGAACATTAGGTTAATACCTAAGAGGGTAGAGAGGGGGTAGGAGGGGTTGGGGGGTGGGGTGCTAAATTTAGTATAATGATAATTTTTTATTGCTTATTGATTTTTAATCACAAATGTAATCTAAATAGTAAATAAGATGAGTAAGTAGTGATGATCAATAAGAATTGCAGAAAAAATGAAGAGAAATGGATAAAGAAATCGAGTCCAGATATAACGTGGAGTTTATACTGCCCCTTACTCTCTACGGATCCATAATCACCTCCAATCAAGGACTTCACACCATTTTATTAATCTCACAATTTATTGCTCTAAGAGTTACTCAAGTTACCTCAATCATAATTACACACAATGATTACACAAATGTAGTGCTTTTTCTCTCTAAGTTTTGGAATAAATAAACCTTAAAGCACTACATACTAAATCTCTCTTAATTAATAACAAATAAAAGTATAAGAGATAAATTATAAGTAGTAAGGCTAAGGAATATAAGAGAATGTCTTTAGATTATAGGAGAATATCAACTCTTAATCATCCTTAGTAAGGTTATTGAGCATTTATATTATCTCCATAAATTATTCCTGTTACTATGCATTAAATGCTTTAATGGTTAGTCACTACACATGCTTACTATTAAGCTAGTAAGCTTTTCTTCTATTAGCACGAATGTGAGTAACTCCCTACCATCATACTGGCTTGATGATTAGAACTAAATTCATCTTCCATTCTACAACTCTAAGCCATCATGCTAGTAAGTTTCCACTTGCCCTTAAGATAGAAGTACAACCAGCAAGACTTTCACCTGTATTTAAGCTTCAAACATGCAATACATAAGCACAACTATATAATTCATCCTCTAGTAAAACAACTTAACTTTTAAGTCTAGTATTTTTGATATATTAAAGAGCTAATTAGATTTCTATGTGATCTTGCAAGATAAAACTCATTTTCCAATTAACTTAATATTAATTGATTAATATATACTTTGATTTTGTTCTCATCAAAATCAAGAAATGAACCCTATGTTCAATAATCTCCTCCTTTTCGATGAGGATAAAACCCTATATTTTTAATACTCTCCCTCAATCTAGTACTCTCCCTTAATCAAGTATTTGGTTTCAAAATAATTTGCAAACATATAAGATCAAAAGAATACTTGATATTGAGATCACTAGTTTATTAAGGAATCAAGACTCATTTTCAATATCAATATATAACTTATTTAAGCTCTTTTAGAATACCAACTTTTTAACCAATTTATTTATCCAAGTCTTACCAAATTTTAGCAAAATTTTAGACTTTCTAAGTGACTTGAACTTCTCTCTCCCTTTGAACTCATTAAAAAGATGAGTAATTCCAAGTGGTAAAGAGGGCAAAATTTACTCAAGTTGAAATTTCGGCATAGTCCTAACTTATGCCTTAGGATATGCCTCCTGTAAAAATAAAACAAAGAAACCACAATATATTTCAAGGGCAACTTTCATACCCTAAGCAACAAGATCAACCCACATCAACATCTAAAGTTGGCTTCCTATACTACTTCAAGTACTTAAGAGAGCTCTATAATTTAAGCACAAACAACTTAGCAACCCCAAGCCAATAATAAGTGAACCATAAAAGTAACGAACCAAACATTGCATAAAGATAAGTGTAGACAAAGGATAATATAACATATATAGGGATCTCAAAGAGATGGGCATGCATCACATGATAATAGTAGAAAATAGTAGAGCAGGCTAAGCAAAGGCCAAGCAACACAAGAGGCCATCGACCAAGTCCATAATACAAAAGGTAAATTAAATAACAAAGCAAAGATAAGCTTAAGTTGGAAACTTATGTAATTGGTGGTTCATCTTCTTGAATTGGAGGAGGGAAAGGGCAAGTGGAGCAATGATAGTTCAAGTTAAAGTGATTCTATAACCCTTAAAAGTTGGTGTGGATGTGAGTGTGAATATCATTAATTAATTGATTGAAGCATACCTTAGAATATTGGTAAAAGGAGTGTTGGGATTCTAAAGGTAGTGTTAGATCAAATGGTAGAAAACCGAATCCTTAAGATGGTGCTTGGGAAGGGCCTTTAGGTGGTAGCTTTGGTTATTTAGGATTTGAGATAGCATCTTTAGGTTTGTTATGATTGCTATTACTTTGATCATCATCACTAAAGTCCTTATTTTGGTCACCTCCATCTTACATAATTGGAAGACTAAGTGGCTTCTTCCTAAACTCGTTATTACGTTACTTTTTCCAAACTCCCCTATATATGTCAAGAATTTCAAACCTTTTGACTCAGACAACTCAAAGGGTTGAGGAAAACTCTACTCCTTTTTGAATAAGGAGTTGGGTATCCAATGGACCAAATTAGAGGAAGGCTTATGAAGGATTATTGGTGACATGATTAAAACATTGGACCACAACATTGAAGAAGCCATTTTTTTGTTCATTAATATGTATTAAAGAATCCATAAGTCTTGGTAAGTCCCATTTGATTGTTGTCCTCTTCAAGGACAATAGTAATGGATTACAACATGATGAAGAATTTTGGTTCGAAGGTCAAGACAGCCATAGGCCAACACCGTGAATACATATGAATAAAACACAGTTCTTCTAAGCTCATCATCAATATTAATTTTAACTTTGGGACAGCCTAAATCATCTTAAGATAAGTTGTAATAAAAGTATCTAAAGGCTTTATCATGTGCCTCATTTAGAAGCCTCAATATGTCTAAAATGTGATTTGTGAAGACCCCTTAGATTTGTAGAATATGAAATTCCTAAAACACTTCTTGTGGATAAAAGATATTGGTGTCTAGTTCTAGATTTTTAAACTTATGTTGGGTGTATTGGTGTGAAGGGAAGAGCCTTTGGTTATAGGTAGGGAATACAACACCGTGAGCAATCCTTAGGGGCATTTTGTTAGATAGGTAGTAGATTAGGGTTTAAAAGTAGGAGTTGGGTTAAGATGTAAATGAAGGAAATAAGGAAAAAAAGAAATTGATGTGTGAGGAATGTACGTGAAGTGATTTTAGTGAAACATTGTGAGTTAGAATAAGGGGAAGGAATTGGGTTTATATGGCAGTGTGATGGTCGAGAGATCGAGAGAGAGAGAGAGAGAGAGAGTAAAAATAAGTGAAGGAAGGATAGAGAAAGGGGGTAGATGAGGAAGAAGATTAGTTTTTGAAGTGGTTGTGGTGTAAGGAGGGTCTTTGAGAGAGAGGAAGATGAGTGTTTGAGAGAAATTAAGAGTTTAGAAGAGAGGAAGATGAAAGTTTGAGAGGTGATGGTAGTGAGACATCGTGACAGTAATTAGGGTGTGAGGAAGAGAGAGAGAGAAAAAGTCAAGGGTTTTATTTGAAAGTTGCAAAAAATCATACGTATTGTCATGAAGGTAAGGACTAAGATCGGTATGGTAGTGTAAAGAATATAATGTTTACAAGAGTATTAAGGAGGCCACATCACCGGCACGATAGTACTTATATGTACCATCTTGCCAATATTTCGATTAGAAAGCTTGTGAATTTTTGTAGAAGAGCTTGTCATTGGTAGGACAGTATAGCAGAGGTACTGGCTACTGATTACCTATAATTATGTAGAATTGAGACAATTGTCTATTTTACTACTAAATTGGCAACTCAATCCTATTTTGTTTAATTTATTTAGCTAGCAAATACTTCAAACAAGTGTAAGTTAGTCCATTAAGGCTTGAAAAACTTAAATTTTACCTAGATAGCTAAGATTTAACCAAATCACATCTATAGAGCCTTATAGTTCATGATATGCTATAATTGTGCATGAATGATCAACTTTTATATAGAGAGACTAAGCTTTTGCAAACTAACACTTTAAGCAAATTTCAATCTCATATTAAGTATGGTAAGAGCAAAATATAGTTTCAAGAATCATAAAATCATTGCTTGAGTTCTTTGAAGTTCAATGTTGGACACAAATAGAAATAGAGATCAAACATGTACACCAATTCAAATCTAAGGCAAGTTTACACTTTAAACAACTTTCAATGGCACTTATAGGTATAAAGAATGCATAATTAAGGTAAATATTGTGCAAATGGTCAAAATGATTAAATATTTTTTCTTATATCGTAAAGAGTCTACCAAGGGTCTAGAGGGGTTAAATTTGCACAAGATTAATATCTAACCAAGATAACCACTCAATCATGATCTACAAATGAGATTAAACATATGGAAGTTAGATTTAGGCACAAGAACCAAGACATGATGGAATTGTGCAAGTATGAACCTAGATATGCATGTATGACATTAAATGTGATCAAAATATGTTAAATGCCATGTTTTATGCATGAGATCTATATAAGTATGTTTAGGTCTAATATCATGTCGTCAGCTGGTCAATTCATTGGAAAGTCTATTTTTGATAAGAATCGCTATTTTAGTTTTTAAGTGTCAAGCATTTATCTTACATGATCATTCCCAAATCTCTTCTTAGTATATGAAACATATCTCGTTCAAGGGTGTAGATACCCCTTTTTTACCCCCTTATAGTTTTTAGGAATATTTTAGAATAAAAGGAAGGGTCAAAAAACCAAAAAAAAAAAAAATCTATAAAAAATTTTAAAATATACAAAAGTTAAAAAAATGAAAAAAAAAAGATTTTAGGAAAATAAGGATCATTAGGTATTGCTTTAAGGGTCTTTTAATTATTTTCATATTAAAGGGCAAAATTGGCATATACAATTTTATAGAATTAGGGATTATTCAATAGAAAACAAGCATTTTTACTGAAAATCATTTTCTAGAAAAAGATTCAACATGCTTATATATTGTGAAAATAAACAATTTAAGTAGATTGTGGCTTTAAACAGTGCCTCAATTAGATTTAAACTGACCATTTTATGAGTAATTAAAGTTTTAAGCAAAGATGAGCATTAAACGAAGTTGAACCCATAATTTTATCAAATCGGTCCATTTTTGACAATAATTTCCTACACGTGCCAAATAGAGCCGTAATAGTCTCGCCGTATAAACTATCCTAAGATAGAAAATGACTTTACAACTGTTATCATAGACCTAGTTCATACTAAGTATACTCAACTTTACCATTTTAAAGCATCCAGTTCAATACCTACTTGATATAAACCTATAGAATAATTTTTTTTTGAAGTAATTGATAAAGCAAACTTATAGGTTTGTCCTTTTAAAAGAATATTAGTAAAACCCACAAGTATATGTTATTCGGTATATAGACCAAAAGATGGAAAACTAGCGAGCCCCTTGAGAAGACTTAGATAGTTTTCTTAGCAGTTAGAAAAAGTTAATAATAAGAACAAAATTTAGCCAAATTCTTCTTGATCCTCACTCTTCAACCCCATTTGCTAAAATTTTAGTTTTAGGTGCGATACTTATAGTTCCATTTTGATCCTAAAAAATAAACTATAGGAGAATGAGTGACAACTTGCTTAGTAAGTAAGATAGAGACAGAAGTATGTATTCAAAACATCACCAGTAGAGTTTTCAACTAGATTAGTTAGATGCAATACATGTACAAGCAAATATCATCTCATGATGTTATTCGGTCTATCATGAGATTAGAGAAATTACACTCACTTTAATCTAAGTTGAGGAGTTTGATGCTGCGCACTCATAAAGCATAACCACATTAAGGCCTATGCAATAGAGAATACTCTCTACTTGAGACGACCTTCGAATTATGACCCTCAACCTTGCCGTGAACTCCTCTCTTGTCACTTTGGTTAACTAAGGAGGGAAAATGACCATTTTAACTATCCTCATCGAAGTGATTTATTTTTGGCTTGAGAATCCTAGTCGTTACCCTTAGTAGATTATGATGCATGTTAGGTTAAACATTAGGTCGAGTTCAAGTTAGTTCATTTTCAAGGTGATCAACCAAGCTCAAATAATTCAAGTATTATATTCATAGAACAACCATAATATAGAGCTCAACTTCCATGATAGCAAATCGAATCTCAAACAGAAATGTTGTACATGTTCAAATAGATAACTACAATCACAAGCAAATACATATCAAAATCTCCAAATATTCTAAAATAATACCTAAAAATATTGTAAAGCATTGATCTAATTTACTTGCATTGTTACTCACTTTGGTAAGTCCGATGTCAATATTCTGCTCATTTGAAAATCCAATATATATATAAAACCTACAATATTTGTAAGGTTTACAAAAATTTTAGAGTTTTATTTACTTTTTGTATTATCAAGAAGTTATATACATGTATATATATTTGAAGTATCTTATTCATATACGATGAAATATAGTTATATTTATAGATGTACTTAATTATTATAGTTTATTATATAAGTTATATTAAATTAGCTAATATTAAGGATATACATAGTTGTGCTATTATATATTCATTTCATCAATCAAATTATGTTTCAATTATGAAAAGGTCGTCATAGAATGATAATTTTCGTAATATTAAAAATACCTACTTTATTACTTAGAATTATCCAATTTTAGTAAAATTAGTATCGTTAGGTTCGTTTGAACTTAATGATACGTAATACATGTTCTATTTTAAAGGATAACTCTTAAGTGATATTTTTAATTCTAATATACATATACACTCATACCATAAATAATATCTTATTAATATCATATTATCTAAATAAAGTACAATTTTATAAAACTTATAAGTAAAACGTGATAAAACTAATATTTCATATCCCTAACATGTGTATATAACCCAAGTCATATAGTATTATAAAATATAACATAAGTAACTGCTAATCACTTCTGACTAGATTATATATATTTAGGATTTAATCAAATAATTATCACCTTTTAATCTAATATTGCTAAAAATGCATCCAGGTTGCTAAATTAAGCCATTTAACTAGGAAAATCACCAAATAAATCCACAAAAATTTCTATGTATCGAGCTTGAATTTTTCTCGATTTTTAATATTTTTCTTAACTTGATTAGCATTAAATCCTAACTCGTTTAATACTAATCTTTGACTAACAGTTAAGAAAACTTGGTTTTTCTATTTTGAAAAGTTTGGAGTTGCCACCTAACTAGGGTCGAAAAAAAAATGGGTTTGGTTAAATCAATAGGATACATCTATTTTAATGTAGCCATTGGTCTACTGGAAAATCCAAATTTTTAAATAGTTTTTTGAAAACTAGAGATTTAAGTTCAAGAGCTAACTTATTAAACCCTTAATTGGTATTATTTTTAATTTTTTGAATTTAGTTTTACCTTTAAAAAAATATCCCTCTAACAACAATAGTTGTTTATAAATAAATAAATAACTAAAATTATATCTAGTTGAGGAAAATAAGAAATTTAAATAAAATTTATAGAAGAGGGAAAAATATTTTTTTATAGATTTTAAGTTGCCCCATAGTCTTCTATGAGTGTCTACGTACCTACTATGAGTGTTTACGTACTTACTATTCAGGATTAGACTTTTAAAGTTCATTGGGCAAAACTTTAATATGTTGGTTCTTTTTAATTTATGAAAACTAGTTGAATTTATATTTTAATTCAATTTAAGTTTATTTAAGAAAAATTATAAATGGTCCTAATTTTAATTATTTTATTTCCTTGATAAAAATTCTAAAGAGACCCTAACTTTGGAAAGGGTTTATTAGTTTTTATTTTTGAAATCAAATTTTCCTAAGTGAATAAACATTTTTTCATTATTTCTTTCCTTTTTCTATTTTTTATTTTTTGTTTTTTTTTAATTAATTTTTTTTTCAAAGCATAAAAAAAAATAAATAAATAAATAACAAAACTATCCTTTCCTTTCTCTTTCCTTTCTTTTTCATTTTCTTTTTCTCTTTTTTTTTTGGCTTCTTTTTCTTTTCTTTGTTTTTTTGAATTTTTTATTATTAATATTATTTACAATGGAGTAAAGTTAAATGAATAAATAAATAAAACATAAGACACGATTAAATAAAAAGGTCGAACTAAGCTTATACGTAGGTTGAATTTGTTAGAGCATGAGTCAGTTGTGGAGTCAAGTTAGATCTAGATCAACTTCGAGTTGGATCATGCTAGGAGGAGGCAACAAACAACTATGATGACCTGCTTTAGGCAATTTTAAGGGAAGTTTCAAGTGGGTCATCACATTTCCATGCGTTTTAGATTAGAGATGTTTTAGGGTGGGGGTTGGTGGGGTTGAGGGGCAAGGTTAGACAAACACCACAAAGTTTGGTAGTTTTCAAAAAGTGGCCATCGGAGTTGGTGGTGGTCGAATTGCATGGAAGTTATTGGCTCTTGAAGGATGGTTAGGTCTTAGTGTTTAAGCTACTATGAAATTAGCCATAGTGGTGGCTTTACATAGGAGGGGTTGACGTTGAGGTTTCTAGGTGATGGGCGGTGGTCGTGAAGCCTTAAGTAGATAGTTTTCATGTTAGGAGGCATGGCGTTGGCTAAGATTTGTACCAAGAAGAAGCTTAAAGTCCCAAGATTACGGTTATGGTGGTAGTTTTATTAAAAAATCATCACGCGAGAGGAACAAGCTAGAAAGAGAGAGAAACGAAGTGTGGAGAGAGAAAGAGCATGAGGATGTGTTTTTAAGTGGTTGGAAGATGAATTTGATGATCAAATGTGATGTTTGATCCATCCCTACCCTACTCCCCTACCCCCCCTTGCCACTCTTATACAAATCCGAGCTAAAATGAACATGGAAAGCATCAAAATCCATTAATTTCAAAATTTTCAATCAATAGGTATTAACTAAAAATCCTTCAAATTTAATGATAATTGATGCAAAAATTAGTCATAACGTAATCTCCACATTGTTTTCTTCCTTGTTTTAATCATTTAGAAGCTTCTAAGATCTTAAATCATGGAGATTTGATTTGAAGTAAAATGCACATATTAATTGTTTTCTCAATCTTTAACTCAATTTTTGACCACTCAAATGGATGTGCTTAGACATGATATGGGTATGGATCAAAAGTACTCCATGTTTACTTTATGATTTCACCATTAATTTGAAGAAATTGCAAAAAGAATAGGACCAAAAATAGGCTCAAAATGAGTTGACCACGTTACTTCAAGAAGGAAGGAGCTAGGTAAAAATAAGAGAAATAGGTAGAAAATGAGAGAAAGAGAAGGGTATGGCACATGTCGGATGTGCCATCATGCGCGTGCAATGCAAAAAAAAAAAAAAAAAGTAGGCATTGAGCGCCTACTTTAGGTTGGGTAATGTTTTAGGGTTGTCGAGCCCTGTTCTGTTTTACAAATAGACAAAGCTTTTGTGCTTGGTCCAATCCTATTCTTTATATATATATATATAATCAAGATACATAATAAATAAATAAATAAATACAAAATAGTACACTATACCTTATTTCAACTAAAGATTAAACCCTTAATTGACTGATCCTAAAATTAAATCATTTATATATGCATTAAAAAAGAAATAATAATAAATAAATAAAATAATTTTGAAATCTTGCCCAATTTTAACAGTTGCGTGCCCTTAGACCCTAAAAATGAGATGAACAATTCCATATGATCGAATGACCTTATACTCTTATTTATCTTATTTTTTTTTTCATTTTGTTGATTTTTTAAAATATTTTGTATTTCTCTAAATTTTCTAATTTATTTTTTGTAATTTTTAATTTTATCTATATATATTTTTTGAATTAGGACTCTTTTTTCCTCTTTAAAAGAAAAAAATTATTTTCTAAAACTAAAAGGAGGCATAAATGGGGAATCTACAACTGCCTCTCTTTGTAGTAAAGTTTGAGTAAAATTTTACCACAAAAACAAAAAAAAAAGAGACCGTTTTTTCTTTAAGGATAAATTTGCCCTAAGAGGCATTACAACAAGTCGGTTGTCCTAGGTTTGATCCATTAGGGATTTAGTACAAGGTGAAAGATGAAAGAGAGAGAAGGTGCTCTAAGAGCTGATTGAGACATTAGAGTGAGTTTTATATGGGTCTAATGCCCTAGGAGCTAGTTAGGGAAATCGATTTAAAACCTGATCGTGCTTTTCTAAGCTAACTAACCTTGATAGGAGCATCTCTAGAAGACTAGTACCCCTAAAATAGAATCAATTTAAAAAGGTTAGTCATGCTTTTTTGAGCTGACTAACCTAAGTAGGAGCATCTCTAAGGACTATCAATCTTAAATGAGAATCAATTTGAAAAAACTTGGAAGTGCTCATTTGAGCTAACTAACCTAAGCGGGAGTATCTCTAGGGGATTTGTAACCCTAAATGAGAATTGATTTTAGAAAACCTGGAAGTGCTCCTTTGGGCTGATTAACTTAGGTAGGAGTGTCTCTAGGGGACTAGCAACCTTAAATGGGAATCGATTTTAGAAAACCTAAAATTGCTCCTCTAAGTTAACTAAACTTGGCGAGAGTGTCTTTAGGGGATTAATAACCCTAATGGGAATCAATTTTAGAAAACCCAGGAGTGCTCCTCTAAGCTACTAACCTAATGTGAGCATCTTTAAGAGCTAGCAGCCTTAAATGGGAATCACTTTTAGAAAACCTAGAAGTACTCCTCTAAGCTGACTAACCTAGGCAGAAGTGTCTTTAGAGGACTAATAACCCTAAATGAGAATCGATTTGAGAAAACCTAGAAGTGCTCATTTGAGTTGACTAACTTAAGTGGGAGTATCATTAAGGAATTCATAAGCTTAAATGAGAATTAATTTGAGAAAACCTAGAAGAACTCCTTTGAGCTGACTAACCTAGGTAGAAGTGTCTTTAAGGGACTAGTAACCTTAAATGAGAAACTATTTGAGAAAACCTAGAAGTACTCTTTTGAGCTGACTAACCTAGGAAGGAGCATATGTAGGAGACTAGCAACTCTAAATTGGAATTGATTTAGAAAACCTAGCTATACTTTTTTGAGCTGACTAACCTAGGTAGGAGTATCTTTAGGGGACTAGCAACCTTAAATTGGAATTAATTTAGAAAACTTGATCATGCTATTTTGAGCTGACTAACTTAGGCGAGAAAGAGTGCTCCTTGAGTTTGCTAAAACATTGAAAGTTGGTTGGAAATGGGGAAGCACCTTATAGGCTAGCCAAGGTATCAGGAGAGATTAGAGAATTGGAAGTGCCCTATAAGCTTGTTAAAACCTTAAGAGAAATTGGTTAAGGGAAGTGTTAATGGGCTTACTAAAATACTAAAGTAAGCTTTGATAGGAATTAGCCTATAATGATCCCTAAGTCGAGGCCGACCAACTCTTGCCAAGGCCGTACTAATAGCAAAGGGCTGAGAGATGTAGGTACCATTTGGTAATTGGCCTATTGTTTGTTGAGAAGATGAGAAACCATACAACTAAGGCCTCGAGCCAAAGATCCACTCGGTATGGCATAGGAAGGCCAGTACTGACTAATCATAGTACTCAGCAATTGTGGGTTGACCTTTTGGGTATCTCAACCAAGTAATACAAGACTTTAGAGGCTCCTACTCGAACCTAAACATCTAACTGCCAACCTTACTCGGTTTAGATCCTACTCCTTCTAAGACAGGTTGAATGATTGCATGTCGACTTCTTCTGTCAAACATACGGTTTCATATTCTTGTGAATATTTTCTTTATTTTATTTATGGGCCCATTCTTTAGGGTTTAAGGCCTTATATATTATTTACAATTTTTCCACTAGGGTTTTAGCATTTGCTATAAATAGCAGCATTTGTAATGAGCCTAGACAATAAGAGAGATATATAGAGACAATTGAACTTTCCTTTCTTGACTAACGATATTCTTGAGCTCTTTGAGCTTACCTTTGCCGGATTATTGAGTGCTAATTAACTCTTTAATTTTTCTTATGTTCTTATCAATCTTAACCTTAAGATTATGGTGAACCCCTCATTTAAGCAAGTTAGTGAGTTGCATCTAACCTTCATTTGAAACCTCGAGTGACATTTAGTGTTCGTGAGTCATATGGAACCTTGTTTCGAGCTCAACCACGGATTGTATTTGTGTCTTGGTGTGTGATATCCATCCACATTCACGTTCAAACCTACCCCCAACCCCACTCATTTTACGTATTGTTCCTCATACCTACATGAACCTTGAATACCCATTTTGGTTCCAGTCTACTGCGTACACATGCCGATCTATGTATCTATGACATCTTAGTATCAGAGCTTTAGGGAGACATGTATGTTGGTGGTCTTCAAAGTTTAGTTCGTGGTTTAAACATCTTTTAATTGTTGTTCTGTAGTACAGTGTATTGTTAGTGTTCTTAGTAGCTGTGGTATAGTACTAGTGTTGATTTGAGTAACAGTAATTTCAATAGTTGATTTTAGTTGCTGAAGAAGTGTTTAACAGTCGTAGGTAGCTACAAAAGTCAAGTAGTTGTTATTTTTGAGTTATTGTTAGCTGTATTTTTATTAGTAGTAATGCTTTGGGAATTGCTTTAGTAGTGGTTCTAAGTTGAGTATATTATGTGTTTATTGAATTTCTCTATGGAAGTTACTATATGGACAAGAATGTCTGAAGATAGTGTCAATAACAGTGGTGATAGTTGTTATGAAAGCTTGTGAAGACATATTGATAACTTAGAATATCAAATTCAAAATCTCATTAATTCTATCCAAGAGCTTACTGGTTTAGTCAGAGGCCTTAGATGTGTAGGCTAAGGTGAAAGAAGGGAATAAGTGCCCATTAGTAGAAGTGGCTCCAATGAGCTTGATAATGAAGAACGACGACCAAGAAGAGTTGTCAATCTGAGAAGAAGAGAAAACTAACTTGAGCCAAGAAGATGCAATGATAGAAGTGCTAACGCTGAGAACCTAAGAGCTTGAAGAAGAAAGTTGAGGCCGAGAAGAGATTTGGCTAAGTAGACCTCCAATAGAAGTGGCTAATCTGAGGTGAACTAACCAGCTCAGAATGTAAGGGATAAACCTCAAGTACAGAGCTGAGGACGTAACAACATCAAGCTTAAGCTACCAAACTTTAGTGGTAGTAGTCGACTTGAAGAGTTCCTTGAGTAGAGAAGTTGTTTAAATGCTACGAATATGATGATCGGACAAAGGTCAAGCTGGCATCATTGTCCCTTGTTGATTATGCAAGCCTTTGGTGGGATAAGTTAGTCGCTAAGTGAGATGCCAAAGGAGAAGAGTCGATTAGAACTTAGAGGCCTATGAAGAGATTGATGAACTAATGCTTTGTGCTAAAATACTTCATGTAAGAAATGCTCCATACTTTCCAACACCTAAGGCATGCTCAAAACACTTTTGAAGAGTATTTGCAAGAATTTGAGACCTTAATGACGAGATGTGAGATTGCTGGGATATAGGACCACACCATTGCTAGGTTTATGACTGGACTCCAAGATGACATTGCCGAGATAGTTGAATTGTAGTCATTCAACTCATTGGACGAGTTGATCAATTTGGCATTAAGGGTAGAGAGACAGAGGAGGAGAAGGCATCAGACGTTGACTAACCAACCTTAACAAAGCCCTGAAACTAAGATGTATGTCAAGAGAAGAGGACTCAAGAAGAAGATAGAGAAAGGTGAGTTACCGACTAGATTAAGCCGAGACAAAAAGGGTTGAGAAAGAGAAAATACTCGGCAACAAGGCTTAAGAAGTGAAGCGCTTTAATGTTTGGGCTACAAACATATTGCCTCCTAATGTCCAAATAAGAGAGTCATGATTTTGAAGGGCGAAGGACCTAATGGTTAAGTAGAAAGCCAAAGTGACAAGAGCTCGGAAGGTGAGTTGATAGGAGAGAATGTCTATGCTAATCATGATCTGGATAAACTCTTATCTATGATGAACTAATGAGCCAACCTAAAGGGAGACCTTGATCAGAAGGAGAACTTATTCCAAATTCAATTTTTAGTGAATGGGAAGACCTGTTCCCTAGTTATTGATGGAGGTAGTTGTACCAATATCGTTTCTACTGAGTTAGTGGAGAAGATCAGATTGCTAACTTACCTATGCCCCTGACCTGATGGACTGAAGTGGTTTAATGATAAGGGTATGGTCTATGTACATAAGAAAGCTCAAATAGCATTCAAGGTAAGGTAGTATGAGGATGAGATTGACTTTGACGTAGTGCCCATGAATACAGCAAATTTGCTTCTTAGCCGATCGTAGGAGTATGACCAAAGAGTGATCCATGATGGTTTCTTCAACACTTACAAGATTCAGAAGGATGGGAAGAGCTATTGCTTGACCCCCATGAGCATTGAAGAGATTTAAAGCAACTTGATACCTATGGTGAAGAGAAAGGGGAAGAGAAGTTTGCTTAGCATCTAAGCCTATAGCCATTGTCTAAAGTTGATGACAACTTTCTTTTAACCTTGCGGTAATGATAAGAATCGGCCTACGATAATCTTTAGGTCGAGGTCGACCAATGAGAATCCAAGGCCTACCAACTCTTACCGAGGCCACACTAATAGCAGAAGGTCGAGAGATGCAAGTACCACTTGACAACCGACTTGTTAGTTAAGAAGATAAGAAACCATATAGCCAAGGCCCTGAGGCCAAAGATCTACTTGGTACGACAAGGGAAGGCTATTGTCAACTAATCATAATACTTGGAAATTGTAGGCTGACCTTTTAGGTATCTTGGCCAAACACTGTGAGACTTCAGAGGCTCTTACTTGAACTTAGACATCCAACTGCTGACCTCTCCCAATTCGGATCCTATGCCTTCTAAGACAAGCCGAATGACTGCATGCTGACTTCTTCTATCAAATACACGGTTTTTTATTCTTGTGAATATTTTCTTTATTTTATTTATGGGCTCATTCTTTAGGGTTTAAGGCCTTATATATTATTTATAGTTTTTCTACTAGGGTTTTAGCATTTGCTATAAATAGCAACATTTGTAATGAGCCTGGACAACAAGAGAGATATATAGAGACAATTGAACTTTCCTTTCCCGAATAAGGATATTCTTGAACGCTTTTAGCTTACCTTTGCCGGATTATTGAGTGCTAATTAACTCTCTTAATTTTTCTTGTATTCTTATTAATCTTAACCTTAAGATTGTGGTGAACCCCTCATTTGAGTAAGTTAGTGAGTTGCATCTAACTTTCATTTGAAACTTCGAGTGATATTTAGTGTTCATGAATCATATGGAACCTTGTTTTGAGCTCAACTACGAATTATATTTGTGTCTTAGTGTGTGATATCCATCCACATTCACATTCAAACTTACCCCCTACCCTACCCATTTTACATACTGTTCCTCATACCCATCTAAACCTCGAATACCTATTTTGGTTCCAATCCGCTACGTATATATGCCAAGCCATGTATCCGTAACAAGCTTGGTGATGTGAAGCGTTCTATGGGCTCACTAAAACACTAAAGAGAGATTGGTGATGGGAAGCATCTTATAGGGCTAGCTAAAACCTTAAGAGAGATTGACAAAAAGGGGAAGCGCCTTATAGGTTGGCCAAGACCCTAAGAGAAATTGGTAAAGAGAAATGCCCTATGGATTCGCTAAAATATTAAAGAGAGATTGGTGATAAGAAGCACCCTATGGGATTGCTAAGATACTAAAGAGAGATTGGTGATGGGAAGTACCTTATGAGGCTCGCTAAAACACTAAGAAGAAATTAGTAAAGGGAAGTGGCCTATGAGCTTGCTAAAACATTAAAAAGAGATTGGTGATGGGAAGTGCCCTATGGGGCTTGCTAAAACCCTAAAAGAAATTGGTAAAGGGAAGCACCTTATGGGCTTGCTAAAATACTAAAAAGAGATTAGTGATGAAAAGCGCCCTACAAGCTCGCTAAAACACTAAAGAGAGATTAGTGATGGGAAGTACCTTACGAGGCTCGTTAAAACATTAAGAAGAAATTGGTAAAGGGAAGTGGCCTATGAGCTCACTAAAGAGAGATTGGTGATGGGAAGTACCCTATAGGCTCACTAAGACCCTAAAGGGAGATTGGAAATGAGAAGCATACTATGGGCTAGCTAAAACCTTAGAAGAAATTGATAAAAAGGAAGTGCCTTATAAGCTAGCTAAGACCTTAAGAGAAATTGGTAAAAGGAAATGCCTTATTGGCTCATTAAAATACTAAAGAGAGATTGGTGATGGGAAGCACCTTGGGGGCTTACTAAGATACTAAAGAGAGATTGGTAATGGGAAGCACCTTACGGGCTTGGTAAGACCCTAAAGAGAGATTGGAAATAGAAAGCACCTTATAGGCTTGCTAAAATACTAAAAAGAGATTGGTGATGGGAAGTGTCCTATGTGCTCGCTAAAACCATAAGAGAAATTGATGGAAGGAAGCTTGCTAAAGAGATCTTGGTGATGGGAGGTGTTGTACAGGCTTGTTAAAACCCTAAGAGAAGCATTAAGTCAAGATAGTGCTCTATGAGCTAACTAAAACCCTAAAAATGAATTGAAGATGTGATAGCACTCTATAAGCTAGCTAAATCCTCAAAGGAAATATAAGTCGGGACAATGCTTTATAAGCTGGCTAGGACCTTAACAATGGATTTAGGATGGGACAACGCTCTAAAAGTTGGCTCGAACCTTGAAGGAAAAGTGAGTCGGGACAACGCTTTATAAGCTGGCTAGGACCCTAAAAATGGATTGAAGATGGGACAATGCTCTAAAAGCTAGCTAGAACCCTATGAGTCAAGATAGCACTCTATAAGCTGGCTAGAACCATAAAAATGAATTGAAAGATAGGATGACATTCTAAAAGTTGGCTAGAACCCTGAAGAAATGTAAGTTAGGACAATACTCTATAAGTTAGCTAAGGCCCTAATAATGGATTGAAGATAGGATAGCACTCTAAAAGCTAGCTAGAACCCTATAAGTTGGGACAATGCTTTATAAGTTGGCTAAGACCTTAAAGGAGAGTTGATGAAGGATTGAAGAAGTAAAGTGAGGAATGCAACCAGTTTGAAAAACTTCTGACTTGAAAAATATTTAGAAACGAAGAATTTGGTGAAAACCATTTATGACAAAAAAGGCATCAAGGATTAGGTCCCTTAATATGAAAAAGAGTTAATGGACATAAAAAGCTACGTGGGAGAAAAACTTAGATTATTATGATCAACTTAGAAGGTATGACCAGATTGGAAGGAAGTAGGTGACTTGAATTGAAAGCTTGGTTACTCGAGCTAACATGGATTTGAAAATGGATGGAAACAACTTGTAATGAGCCTTTACTTTCTCTCTCTCTTTCTTCTTTCTTATTTTGTCTCTTCTTTTTTTTTTCTTGAAAGTTTGCTAACAGGTATAAATACTTATTTAAGAAGCAAGCATCATAACCATCCCCTTCTTCAATACCCATATAGGGCCTCTCATCTTCCTCTTAGTCTTTGAAAATGTCTTTTAACCCTGATGTTGAGCTTCCTAGTAAGGCCTTGTGATTTTGAATATTCTTTTTCTAAGGAAAAGGTAACTCATGATTAGTCTAGTTAAAGAAGACTTCCTTGCACACTCTCAGTATAAATTACACTCTTGATTACTATTCTAAAAATTATAATCAATTTTGTAGGTGATACGCTTTGATCAATCTGTTAGGTTTTTTTCGGTCCAATATTATGAATTAGGCCTTTGGTCAAATGGTTTCAAAAAGGATTGATGAGAGGGTCTATTTGAAAGAAATCATTTTTTATGACTCGTATGTACAAGTTAAGAATCTTTAGGAAAAAACTAGAAGTGTGCTTACCTTAGTTTAAAAAAAAAAAATTATTTAAGATAAATCATTCCTTGTGATCAAAAGAACTTTTATTAAGTATGGGTGGTATTAAGGGTAGGAAGGCCTTGTGATTTAGGATGGATATGTAAGGTTTAGGTTAGGCATGTAATTCAAGGCCTTGTATCTTTTAGGTCTTCTTTGGTTAGGGCTTTTCTCTTACATATAAGTCCAATTTTCAAGCCTTTTTTTTTTTTTAATTTTATTACTTTACCCCATTATTTCTTACTCTTCTTTCTTTTCTTTTGCCGTAAGAGTGACTATCTCCATTGCTGAGTCTTGTCTTTAAGAGGTTCATGACCCTAAATCCATGGATTCTTAGTGTATGGGCTTGGATGAGATACGTATAAGCTTGGAGTGTTTGAAAAGGAGTTGGCTCTTCTTTATTTCAAAGAAAAATAACTTATGAAAAGTGAAAGTCACCTGTAAATTAATGTTACTAAAGCAAGCACAAACTAATTTTATCTTTCTCTTAATCAATGATCTTAGCCTTCGAATTGCCTCATTATGAGGTGGTTCTTAATAAGGTTTAAATTTGAAAATACACCAAGTTAATCTAATGGGCCTAACAAAGGATAATTGTGTTTGGGATTTGAAAATGACTACCTAACTTCATTTTAATTATTGTATCAAATTAAAAAATAAATCTCCTTTAAGGAACGAGTCCAAAGTATCCTTACTATGACATCACTTAATCTCCTGAAGTGTTTAAGAGTTAGTATATGAGATATAGTTTGTCTTTTTTTTTTATCCTAAACCTTTTAAAAGTGAGTCACCAATTCCTTAAGTAAGAATATATATTTATTTGCCTTAGGAGGGAAATTAACTTTGCCCCCCCAATCTCTTAAAATGTTTTAAGACATGCCCTTATGTTAAACAATATTGTTAATTTAATTTGAGTTCGAGATTGAGGTTGTATTTGATTTTGTATTTTGACTTGGTTTATGGTTAGGTTAGGTTTTCTGAATGGATTAGGGGTTTTGGCTTAGTTTGGTTACTTTGATGGGTTAGTGTTTGGGTTAGCTACCCTAATGGGCGGGGGGTTTGTGTTTAGTTTGGTTACTTGTACAAGCTGAGTGGTTGTGTTTGGGTTGACTGCCTTAATGGGTCAAGTGATTCTGTTTGTGTTAGTTGCCTTAATGGGCTAAGGGCTTTGGTTTGGCTTGGCTACTTTAATGGGCTAAGGTTTGTTTTCGAGTTGGTTACCTTAATGGGCCGAGGGTTAACATTAGGCCAAGGGTTAACATTTAGGTTGGCTACCTTAATTGGCCAAGAGGCTTGTGTTTGGGTCGACCTATAAGAATTTGCAATAGTTAGCAAATTTCTTCTTTATTCTTTTTTTTTTTAATTTTATGAGAGAGAAAGATAGGGCTATATTTTATAGAAATCGAGAAATCTAATTACAAGTAAGGATGGTGATTTTAGGGTTCTCTATACAAGTCTATAGAATTTATTTACATTTCCCTAAATGAGAGAGAACAATGTTTAGATGAATGCTATTAAAAGACTATTTACAAAAGGGGAATACCAAAGAATGAAGAGTGGTAAGCTAAAGGGAACTTTTACTATTTTGGAAAATTAGAGTATAGAAAAACAAAGTAAGAGGGCATAACATTTATTCTTGATTAATGAAACTTGACATTTATTCTAGGCTCCTTATTTATAAACTAAAAAAACCTTAAACTAAGTCTCGCAGATGAGCTCTAAAGTCTTCCAACATTTTATGCGTTTCTCTAATGGCTTGTTTAAGAAGGGCTTTTAAGGCTTGATTGTAGGCTTTTAAGCTCGATTATAAGCTTTAGAGCATTCGAGCTTCTCTTTCAGATAAGCAATCTTAACTTCTAGTAGTTGCTCGAGAATCTTAGGAAGGTCCTATATTCTATCAATTCTCTAATTGTTCACTTGGTCACTTGCCATTATTTGTAGGCCTAAAAATTCATAAGCAAGAATCATTTATTAATGAAATAAAAGCATTTATGTAGAAGCATGTAGATGTGGAACTGTTCGTGTTAATATATTATTCATTAAGTTGTAACCCTACCATTTGATTTTGTGTTTATAAAAGAATATATACAAAAAATTGATCATAAAACATTAGTGGGGTTGCAACTTCTAGGAGTAGTGTATTAAGTCATGGTTTAAGTATATGAAATTTGGGTGGGTTCTAAATGTATTAACTTATGGTTTAAGTATATGCAATTTGGCTAGATTCTAAAGGTCTTTAAACTTTGTGATTTCTCATGTTTTTGAAAGGTAGTTCCTTGGTCATATCAAAGTTTGAGTAGGGTAGCTTAATAAGCCTTAAATGGTGATTACCCCACTATACCTAGAGCCTACACAATGGCACCCCAATCTTAAGGTCCTAAGACGACTTGAGCCTAACCGTATTTGCCTTACATCCTTGATGCAATTATTTCCCCTAATATCCTTAGTATGTTGCATGCAAAATGAATATAGCAACTTAAAACTAAATATATTTACATGAAATGAATCGTAACAATATATAAATAAATAACATAGGTGTTTTGAAAGGTAAATTTAATTTCGAAAGGTTTTTAAGTAGCTAGCCCTCTTGACATCTCTAATAGAGTTGCCAAGCTGTCAAGCTTGAATTTTTCCCAGTTTTTAATAATTTTCTTAACCAAATTAGTATGAAACCCTAACTCATGACTAAGAGTTAATAAAAAACTTGGTTTTTCTATTTTGAAAAGTTTAGAGTCATCACCTAACCAAGGTTGGAAAAAAATAGGTTAGGTTAAATTGATTTAGTGGATCTATTTTAACCTAACCATTAGTCTACTAAAAAAACCAATTTTTTAAACGGTTTTTTAAAAACTAGAGATTTGAGTTCGGGGGCTAACTTGTAAAACCCTTAACGGGTATCATTTTCAATCTTCAAAATTTAATTTTACATTTCAAAAAAATATCCTTCTAACGATAATAGTTGTTTATAAATAAATAAATAACTAAAAGTGCATCTACTTGTGAAAAATAAGAAATTGAAATAAAATTTACAGAAGGGGGAAAAATAATCTTTGATATATTTTAAGTCGCTCCGTAGTGTCCTACAACTACCTACATACCTAATATTTGAGACTAGATTTTCGTAGTTTATTAGGCAAAACTTTAATGTGTTAGTTCTTTTTAATTTCTGAAAACTATTCAAGTTTACGTTTTAATTCGATTCAAGTTTATTTAAGAAAAATTCCAAAGGGTCCTAATTTTAATTATTTTATTTTTTTGATAAAGATTCTAAAGAGACCTTAACTTTAGAAAGGGTTTATTAATTTTTATTTTTGAAATCAAATTTTCCTAAGTGAATAAACATTTTTTTCATTATTTCTTTCCCTTTTTATTTTATGTTTTTTTTTTCTAAATAATTTTTTTCAAGGCATAAAAAAATAAATAAATAACAAAACTATCCTTTCCTTGCTTTTTCCTTTTTTTTTTCTTTATCTTTTCTTCTTTTTTTCTTTTTTTTTTTCAGATTTTTTGTTATTACTATTATTTACAATAGAGTAAAGTCAAGCAAATAAATAAATAAATACAAGACATGATCAAATAAAAGGCTAGACTAAGCTTGTAAGTAGGTTGGATCAACTAGAGCGTAGGTCAATCATAGAGTTAGGTCGAATTTGGATTAGGTTTGGGTTGGGTCATGCAAGGAGGAGGAAGCAGACAATTGTGGTGACTTGCTTTAGGCGATTCAAGGGAGAGTTTCAAGTGGGTCATTACGTTTCAAATTGGAGATTGGGCTTCGGAGGGGTGGAGGTTAGGACAAACACCACCATTTTTGGTGGCCGTTGGTAGTTTTCAAAAAGTAGCCACTGGTGTTGGTGGTGCTTGAGTTGCGTGGAAGCTGTTGGCGCTCAAAGCAACATTAGGTTTTAGTGTTTTAGCTACCATGAAAATAGCCATGGTGGTGGCTTTGCATGGGAATGGCCGACGTTGAGGTTTTTAGGCAGTGGCGTTGGCTAAGATTTATACCCTGACGAAGCTTAGAGCCCCAAGAGTGTGTCTATGGTGGTGGTTTTATTAAAAAATCATCACGTAAGAGGAACAAGCTAGAGAGAGAGAGAAATGAAGAGTAAAGAGAGAAAGAGTGTGGGGATGTGTTTTCGAGTGGTTAGAGAGTGAATTCAATGATCAAATGTGATGCTTAGCCCCCGTTGTATACAAATTTAAGTTAAAACGAACATGGTAAGTATTGAAATCCATTGATTTCAAAAGTTTCAATCAATGGGTATTGATTAAAAATCCTTCAAATTTAATGATAATTGATACAAAATCGGTCATAACGTGGTCTCCACATTGTTTTCTTACTTATTTCAATCATTTAGAAGCTTCTAAGATCTTAAGTCATGGACATTTGATTTGGAGAAAAATGCACATATTCATTGTTATCTCAATCTTTGACTCAATTTTTGACCTCTCAAATGGATGTACTTAGACATGATATGGGTATGGATCAAAAGTACTCCATGTTTACTTTGCAATTTTACCATTAATTTGGTGAAATCACGAAAAGAATAGGACCAAAAATAGACTCAAAATGAGCTGACTACATTGGTTGTAGAAGGAAGGAGTTGGGTAAAAATGAGAGAAATAGGTAGAAAATGAGAGAAAGAGAGGGGAGTGGCACATGTGGCACATGCTAGATGCGCCCCTAGTGCGTGTGATGTGCACACGTGCAATGCAACAAAAAAAAAAAAATGGCATATCTAAGTGCCTACTTTAGGTTGGGCCATGTTTTAGGGCAGTTGAGCCTTATTGTATTTTGCAAATGGACCAGACTTTTGTGCCTAGTCTAATCCTATTCATTTTTTTTTCATATATAATTTATATACATAATAAATAAATAAATACAAAATAGTACACTATACCTAGTTTCAACTAAAAATTAAACCCTTAATTGATTGATCCTAAAATTAAATAATCCATACATGTACTAAAAAAGAAATAATAATAAATAAATAGAACAATTTTGAAATCTTACCTAATTTTAACAGTTGTGTGCCTTTGGACCCTAAAATTTCTCATTGATACTAGAAGTTTGGCAAATATCATTTTTCAACATGCTTTTGATCAGATGAGGCCAAAGATCAAAGCACAGTTGAGAACTTACAACTATGGTTTGTATGCCTTCAACAATTAACCTGTTAGAGTAACCTGAGTAATCTCTTTACCTATCCAGATTGGAGATGATGAGCATGTTACAGAAGACAAAGTAGATTTTCTTGTCGTCAAATGTTGGTCTTTGTACAATATGATCTTGGGATGGCCATATCAATACTTATTTAGCCTCTTCCCTTCAACTACTCATCTCAAAGCCAAATTCTCCACTCCTACAAGAGTCGATATATGTAAAGAGGATTGACAGTTGGCAAGATCTTTGCATATGAGGGCTTTAAGGTATAAAGAAGTTTTTTAAGTAGAAACTTGTCTAGAAGAAAAGTTAGTTGACATAGACAATGTTGATAATTAAACAAAGGAAATTTCTTTAAGAAGTGACCTTGGAGGAATGACTAAGATAAGGAGACCCTTACTGGCACACATTCATTAAGATTTAATCAACTTCTTGCAGGATAATGCTGATGTATTTGCATGGTCCCCTTTGGACATGCTGGGTATTCTTAGAGATGTTATGGTACATAAACTTCAAATTGATCTAACAAAAGAAAAGGCATTTTGCCCTTAAGAGGTAGGTGGCTATAGAGGAAGAAGTTTAGAAACTCTTAAAGGTAGGATTTGTTCTGGAAGAGCCTTATCTGACTTGGTTAGCCAATTGTATGCTAGTTAAGAAGTCTAACGGTAAATGATGCATGTGTATAAACTTCACAGATCTTAACAAGTCCTGTCTCAAGGATTGCTTTCTACTGTCAAAAATTGATCAGATGGTCAATTCAACAGCAGGACATGCATTGCTTTCTTTTATGGATGCTTTTTCTAGCTATAACTAGATCAAAATGGATAAGGAAGACGAAATTCATACGTCATTTGTCATTACTTTCGAGACATATTGTTATATAGTGATGCCTTTTGGGTTAAAAAACATCGATGAAACCTATCAAAGGCTTGTCACTATGATGTTTAAACCCCAGATCCATTGAAATGTCAAAGTATATGTCAATGACATGATTGTGAAAAGCATGATAGAGGATTGATATCTTGCTGATCTTAAGGAGACATTCGCTACTTTAAGGAGATATAACATAAAGCTTAATCTACAAAAGTACGTCTTTAGCACTATTTTAGGAAAGTTTTTAGGGTATACGGTTACTTAACATGGCATTGAAGCCAACTCGAGAAAGATTGATGTAATAATAAACATAAAAACTCCTTGTACTATCAAGGAGGTATAGGAACTCACTGCGCGAATAGTCGCCCTTAACCGCTTTGTGTCAAGAAGCGTGGATAAGTATGTAGAATTCTTTAAAATTTTAAAGAATCTGAGAGAGTTCAAATGGACAAATGATAACGAGAGGGCATTGAATGAGCTTAAAGAATTCTTCGTGTCACCTCTGATACTCTTGATACCTATCTCAGGAAAGAATTTGTATTTATACTTATTAGTTAGCTGCTAAGTGCTTTCTTCAGTGTTTGTCTAAATTGATGCCAAGGAGCATCTACCAGTTTATTACATAAGTCATGTCTTATAAGGACCGGAACATCAGTACACAAAAATGCAGAAGTTTGTATTAGTAGTGGTTCTCTTGACAAGGAAATTGAAACCGTATTTTGAAGCTCATCAAATCATTGTCTTCACCAATCAACCTTTGCGGTAAGCATTGTAATAACTAGACTCTTCTTAGAGGATGATGAAATATGCCTTGGAGTTAAGTGTCTATTATGTACAATATAAACCCAGAACAACATTAAAAGCTTAAGTGCTAGCAGATTTTTTGGCTAAGTTCACTAGTAAGGAAGACAACTTGGAGATTGCATAGAAACCCATATGGTATCTTTACATGGATGGTTCTTCCACTAGAGAGGGAAGTGGCATAGTAAGGACCTCACAATGTCAAGGTTAATTAATGTGTTACAGTTGGGTGAGTTTTACCTTAGGTTGGCCGATATGAGTTATAACTTTTTCACTAAAAAATGAAGATGAAAGTTACTTCTATGAGGACATATGTTTGTAGGTAAGAAAATAGAGTGTGTTTGTGATCTTTTGGTTATGGTGACTTGTCATTTGGTGGTGATAGGACCAAAAGGCACTGATGTATGCGGTGGGGTTTCCGACAGCTCCTTTTTGTTTTCTTCCCTTTGGTTTTTGTTTAGGTTTCTTGAGAGTGTTTCCTAAGGTTTTCTATGCATAAAGAATGGTGTCAAATGAGGGTTTTGAAAGGTTAAAATGACAGATATTGAAGGTAGATTAAGGGAGATAAGAGGTGGCTACTTTAAGATAAGGGTACATGGTCCCCTCTTGGTACTATTGTACCTTATTTTCTTTTTGTCAAATGAGGAGGGATTTTATCTCCTTAAGGACAAGTGTCCTTTAATTATCAATTAATCCTTTGTCTTTTGTTTTTAATTGAGTTTGACTTGCTATTAATAAAAATGTAATGAGAGTTGGTAGATGGATTAAAGGGTAATTAAGCTAATTAATAGTAATTGTACTTAATTAAGTAATTTAGGCCTAATTAGGGTATAATTAGGGTCTTACCATATTTTATCACTTTAATTAAGTCCATTGACCTATATTACTCAATTTGTTAGAGTCCTTTATTTTTTAGGATTGATTAGGGTTTTTGAACTGCGTTCAAGGCTGATGATTTAGGTTTTCTAAGTGATTGGAAAAATTTTTGCGATTAGCGAATAGTTTAAGGATATACTTAGAATTTATTGGTTGAATTAGGGTTTTGAACTTCCAATTAAGGTTTTACTTAATCTATTGATATTTTCTAATCGTTTTGAGGTTTCCTATGTATTAGGGTTTTACACATACAATTAATGTTTTACGATTTTATGATTTTACTCTCTTTAGGGTTTTTCGACTTATTATTTAGGGTTCAATCATTTTATTTATGGATTTTATTATTATATTATTTATTATTATATCTTGAGTGGTTTTAGGGATTACCTATTAACTCTTGTATCTGACTACAAGTTCGGATTCGAAAGTTCATAGGATTTATATTATCTCCCTAAGTATAATGTTGGTATTCTTAATTAGATATATTAATATAATTACTTTGGTTTCATATGATTAATTGTTCTTGATTTATAGTTAATTATGATATAAAGCCAAATTAGTAGATTAAGGTATAATTAAGTTCTTAATCTTAATTACTAGTCACTCGGCACAAATTAGGTACATTATAGGGTTTAATGTGTCAAATTAAGTAGGTTAAGCCCATTGGGTCATCTTGTTTAATTATTTTAAGGAATCAAGACAATTATTATTGTTTGAGTACATTTTAGAGGGTAAATTAGGGTTTTAAGGCAATTAATAATTTGTCTCCGATTAATAAATAGTTTTACTATTTAATTAGAGTACATTAGTTGGATTAGGGTTTTCGACTGTAGATTAGGGTATTACAATTTAAAGGCTCGTATGTATTAAGATTTCAATTAGGATTTTAGTGTTCGAAAGTTCATTTAAGGGTTATAATATTCGTTTTAAGATTTTGAATTCATTGTTAGGGTTATCTATATCAATATTCATTTTTGGTTTAACTTACCTTTTATTTATTTCAGGGAACTCTCATGGGCTTTGACTATTGGTCTTTTTCCCATCGAGGTTTAGGGTTAGTTTTGTTAGATTATGTTGAAATTAGGAGTTAACATTAGTTATTAGCATTTGTTTATAGGATTTTAGGGCTTTTGAGTATAGAGATCAAACTAAGGTTAAGACTGCCATTTAGGGTTTTAGGTGTTTAAGTTTAGATTTTTGAGAGTAGTCTTTTAGGTTAAAGGTTAGTTATCTTGCCAACATTAAAGTTATCATTCAGGAAATCTTATTAACTTCTAACCCTTTATCTAGGAAATTTATGGGTTTTACAGTAGCTCGACCTTAAGTAAAGGCAATACTCCCTACATCGAGGTAAATCCTAAAGGTCAAGGCATGAATACATGATACGATAAACAATCACAACATATAATATCAACATGGATCCATCTAAGTGTGATCTCCCACTCCTGTGTAGTGTTGACACCCTTTAACTCATGCTATAAGATGTAATGCATGTTTGGTTTAATTAGAAGGCAAATATTTATGAATTTCAAATTCATGGGGTAGTTAAGTAATTATATTCCAAACACTCCATTGCCTTAAGTTCTAATGTATCAAACAAGGATATTTGGATTATCTTAAGATGATTTACAAGCAAGGATTACCTAGAGCAAACATATACAAGTTCCCATATGCCCCAACATGCAACAAGTTCAATTATCAGATATAATTAAATAGTGTACTAATTACAGGCACATATCAGAGTAAAATAAGGGGCGGTATACTCACTTTGCTATGATATCTAGCAATCCTAATAGGCCTCGACTACATTTAACTCTGAATCCTCGTCACTTGAAGAATACATTTAAACTCTGTGAGTATTCTGTTAATACTAACTACCTAGGCCTTCTTGCTTTATATCCTTGTTTCAACTATCTTCATATTTTAGATGTAGTTGCTTCATTTTAACTCCATTTTTACTTTTCATTTGGCGAGGTCATTTTTTGGTTTTTAGGTCGGCAAGTTTTTGATTTGGGCCTTACAAAGTTGTGAGCCCAAATGATGAGTTGGGTCACTTAAGGGTTTGGGTCTAGTTTTGGACCTTAGGCTTGATTTTTGGTCTTGGGCCTTACACTTAATATTTTGGGCTTCCTTTTAAGTATTTTAAATGAACTTTTTATACTCAACGTCTTAAATTCTCAACTTAGGCCTTGGTGATACTCTTATGGGCCTAAATGGGATCTTTTTCTAAGTTTAAGGTTCCAACTCATTAAGGGGCCTATGGTGGGGGTATTGGATGGGCCTTTAGGTTTTATGAGCCTCTTAAATAACTTATTTTAGCCCTCTTAACATATGGTTTAAATCTGGTCACTTTCCTAAATGGGCTTTAAACTTGGTCCTTTTGGGCTTTTTAGGCTTAAATTGCATTATATGCCCAAAAGCTTAAACCTACTTGTCTTTTTAGGCTTTAGCCCAACCTTAGCCCTAAGTTTAGTCCACTTTTCTTAAGTTTATAGATTTGGTCAATAACATTAAGATTATAAGGACCCTATAGAGGGCTTAGCAAGATTGCATTTAAATTTTCATAACATGTGTGCAACTATGGTATAAAAATCGTCTTATAAGTTAGAGGTTGTAAGACTCTAACTAATTATTTGTTACTCATATTTATTTATATTACGTATAACTAACTTATTAATAAATAGCTAAGAATACTCAATTAGTCTATAGTCCATTAAAACTATAGAGAATCGGTATCTCTTACTAAAATAATAAAATATGATAGACAATTCCTAAAATTTTTAAACTTACTAATGATGTTAGAGTTAATTGAGAGGCTGGTTGTTTCACAGATTGTTCTAAATCAACTACACACTACTCAATGATCTCAGTCTGCACTTGACTCTTATCTTTATCCTAATTATCGCTCGACTTACAAGGGAAAAACTGTAGGGGAGTAAACTACATGAGCTTAGTAAGATAATCCTTCCATCATACTGTACAAACAATTTATTTAAATGTACAATCATATGAATGCACGAAACACTTAGAATACCAAACAATACATTTAGCGACCTAAGGTTTTTATTCCACTTGCACCAACATGCTTAAATCAACTCAAACACATACATACACACATACACACACTTATACATATAACTTATACAAACTTTACTTTTCATACGGAAAATACACTTTCCTTTTAAAAATCAAAATCCTAGGTCTAGCGGTGTGGTGACTTCCGTAATCCAATTTATATGACCTAAGCGAAAGTCACAAGATACAACCCTTCACTAATGGTTAGTGTCCCCTAGCGCCTAGTAAGCCTGAAAGCTAAGATAGAGACTCAATAATATACAAGTGGCATAACCGTTGCCTAATCTTTATAAGAGTCTTTGCTCCTGTGAGTCCCCTCCCACCTTCCGTGTGAAGTGGCAATTAGTATAGTTATGATGTAAACATGATAAATGCATGACTCATTGAATTCCTTAATTAAATAATTACTTAATTCGATTTTCATTATGATCAGGCAGTTACATTCCATAATAAAAATGCATATCTATTATCATAAATAACTTTGTTTATTATCTGATTAGCAATCATGAAGTTCAATCATACCGCCACACACATGCATTTCCCATATCCCATATGCATTCAAGTTCATTATAGAAATGTAGGTGCATCTACATTACAAATAAAACTAAGTATGAAGTCATCGAGAATCACTTACTCAGCCATAACTGATCAATTATAGTAGTTAGGGGGTAAGTCATCTCTAACAATAGGATCCCTTGAACATTGTAAATATGATATTATAAGAATTTGAAATGAAATAAAAAGGCTAACCTAAAATCCTTTAAGTTATACTTTTAACTTAGTCTTATTTTCCTTTCGGTTGTACTAAGCCTTCAATCGGTTATAACTTTCTTATTTTAAATCCAATTTTTATGATTTTGTAGTCGATTTCCATCGTTTTCAAGTGTAATTTCAGGTAGTATAGTTAGATTTTAGAGATGGGGCCTACAACTTTGCCTACTAATTAGAAGAGTAGCGTCCCCTAGGTTTTAGTCTTCCTTTGGGCTTGAAATTGTTGTTGGGCTTTTTGTTACTTTGCTAGTAATTTGGGTTAGGCTTGAAACTTTGTTTTAGGCTTAATACTCCCATTAAGGTGAAATTTCCATCCCTTATTCATGACCTTGGTACTATCTTAATTTTCTTAGATTCCTAAGTGGGCTTATGTAGTCAAAATGAGCTTGTTTTTGTATAAATTAATGTTTGTAAGTTTGTTGGGCTTAGGGAACTTTATGTGGACTTCTTATAAGTATTATAACACCTTTTCTTTGGAAGTTAAGGTGTTGGTTCGAAATTCCATGAAGGCCTAACCAAGAGTTTTGGACTTGTTTTGAGTGTTTTAAGCCTTTAACCTTTATCCTACTAGCCTTGTTTGATCTTCCCTTCACCTAAAGTTGAATTCAAGCATATGAAACTAAACAGAAGTGAAAATAAAACTTGGGTATACTCCAAACATGTCACGTCTAGCATGCTTGCAAATTGGTCATGCATTTGTTTCATGATTTTCTCAAGTCATAAACTTCTACTCTAAGTGATAGGCAAGTATTTTATAAAAACGCTAAATCTAGCATACTTATATTCCAACATTCATGTGAAAGATTTATAAAGTTTAGCACCTAGTATAGACTAACTAGGATATCACCTTAAGTGCATAATAACATCCTTATGAACATGTATAATTTCCTAGGCATGGTATTCTAAAGGTACTCAAATTTAAAACTTCTTACTAAGTGAAAAGGGAGAGTGGATTTGTGCTTAGGTTGCCTTATTTAGCTCCTTATCCCACTTCCTTTTGTATGCTCCTTGAGTTTCCCAAAGCCTAGGTGTTTAAGGGTAGTTTTTAGGTGTTCTAAAGTTTCTTGAATGGAGTTATACAAGTTTCCTAAAGTGGCTCTTTGTGTAGACAAAAGTGAAGACAACAAAAAAAAAAAAAAACACTTTTGTATTGTGTGTGTACGAGTGTTGAAGTGGCGATGATGAAGGGAAAAAGTAGGGCTTGATTTTCCTTTTGTTTGTATGCTAATTGTGTTTGAAAAGTGAGAGAGAATGAGAGGATTTGAGGGTTTAAATGGCTGGTTGTGTTTATGCAAATGCATCTAATACAAAGTCTTTTTATTGCTTTTAATTTAGTGCATAAACTTTGTCATGTAATGATTGGATGATGTAAGTATATTAGGACAAATAGTGGATGTGATAAATAAGTGAAAGGATGCTGGATTGATAAGAAATGGCATGCATTACTTCCTCTTCCAAACTGGCATGGTAAGTATCCTTTTAGGCATGGGTGATTGTCACATCATTCTACTTTTACACATTAAATAATTGATTTGTTGGTTCGTTTATCTATAAGTAGTGTAGCATATATGGAGAGATGGGAATTGACTTATCTTGTAATTATGGAAAATGTCAAGTGAAAGGTTAGCTAAGTTATCACTATTGGCTTTGGTTTAAATATATTCAAATTGATAAGGAAATTTGGGTAAAAGTGATTGGTTCAACTTCATACACAATCTTTTCTAAAATTTTCTACTATTACATAACCTAATTGGCTACCTTATTCAATTGACTATAGAAGGTTTGCTTCATAATTATTTTCTCGCTTCATAATTGGCTTTCTTACTAGGTTATTGGAAGCTTAGGATTATCCCAAGTTCATTTAAGCTTAGGTACTTAAAGTAAAGTTCTTAAGCATTCAATTCATTAATTAGTATTTGATCGATCACTTAAGGACTTCTATGAATTTGAAAATTCTTAACACCTTTTAGGGTTTAGAGTTTTAATGAGTTTAAGTTTATTACTATGTTTTAGGGTTTTTTATAAATTCGGGAGTATTTAACTTACACTTAGGAGCTTAGGGTTCAGTTAGCTTAATTATTTAGGATTGTTATTCTTAGGAATGTGTTATGATGATTTATTCGTAGCTCCTTATTTCATAGTATCAACTAGGTAAGGGAATTTGTAGGGTTTACAAAAGCCATGGAAGAGTGTTTTAATGCATTTATTTTGTGCAAAGTGAATAAAAATAAATAAATAAATAAATAAAAGAGAGGAAAGAGTAGCAAAATGAACCAATGGTGTAATGGGAAAAAGAATGATGTTGATTTGATTTATCTTTTGTCTTTGATAAAATGATGGGGTATGGCCTTGCAAAAAAAAAGAAAGGTTTAGTTATTTTAAATAGGATAACATAGGAAGTTAGGGATATGATGGAGTGTACTTAGAATAGGGCAAAATATCTTGTATAACACATGTATAATACTAAATATAAGCATAGTATAATATACACCATATGTTACATTTGGTTTATAATAAGAGAACATAATAATAATAATAATAATATGTTATGCTTGGTTAGTGTTTTAGTAAGAAAAAAGGTACATATACATATATATAATATTATACAATATATATATTCATATGATATATTAAGAAAAGAGAAGAAATTACTTAGTAATATATACATGCATATTGTGGTGACATATGTAAAATTAATTTTATAAATTATTAATTTATTCTTTTAACTGGCTTAATTTTGTTATTTATTATTATTTAAAAAAATTATTTTTGATTGTTTATTATCAGTTTTATGCAATTTTGCAGATTTAACAATAATTTTATTGATTTATGGTTTTACAAGCATTAAAGTAATTTATAGAATATTATAATCTAATAGTTTAATGTTTGGGGTTTTTATTAAATTTGGCTTCATTTTTTTTATAAGTATGCATACGTAGGATTTGGAGTTTTTGTATGTGGTTAGGGTTTTCAAACAATGTATTAGTGTCTTTCATAATTGTATTAGGTTTTGAAATAAAATTTAAATCTGTTTTAATTTTATGTGGTTTTGTTGACTCAAAAAAATGTCTAAGCATTTAAGTTCAACACTAACTCCAAGATGCTTAATTTACGAGGTTTACAAAGGTGGTCATTAATACTATTTTTAAGTCTCTAATCATTAACTAAGCTAATTTAGAGCCTTAGCAAAACATTAGCCTACTTAACTTGGTTAATTAAGTCTTAAATCATTCTTAACACTAAATAAACATATTATTAAGCTAATAAACTAAAATTTACAGATTTGATGTCTTCATGAAAGTGGCGGCCAACAAGTGATCCTAAGGCTTCCTCCTTCATTTTATGCAACATTAGTTTTTAGGGTGTTTTCTCTTAACCAAACTATGTTTTTACTTACTGATGGCTATAATCATAACATAATATTTGTGTGGACATGTGTAGTGGTGTTAGGGGAGGGATGGCATTTTAGGAAAAGAGAGTGCTTAGTGCATTCCTTAGTGATTTAGCCTTAAAACTAACAATGCACTACACTTCTTGATGTGTCTCTAAGGTCATACATACGGAGAAGCACTACAATGAATGAATCGAAAAGGAAACAAAAAAGAAACTAGCAAACCCGGGTAGCTATCGAATGGATATGACTCACCACTTGATCTTACTTAGCCTACAATCCATCAGAAATGACACACCGGTCTGAATTAGAGGGTCACTTGCCACTACTCCTTCTAAAGGGAATAGATAAGAGTTGAAATATGAGAACACTAAGGTTGCTCAAATGAGTAAATTCTGTATTGAAAAAGATAAGAATGTGCATACAAGGAAAGTAGGGGTTTATATACTTGCCTATTAGGGTTATTTTATAAGTATGAAAAGACAAAAAGGTATTTTACAATTAGGTTACATTAGTCATACTAAAAAGGGGTAAAAAGGACAAAGAATATTCAGTACAGAAAAAAAAGAACCATTTTGGAACATTGTGTCAGGAAACGCGTACTACTTGATAGCTGGACATTTGGGATATGACACAATGTAGGCAGAAGCAAGAATGTGTTACGGTCAAGGGCCGACCTAATCTGAATTAGGTCGGAGGCTAATCATCCCAGCAAAAGGTCAACTATCTTGAAGTCAAAAGCCATTAGGTCAGGTCGGTAGCTTAGCTCGGTTAGTTCTAGGCTATCTTTTAGATTAGGACTTTGCTATTGGGCAAGAGCATGTTGGACATACATGAGGATCTAATAGATAGGTCGGCAAGAGGTTAGATTGGGATAGGAGTCCCCATTTAAGATATGGCTTAAAGCTAGTATTTCTAGTGCGAGCCCTTGAAGTCCTTTAGCTTGGCTTCTTGTGATTGGTCTAAGGGGTTGAGTCCTATCATATGCTTGGGGAGTTAGAAAGATTTGCCCTCAAATTTGAAGCAGTTTCCACTCATTCTTCTAGGGCGCTCATAAGGTCTTCTATTGGTCGATGGGGGGTCAGATCGGATACATTGAAGTTAGAGGAGACACCATAGTCATCAGGCAACTCGATCTAGTAGGTGTTGTAGTTGATTCTCTTTAAGACCTTAAACAGGCCATTACGTCGAGGAGATAGTTTGCTTTTTCTTAAGTGCGGGAATTGCTATCGGTTGAGGTGAATCCATACTAAGTCTCCTAGCTGGAAAGAAACAGTTTGGCGGCTTCGACTACTAATCTCTTGCTGTTTTTGATTGAATTTGGCGATCTTCTTTGTTACAGACTGGTGCAGTTCATGTAATTCTTGAGCTTAATCAACTCTGAATTGACTCTCTTTAGTAATTGCTAGGGTACTGATCATGTCTAGGGGAATGGTTGGGTTAAGGCCATAAATAACCTTGAATGGGCTCTTCCCTGTAGTGCTATGGACAGTTTAATTGTATGTGAACTCCATGATTAGTATGCATAGATCCCAATCCCTCAGGTTCTTCCCTATAACAGCTTTGAGTAGGTTACCTAGTATCTTGTTCACCACTTCAGTCTGGCTATCAGTCTAAGGGTGGCTACGGGAGCTAAACACTAGTTTGGTCCCAAGTCTCCTCCAAAGAGTGTTCAAGAAATAGCTTAAAAATTTTGTGTCCGATCTAAGTCAATAGTCTTCGATACTCCATGTAGTCGGACAATCTCTTGTAAAAACAAATCAGTAATATATAAAGCATCGTTAGTCTGATGGCATGGAATGAAGTGTACCATCTTACTTAAGCAGTCTACTACAACAAAGATAGAATCTTTTCCTATGGATGTTTAGGGCAACCCTAGGACAAAGTCCATGTTGAGGTCGGCCCATGCTAAGGTAGGCGTTGGTAAAGGCATGTACTCTCCATGGAGTTTTCTCTTTTCCTTAGCACGCTTACACACTTCACAACGACCGACTACCTTATGGACATCTTTAGCCAAACCTGGTTAGTAAAAATTCTCCTTTAACAGATTGGCTATCTTAATCTCCCTAAAGTGGCTTGAAAGTCCACTACTATGAGCTTCTTAGGCCAACAATTCGCGTGCAAAGCAGTTTGGAATACATGGCTTGCAATCCTTGAACAGGTAGCCATCCTTTAGATAATATCTCTTAACAACAATTCCATCTCTAAACTTTTCTATGAAGGGGTCGAAATGAGGGTCACAAGCATATTGCTTGGTAACGAGTGAAAATCCCAGTAATTTCATTTGTAAAGCAGTCGGCAAGGTTTGCTGACGTGATAGAGCGTTAGCGACCACATTTGCACTTCCTTTCTTGTGTTGGATGACGTACGAACAACCCTCCATGAACTCTAACCACTTGGCTTATCTCTTCAAGAGCTTGTTTTGACTCTCCAGATACTTCAAAGACTCATGGTTTGTGTAAATAATAAACTCTTGCAATAGCAAATAGTGTTGCCAAACAGTAAGGGCTTGATAAAGAGAGGACAACTCTTTCTCACACATAGAATAGTTCAGGGTAGGACCATTAAGCTTCTCATTGTGGTAGGTGATGGGTCGTCGCTCTTGCATCAAGATAGCACCAATTCTAATTCTTGATGCATCGTATTCTAATTAGAAGGGTTTGTCAAAATTTAGCAGCGATAGGATAGGTGCCGAGGTGAATATTCCTTGATTTTTTTGAAGCTCTGTTCAACTTGGTCATTCCACTTGAATCCTTCACTTTTCTTCATCAACTCGGTTAATGGGGTAGCTACTGTACTGAAGTCCTTAATAAATTGCTTGTAGAAAGAAGCTGGGCTATGGAAACTTCGGACTTCAGTGACATTTTTTGGCATTGGCCAATCTAGAACAGCTCAGATTTTCTCCTCATCTGCTCGGATTCCTTCCTTTAACACTATAAACCCTAAGAAAATCACCTCACTCTGGAAAAACATACACTTCTTTATATTCCCATACAACTTTTTAACTCGCAAAATGTCAAATACTTTATGAATATGTCGAACATGGTAATTCAGGTTAGTACTGTATACTAATATGTCATCAATGTACACGGCCACACATCTTCCAAGTAGAGGGCACGTCACATGGTTCATTAACCTCATGAATGTGCTTAGCACATTCATGAGTCCGAATAGCATAACCAACCATTCATAGAGTTCGTGTCATCGAGCCTTGGTATTGGGTATCTATACTTGACAGTAATTCAGTTAATTGCTTGGCCATTGATGCACATACACCACGAACCATCCTTCTTTGGAACGAGCAAAGTTGGTACAACAAAAAGGCTCATGCTCTCCTTCACATATCTTCGTTCAATGAGTTTGTCCACCTATCTCTTTAGTTTAGTAGCTTGCTTAGGGTTCATCCCATACATAGGTCTTTTCGGTAGGGTAGCACCTGGCTGTAGATTACTACAATGCTTTATGCTTTAGACTAGTGGCGGTCCTTTAGGTAGTTCTTCCAAAAATAGGTCGGAGAACTCATTTAGCAATCTTCAGATTTCTTCTAGGACATTCAGCAACTCCTTCATCTTCATCAATCTTCTAACCAACAAGAACATTGGTTCATTAACCTTCTTAGCAAATCAGAGCTCTCTATAGCTCATCATTAAGGCTTTCTTCTTACTAGCTCGAGTGTGTTGATTATAGGTTTCATTTACTTAGGATAGGGTTAGTGGTTGCAACACTATCCTCCTTCCGTCCTTGACAAAGGCATAAGTGTTCTTATACCTATCGTGAGTGACACGTTGGTCGAACAACTAAGGTCATCTAAGCAGTAGGTGTAAAGCTCCCATAAGGACAACATCGTATACTACTTCGTCCCTATATACATTTCCAACATTGAACGGTACGCCCACTTATTCAGTCACATGCAAGGCACCCTTATCATGAAGCCAATGTAACTTGTAAGGTCAGGGATGCTTTGAGGTTGACAGACTTAACCTTTGCATAAGGGATTGTGCAACAACATTTGTACAACTTCCTTTGTCTACATGATTGTGTACAATTAGCCTTTGATGGTATACTTGGTATGGAATCAATTTTCCTTCTAGTCCTCCTTAGAGTTTGGCAAGTTACTCAGGACTCGTCTTAGGACTAGGGTCATCACTTCTCCTTAGTCGACATAGACATAGGTCTCCTCCTCCTCTATAACCTCGAGCTTCCCAACATCTTACTTGGCTCACTCTCATTGGTGCTATCCACTTCATCTCCTTCGAGCACCATGATGCATCAGTTCAGATACTCAACAGCCACATGTTTGAAGCTTAAGCACTTGAAGCATTTTACCTTATTAGTCTTTCATTCAGAGGTATGTCCCTTCTCATATGTTCTCGGGGTTAGCCTAGCCTCAAGTTGGCTTGATTGTCTTGCTCGACCTTGCTAGTTTACTCGGCATTCATCAAGTCGGTCATTTCTTTCGTCAGCTCAGTATGGCCTCCTTGGCTTAGCTTGAACAGGTCAATACGATACAAGAGCTCGGGAGAATGTTTGTCCAAGCTGACTCAGAACATTTCTCCTCTACCTTTCAATCCTTTGCTTTTCAAGCCTCTACGCGATCTTGATCGCCTCTTCTAAGGTATAAAGCCACTGTACTTCCGTGATATTATGAATCTCATACTTGAATCTAGAAATGAACCTTGATACCATACAGGCCTTTGGTTCTTCTATGTCGGCTCAAATCATCAACATTTGGAACTTTCTAACATAGTCATCAACAAATCGGCCTCCTTGGCGAAGCTCTTGTAACTTTGCAAACGTATCTTGTAAGTACATCTCAAGCACAAATCTGCCTTGTAATAACCTTTTCATCTCATCCCAGGTTCTAACACCTCTTCTATCCCTTGCTTGGGCTGCATTTAGATTTTTCTACTACAGTGTCGCATACCCAATAAACTCTAATGCAGCAAGTCAGACCTTGACGATATCTATGTGTCTATAACAGTCAAACACCTTCTCGACCTTCTCTTCCCATTCTAAGTATTCATCAGCGTCTCCACTTCTACTAAAGGGTAAGATTTGAACCTTAACATTATTTAGCCCTCGAGAAGCTCGGCATCCTCATCTTGGTAATGGGTAATAGTCAGCTTCCTCTCCTTCCTCCCGAAATTCTTCAACATCCAGTTCCTCATCTTCTTCTTTAATCTCCTCCAACTCCAATCTTCATCTAGCAGCTTGGCCCGTTGCTCCTCCAGCTTGCTGTAGTCGAATTGGGCGATTGGTTCAGTTGCCTTAGCCATGGTGTCTCTCAAGGGCATTCTCTTGTGGGTTAAGTGGTCGTATACCTTGGGGTTGTTACTTATTTACTTGCACTGCTGTGACTAGACTCTCAACAAGGTTAATGAGCCTATCAAGTCTGTCATCAACGGACCCAAGGGTGTTATTACCATTATGACTACGACTAAGCTGAGCACCATTACCCTAGCCACCAATTACTCCCTGAACACTCGAATTTGACATAGTATAATACTTTTTCAAACAGATTAACAAACTACTAACAACCTTAATATCCAATAGTTACTAAATAGAGTAGAAACAAACTTGCTCTGTTTTCGCAATGAAAAACAGAGTAACAATGAAACCACACTTGCTATTACACCAATACACTGTAGTAGCTATGGAAGGAATACAGCAACCACTAACAGTAAAGTGAAGAAAAATTTCATTGTAACTTTATACACTCCCTCGCAGAACCGTGCTCTAATACTAGTGAAGTTGATGCATCTTTGAGGTCGTACACATGGAGAAGCACCACAACGAATGAATCGAAAAGGAAATTAGCAAACTCGGATAGTTATCGAATGGATATGACTCATCACTTGATCCTACTTGGCCTACAATCTACTAGATATGACACATCAGTTCGAATTGAAGGGTCATTCGCCACAACTCCTTACTAAAGGGAATAGATAAGAGTTGAAATAAAAGAACACAAAGGTTGTCCAAATGAGTAATTTCTATATTGAAAAGGATATGAATGTGCATACAAGGAAAGTGGGGGTTTATATACTTGCTCACTAGGGTAATTCTACATGTATGAAAAGATAAAAGGGTATTTTACAATTAGGTTACATGAGTCATACTAAAAAGGGGTAAAAAGGACAAAGAATATTCAGTACAGAAAAGAAAGAATCATTCTGGAATATTGTGTTAAGAGATACGTATCGCTTGATGGCTAGACATTTAGGATATGATACAATGTAGGTGGAAACAAGAATGTGTTACGGTCAGGGGCCGACTTGATCTGGATTAGGTCGAAGGCCAATCATCCTAACAAAAGGTCAGTTGTCTTGAAGTCAAACACTAGTAGGTTAGATTGGTAGCTCGGCTCGGCTATTTTTAAGCTGTCTTCTGGATTAGGGCTTCGCTATTGGGCAAGAGCATGTTGGACACAGGTGAGGATCTAATAGACAGATCGGCAAGAGGTCAGATTAAGATAGGAGTCTCCATCTCAGCTATGGCTTAGAGCTAATATTTTCAGTACGAGCCCTTGAAGTCCTTTAGCTCGGCTTCTTGTGATCGGTCCATAGGGTTGATTCCTATCACTTCTCTACATGTTAGTGTCAAAACCCTAACTAAAGACTGTTTTTCTTTCAATAATCATGCTTATTCTTCATGAAAGTATCCTAAAATATTTAAAACATGGCTATAAAGTAATTGATATTCATTAAAACATAACTCTCTAACATTGTCCTAAAAGAAAAATAAAGAAAAATCTAGCTTAAGCACTTACTAGAGTTTGGACGTAGATGACCTCTTTGTTGTGTGTTCCATGAGCCTTAGTGTATGCAAAGGTATGTGTGTTTGTGAGGCATGAGGCTTGGTGTTTAGTGACTTGGTGAAGTGGTGGTGGCTGGATGGAAGAAACTTATGGGTGTTTTGGAGTGAGTTATTTTCGAGAGTGTTGAAGTGTGTTTTAGGTTTACGACAATGAAGAAAATGAAAGGAAGAGGGGAGAGTAGCTGCTGCAAATGTGAGAGAGTACGCGGGAGCAATTTGTGACAATTTGGATAGGAAAGGACTTGGCTCAAATGGAGACCATATACTAGGTTGCTTTATTGCCATTTAAAGAAAGATCTTATCTCCTTGAGTATAAGATATTTCAAGGTCATTAAGATGTTGTCTTGTGGTCCTTAATTATGCTTAACTTATAGTTGATTAAAGTGTAATGAAAGTTGGTTATGGATTAACGTTTGTTTAGGGTAATTAATGGTAATTAAGCATAATGTAATACCCTAGGATTTTGAGCTAGTTTAATAACCTTAAGATCCGAGCCCTTAAATTTAAGGAGTCAAACTAAGTTATCATTTTTATTTCAAATTTCACAATAAGGTTAAAAAAGTTAGATGAGGTAATTCAAGTGAAGTCAATTTCTCAAAATAAGCTATACAAAAATATTAATTTAAGAAAAACGTCAATTTATTGATAAAGTCAATAATTATTGAAAACGTGAAATTCGAGCTTTTAGATATAGTGAGATATTATAGATAAGTTATTTAACTTAAAAAAATAATAAATGAAGTTGAATTATATATAATATACATAGAATATGCATTATTTGTATTAAATACACATATAATAAGAAATTATTATTAAAATAAGGTAAATTAATGTAAAAAAATGAAAAATTAATAAAAAATGAAAGAATTAGTCGTCCCATGATGTTTTAGCTTAGGATGAATTACAATTGATGAGTCAAAAGGTAAGAAATATGAAATTAACACCTCATGTTTTGAAAAATCAAGAAAATAACATGTGTAAACCACATGTCCAATTTTTATTAATCCTAATCCATTTGAAAATTATAACTAGGGCATGTACACTTCAAAAACAACATTTTGGAAGTCTAAAAAAAAAAATAGAAAATCACTTAAGAATATTTTAAAACAAATTAGAAAAAAAAAAGAAAATTAGAGTAAAAACAAAGCACGAAATCTAATCAGGCCGATTTAATAGGTTGTTGGTGTCCAATTATGGTGGTTATTTGGAGTCAAAGGAAGCACCACTAGGGGAGGTGTTCCGACAAGGTTGGGCAGCTAGAGGCGGCCGGTTCAGGTGAACTAAATTTCCAGTTGAAACTTTGTAAATTTTGTAAAAAATAGCAAATGATCTTATCTAATTATGAAATTTGGTTTTCTAGAGTTATTTTATATGTAGATTAATGTAGTAATTTTATTTTTGATAAATAATTATTGGAAATATAAGGTCCTTAAGAAATGGCTTTGTTTGGATGAAAATTGAATTAAATTTTAGAAATATTAAATAATGTTCTTTCAAGTTGAAAATTTGTACATAACATACTGAATATATTTATTTAATTTTAGTCATAATAATTTTTGAAAATAATCATGTTTACTATTTATTATAATTATTTTGCATAAAATTGGCAATTTCACTATTTTAGTGAATTAATTAGTTTTTAACAAAATCAAAATATAAGCCCTATGTGTTATGATTTTTGGAAGTTCATAACAATGATTGGGACACTTGAATTTTATCTTGTCATTAAATTCACTTGTTTGCTTAATTTTTGCTAATTTTGAGTTAAAATCTCTATTTTCATAAAAATATATAATAACTAGTTTAGTATAATTCATGATCAATAATTAAACTACATATTTTTGTGAGTCTATATGATTTTTTGTGGAATTAATTGGGCTCGTATACTATTTATTATGTATTTCCTTAATACAAACCTATATATTAGTCTAATATATGATATACTAATTAGTACTAATGAGATGCTCATTAAACATTTAAAGGATTTGCATTTTTGAGTACATAATGAATGTTGACTAACTCGAGGAATGAGGAATTTTATGACTTTTAATTTAGATTTAGAATTTATTTGAGTTAATTACAAAGTTATAATAACCTACGGTTGAATCAGTAATACGAAATGGTATTTTTGGAATTTTGGCAACAATTGATAAGCCTTGATTCTTAAGATATCCTAATAGTACTCAAAATAATAATCACAATGATATAAAGTTTATCAAAATTGAATAAGAAATGAGTAAGATATAATCAAATGAAGTTTAAAAACGTAAAAATGAAAGCTTATAATAGTTTGGGTTCGACCCATAGTTGATTTGAAGATTGTGGTAGAATTTCATAAGTGTGCTATGTAAGGAAGGACTATGTTGTGAAGTTTAGGATTTTGTGCTATTATTAAGCCTAGGTAAGTAGATCTAACTTATGCTTGGAGTAGATATATTGTTACTCATAACGCTATGTGTTGTTTGATGTTGTGTTGATTGAATATGGATATATCTTAGGTGAATTGATATGTTATTATAGTGGGTGCTAATGTGGTGATTTTGAATGACAATAATTGTGTCTTGGGTGATGATTTGTACTGACAATTGATTTGCTAACCAAGGAAGTTGAGTGATTTAACTTAATATTCTAGGTATTCACCTAAGTGAACCCTAAGTGAGATATTAGAATTTCACTAGGGAGAATTCAAAAACTAGAATCAGATCACTAGGTTGAATAAAACTAGAAGATTGATTGTGCTGATTGATATTCTTGAGTTGCTAATGCATATCATGGCATGGCATAAATAAGGACTTATAGGTCAGAACTTTCAGAATGAGGCTTCTAAATGATCATGGAAAAAGCTTGGCTTTATGAACTTAATTTTTGAAAGTATATAAATTGTATTGCTTGAACATTGTGACTATTTTGATAGTCAAATTTGCTAGACTATAGTGTGTAGTCTAATTTAGCAGTGTTGCCACTTTGATTTGGTAAATAATAGTGTGTAGTCTAATGTTGTAAAGTTGGGGGTCTTACTCCTAAGTAGCTTCTCGTTGCTCCTTTTGATAATGGTAGATTATAGTATGTAGTCTAATTTGGTGGGGGTCCTACCCTTAGGCAGCTCTTTGTTACCCTAGGTTCTTAGATGTTGTATCCAAATGCTTGCCTATGTCGATTAATTGGAAGAAAATTGGAGGGCATAGGATATCGGTACTAATGCATGCCATGTGCATGAGCATAGTATGCTATATTGCTAGCAGTAAATGTTCGGTTGGGTGGATACATATGTGAAGTTGAACCAGTGGGTTATAATTGAAATGTTTCAGTTGTGATATGTAGTATTATCTATCATATTGTCTATGTTATGTTAGTTGTTATCCACTTTCACTTAGCTTCAGTAGCTGAGGGGATAAAATGTTTTATCCTCAACTTAATAGCATCATGAAGGGCTTAACACTAAGGGGATATACATATACTGAGAGTGTGAGTTAGAGTCAGTGACTTTTGTATAGAGCTTATACTAAGTCAGGAATCTTATTATTGTGAAGATGACAAAGGAAAAAGCTAGTTCATGTTTTGATGTAAATATTATGTTGTATACATAAGTTTTAACAGGAAATCCAATTGAATTTTGATGTAGAAACCCTTTTATTATGCAAACAATATTGTCTTTTGATGAATGAGCAAGTTGAGTTAAGTTTTCACTAAGTATTCTTATATGATGGTACATCCCATGCTATGTTGGGATATGACACATAATTAAGCTAATTAAGTGTAATTAAGGTATATTTAGGGTTTTGTTGAGTTTTGATATTATACTTTAGTTAATTTAAGTACCTTATATATGTACTTAGGGTTTCTTTAGGGTTTGATGTCTGTTTATAGTTGTTTGATTTGCATATGAGCTTAGAAATTAAGGTTTTAGTTGATTAGTGATATTGATCGCTTTCAATGATTGATTTAGCCTTACTATTAGGGTTCATTTGTCATGTTAAGGTATTTGATAAGTTAATTAGGACTTAGAAATCTTTGAAAGATTTTATTACCGTTATAGGGTTTTTAAGATTTTACTCATATAGCTAGGGTATTAAGGCCTCATTTCCTTTGGAGTTTTGATTTAATATTTAGGGTTTGATTATTTTACTTACGGCTTTATTATTATGTTTAGGTGGTTCTAAGGACTATCCAAAGACCTATCATTCGACTTTGCTTTCGGTTATTGAAAACCCGTAGGGTTTACATGTGTCATCCTCCATGTTCTCTTATGACCTCTATTTTTAACTTCCCCCATTGTCTTTTGGACCTTCAAAGCCATTCTCTGCTTAACCTTCTATACTAGCTACTAAAGCCTCTAAATTACCACTAGCAAATTCCCCTATGTTTATTGCTATCAACTTCTATATCCTACTTCAATTTTGCCATTTCTAATGCTTACGTCGTATGATGATCATTAATATTCATTATCAATTGGGTACCCGTTCTTATTTATTCTCAATATTTACTATAATCTATACTAGTCCCAAGTCATTCCCTTCTTTTTAGGTTTCATAGTACTTTATGAATGTTAATTTTTATTGGAGTCACAAATCCTTTAAACTTACTTGAAGTTTGATGGTGCAAAACTCTTAATTGTCATACTTGACATGTAAGTGTTTTGTCTTATATAACATAACTAGCTTATAGGAAGTTTAGTCAATATTACATATTATTTTACATCTTCAGAAGATTATACCTTATTATTTGTTATTGGACTAACCTTCTATGTTAATCATTAAGGTCTCTAACTTATCTTCTATAAATCCTTCTATTGTTAATTCTATTGTCGTTTATGCATTCTACTATTGTTGACACTGACATTGCATTATGTTCTTCACCAGGATTTATCACTATTAGGATGATAGTTTGCATATTACATATTTTGTTCTTAATAAGTCTTTTTTTCCTTCTTTTTTTTTTTCCTGAACTTAATTATCTCTTACGTGGTTGATTTTCTCTCTTTTTTCTTTTTTCTTTTTTCATAAATATTGTAAGTATTATTAATGCACTTCTGTAATTTTTTATTTATTTATTTTTTTCATTAACACTATTGTACCAATTATTTATAGTTATGTCAAGATAGTTACAAGTTAGTGTTTTTGGACTTAATCCCTCATGCAGTTCGAAATTGTTGATTACCAACATTCTTATTAGAGGATCATATGATTATAGTAATATCACCCCTTAACTAATATGATGGATGTTTCTATTACTAAAGTCCTTTCCAAAGTTAGTTACTCATTATATTATTTTTAGTTAAGGGTATTAGATGAGGGAATTATGGGGTTTACAGTTTTGATAATGTTCAAAGTGAGATGATATATATATAGCAATCTTTATTTGCTTTACAACAATATTCTCTATTTCTATTATTCTCCTCTTTAGTTTTTCTTAGGTGATGTTTAGGTTACCTAATTATATTCACTGTGTTTCTTTACTTAGTGTGATCACCTCTAAATAGAGCTTTCGAGTTTTACAATTTGTAAACCTATATTCTATCCTTAACTCAATTCAACAGGCAAGTGTACCTATCTTTTTATAGCATGGATGAGTATAGGGTTGTCTCCACTGGGAATGGATACAAACACTAGTAATAATAAATCTTCCTATGATCTAGCAGCCAAATTTGTCAAGTGATGAAAATATTAAAATCTCTAACTTACTAGCTAAACTACACTAATCCACAAACTAGTTTCAACAAAAACAATGGCTACAATAACGCTTGTTGACACAACACTTAACATGTAGACTTACTTCACCACATAGCATGATATCACCCTTAATTTAATCCTAGTGATTTTTTCTACAAGGAATCACTAGTATGTAAGCATTCTTCTTAGAATTACTTACTTCTAATTATAATTGTGTCTATTAGAATCTCTTTTGAATTAATAACCAACTCAGATTGCATTAATGATATGTTAATTTGTCAATTTCCCTAAAAATGAAGCAACTTTCCTAATAATATCTCTACTATAAGGAGTAAGGCATCCTAATGAATTAGATCTATTCAATATAATTGTCTCTTAGCATATTCTACTAAAATTTAGCATAAGTCAATGTCATGCACTGCATTATACTTAGATTAATTAAGTTCAATTCACCAAGAATAACAACATCAGGAAACTACTATTCCATACATGTAATCATATTAAGTGGATGTAGTAAGTCCTAATGTACTATTCACACATGACAAAGAAACAAAACATATCAACAAAATATAGAATTAACAAAGAAATTAACATAAGACAAGTAGAAGAATACAACCCCATTTTGAATTCCACTTTAGAAATCTTTACAACACACAAACAATGAATTCCCGTCGCCTCTCTTGAGTAATTCTGGGAAAAGTACGGTACAACACTTAGAAAACTATATTGAAAATGGAAAATACAATAGGTATAAAGATGAATGAATGGATATGATGTGGTTTGATGATCTGATATGATATATGATGTATGATCTATATCATCCCCTATTGTTTGAAAATTGCAACGTATTTATATTCTTTTAGTCAAAAGGCTTGAAATATACCACTTCAAGACACCCCTTAGTGTTTAGACTTGTTACATACACTAGTTTGTCGAAAAAAATTTTAAAAGAATCATCATATCTACTCCCATCACGCCCGTGACTCAGAGAGTGATCTTCTCGCTGCAAACATTCCACCTCATCATGCCCATGATCGAAGGTGTGATCATCCTTCTAAGCTAAAGTCACAGCTTTGATGAATAGGTGGAAAAATAGCTTCAGCCTTGGTCACTCCCTTGATAATGGTCATGATGAAGGGAGTGACGAGCGTTGGGTACTCAAATCTTCTTTTATCACGCCTATAATTGCTCTAAAACTCCTTGTTCTTATGTAATTTCATCTCTTCTTCATTTTGTTTTAAATAAATATCACCTCCTTGCTCTAAAATCATTTGAAATTGATATATTACACAATTAAGTACTAAGAACTTGAGAAATAAATACAATTATGGTCAATTTAGGCTTATATGTGCTTAAAAATTATAGAGTAATTTATACTTATCATAGTGCTGAGCATGATTTTATTTATGTTAAAGTATTCAATTATTTTCCTCTATGTTATGCTTATATGAATTAAACTCATTATGTTAAGGAATTTTCTACTCTAAATTCCACAATTTTGAGATTTTATTCTTGTAGAATCTAAGCTTTCTTTTGGGGTTCTAGCTTCTGCAATGTTGTAATAACACTTACTGAATGAATTCATCTTCTATTCTACTTCCTATTTTATGGATTTATCGTCATAGCGAATTAAGTATACTCTCTGATTTACCCTCTATAGTATCCTCTACACTATCCATTGCTAAGTTCCAATTGAGGTCAGTAATAGAGTTATTGGTCATTTTGTTTCTTGCCATACATCCATAATTCTCTGTCTTTTATGTTTGCATTCTCTTCTATTATGGTCAAGTTGTTGCCATAATTATTGATTTGATATTTCATATGGCTTAGCATAAGTATCAATGGAAATGAGCTTGGTAAATCTTGACTCGTCTCCATCTTGAACTCAAATGAGATGATCAATGACTTGAATTGACTTAGCTTGATTTGACCCCAACAAGAACTAACACAATTCTAGATCAATAGACTCACAAAGACACCAACATAAACTCATTACTTGATAAGAAAGAAAATAATATGACATAACTAGATTATCAACAAAGATAAAAGACTCAACAGTAAAGAGACTTGAGAATCACAAATTTGCCATTCTCTTCTCGTTTATCCTTTGCACTAACGTATATGTGAAGGATTTTGTCTTAGTTATCTTTTCCTTCACTCATCAACTTTCCTCTCCTAATAGTAATTGCGGTCAAGGTTTTAAGCCTAACCTTAGTTTTTCTTAATCTTGGGGTAAGTACCAATAAAAGTGATTAGACAAACTATATTACTAATAAGAAGATTTCTTTATCATTACTACTGGTCGTATTAGTGTGGTTTTATTATTTCTTGTTGGCATTCTTGTACTAAGTATTATGATTGTAACATGCTAATTATATGTTTGATGTTTTGGCATTTAATCCTTCGTAGTGTTTTGAAATTATTATTTACTTGTCTCATTCAAGGCATTTTATGGTGATATTAAGATTACATACGAGTTAATATAGTGAAAGTACTACTTCTTAAGTGACTTTTAGATCGACTTACCATTATGACTTACCTGGTAAAAATGTGACTTTAAGGCAATTTAAGTTCCATTACGTTTGTAGTTCATGATAGGAATTTTCTTAGTTGATACATCATTGCAAGTAGTAAGTAAATTTGAGAAGAAATTTCTTCCTATATATTAGGTTTATGAGGTTGAGGTAATATTACTACTAAATTTCAAGTTTTTCTCTACTATACTTAATGTTTGTTCTATAAATGTCTTGACAATATCACATTTGATTAAAATATTTATCTACACTCAGCAAGTAGAACAATACTCTTAATATATGATTATACATTAGTAAGTCATATTCTCTTCTAATGACACAAATCATAAATATAGTTACAATATCCATAGTCTCTCTTAACTATACACATAGGTAAACATAATTAATTACACACAAGAGATATAGAAAGCACATGGGTGAGTCATGATATTAAAATTGTAATAATTTCCTTTAAATTATCAATTTACCTCATAATATAGTCTGTCCTTATGATTCTTTCATGAGTATAAAATAACATTAGTATTTCCCATATCGATATTGTTCATATATTTTTTTATATAGTTAGTGATTTAGTCTTATCTCACATATAAGCATTCACTCATATATTCTAGTTTATGAAATCATTCTAATACTAATACATCTTATTTACATAATACTTACTAATTAGTCACAAAATTCTACTTTTATAATTTCTTAACAGTTACATTTGAGAGTAATGATATAGTCATATAATGTACATTTCTAATGTTGTATATTTAATATTCCTAGGCTCTTACTCACTACGACCTTATGCAATCCCCTTTTTTTTTTCGTTGTACTACACTAAAGAGGCCTTTGAATTCTTTCTAGGTATGATACAAGTTTCATCTTTAATTAAAAGGGCTATCTAGCTTGGCTCCCTTATCTAATTCAATCATGTTAATCCTAATGATAAACTACATTTCATTTTATAAAAGAAAATTCAAATTAGTCTAGCAATCCTATGTCTCCCAATATTTGTAAATTCTAAATAAGGTCAAACTATTAATGGGAAGGTATACTATCAGCTTATTGTCCCTTACATTTACTTAAATTAGTAAAAGCCAGCATCTTACGTGCTTTATTCTCCACCCATGACATCATTCAGAATTATCATGTAAAGGTTTTCCTTATTACTCTGAACTACTTAACTTCTAAGTTTAACCCATAATCCTTTACCTAACCTTCTAAATCAGGCTCTTGGATTTCTACTGAATTTGGTTAGGCCCTATTTGCTACCTTAATCTTAATGAAACCTACACCTCATAATTCAACTATGACTGCACTCCACATTTCAATTGCACCCTAATCTTCCCCATGATCCCTCTCATCATCCTTCTCATCAATTATTATTAGCCTCTCATGAACTTCTCAAATTATAGCTCATACCATTCTATATGTTATGTAATAATATAGCCAATAATTCACTATCAAGCTTAGACTTCTTGGATCCTAATAACTTACCAAATCTTTATGTTTGTTAGAAATGCTAAAATAATAGTTAATTATCTAAACTTAGTAGATACCTAAAAGAAATGAGATTTACTACGTTAAATCCACTTTAACCTTCCTTTGTTATATGAAACACTAGTTTTTAATTAGCTTTAACAACAACCTTAGCAATTATACTTTAGATTTTATAAATCAATCTTACTTAATTCACATAAGATTCAATCAACATTTATGAGAATTCCACTTAGTTTCTAATTAATTTAAATAAGAGACAATCATCTTTCATGGTTTAATATTATTAGTTACACATCTTATATTTCTTTTACATATATTTATATTAAATATATATATTCTAAATCTTTTACTAACAACTTATTTCTTGTAACGCCTTAGAAGGGAGCTTAGTAGCCTTACCTAAAATCATCATATCACGTACATACCCATAATATGAAGATCGCCTTACAAGTCAGAGATTATAGGCTCTAGCTAAAGAGTTTCTAAAGGTGCTTATTCATTTTACTTACATTTTCTTAACTATATATATACTTATATATACCTATAAGTGATCTAGCAATCTATAGTCACTAAAACTGTAGAGAGTTAGAATCACCTATCAAATAATAAGAAAGGGTATCTATATCTTGACGATCATGATTCCATTAAAGACCTTAAAAGTTTAATTCAACTATACTACTTACTTTCCTAAACTTATAGTTTACTTTCTTAGCTTGATGGAGCACTTTGCACTTGAATTCTAGCCCAACTCTAGCTTTAGCTTTGTAAAACTTGCAAAAGAAACTATTAGGGGATAAGCTACATATATCTTAGTGAGTAATCTACTTACCTTACCATCATACAATAACAAGCAAGTTATTTATCAAACATATGAATGCATGTACAAGCATATGCAATGTAAACAGTGTATACAGTCAGCTAGTAACTGCATATAATGTGGTTTTATGCCTATCGTTGCCCGGGTTAGGAAGTATTTAGGTACTTTAAGACCTAAGTATCCACATCTAGTACTAGTTCTCTTATCAATATAAGCACCCTCAGCAATAAACATAGCTTAGCCTCAACCAAAAGGTAGTACTCCCTAAAGTTAAGTAGATCCCAAAGGTCGAGACAAGAACATGTCATATGATAAACAATCATAACATACAACATCAATATGGATCCATTTGTGCATGATCTCCCACTTTATTGCATTGTATTGACACCCTTTAACTTATGTAATAGGATGTAATGAATGTTTGGTTTGATTAAAAGCCAAATATTTATTAATTCGGATGCATAAGGTGACCAAGCAAATATATTCCAGACACTCCAACACCCTAAGTTATAATGCAGCAAACAAGGGTGTTTGAAATATATCTTAAGGTATTTTGCAAGAAAGAGTCAACTAAAGCAAGCACATACAAGTTCCCATATACCTCAACATGTAACAGGTTCAATTATTGGATATAATTAGATGGTGCACTAACTCTAAGCACACAACAGAGCAAAATAGAGGATGGTATACTCACTTAACCTTGACGTGAAGTATTCCCAATAGTCATCGGTAGTTTTGAACTTGGTATCCCAAATCACTTAAGTAAGGTAACTAAAGTAAATAAGACTCACCTTAAATGTAATCTATTTACTAGCCTTGCTATAATTTCTCTATTTCTACTTATTTTGTATTTTAGTCATAACTTTCTCATTTTAAGTCGGAATTTTGCGTTCTTATAGTCTATTTTCGTTATTTTCGAGTGTTCTTTCATTTGGTGAGGTTTTTTTTGGGCTTTTAGATGACAAAGGTTTTAGTTTGGGCCTTTTAATTTTATAGGCCCAAATGGTGAGTTTGGTCATTTTAAGGTTTGGGCTTTAGGCTTAGCTTTTGATTTTGGACCTTACACTTAATATTTTGGGCTTCCTTTTAAGTTATTTAAGTAGACTTTTTTGCCCAACACTTTAAATTTTTACTGCTTTAATAGGTATTTGGACTTAATGAGCCTTTTAATTTAGGGATCAGATTTGGTCACTAAGTTATTAGGCTATATTCTTGGTTTTTTTAAGGGCTTTTGGTCTTATATTACATTTTAGGGACTTAAGCCTAACTCCATGTATTATTTTGGGCTTAAGCACACTAAAAGCCTTAAGATAAGTCCATTTTTTATTAGGATTCGGATCTAGTTCTTTTCATTTATTAGGCTTCTAATCATATTTCTAAGACTTTAATGACTAACTGAGCTAGTTTAAGCCTAATTTGCATTCTAAGACCCTAAACTTGATTCTAACTTATTCCAATAAGCCAAATATCCTAATAGGTCCACTAAATAACCCATTTTACTAAGTGTTTCAAATCTAGTTCATTTCATTTGTGGGGCTTCTAACACTATTCCTAAGGCCTTAATCACCCACTTAACTAGTTTAGGCCATTAACTTATCATTACCTTCCTTAACTTGGTTAATTACATCCTAAATCATACTTAATGCTAAATAATCATGTTATTAAGGTAATAAATCAAAATTTATAGATTTGAAAGTTTCATGATAGTGGTGGTCAAGTGGGGTTCTTCTAAGCTTTCCTTCAACTTCTTTTATCTAATACTTATTCTAGTGTGTTTTCTTATTTTAATCACATTTCTACTTGTTTTAAGTTAATAACATCACCTAACATGGTGCAAACAAGATGGACACATATCAAGGAGGGAGCGGCATTGATGGTACTTAAGGTTTCATGGAGTTTAATCAACATTTTTTTAAGTTATCTACATAAAACAATCTCCTACACATCTAAAATACAAATAGCAAATTAGCTAAGTACATGAATGAATGTATAATTATAAGGCTCTAAAATGATATGTATATGATTATAACATATTTATATAGTATTTCTAATCTTAAACTCTCAAGATATTATAAGTATAACTTATGTGAACAAGAAAGTCAAGTTAGGTGAGTTTTACCTTAGGTTAGCTTATACAAGTTCTAACTTTTTCACTTAAAAATGAAGTCAAAAGTTACTTCTATGAGGACAAATGTTTGTCGGAAAGAAAAGTAAGGTGTGCTTGTCCTCTTTTGGTTGTGATAGCTTATCATTTGGTGGCGATAGGACTAAAAGGCGTTGATGTGTGTTAGGCAGGGGTCCAACAACTCCTTTTTGTTTTCTTCCCTTTTTCCTTTGGTTTTTGTTTAGGTTTCTTGAGAGTGTTTTTCCTAGGGCTTTCTATGCATGAAGAATGGTGTCAAATGAGGTTTTTAGAGGGTCGAAATGGTAGATATTGAAGGTGGATTAAAAGGGATAAGAGGTGGCCACCTTGGGATAAGGATATATAGTCCCCTCTTAGTACTATTGTACCTTATTTGCTTTTTGCCAAATGAGGAGGGATTTTGTCTCCTTAAGGACAAGTTTCTTTCATTATCAATTAATCATTTGCCTTGTGTTTTTAATTGAGTTTGACTTGGTATTAATTAAGATGTAATGAGAGTTGGTAGATGAATTAAAGGGTAATTAAGCTAATTAATAGCGATTGTACTTAATTAAGCAATTTAGGCCTAATTAGGGTATAGCTAGAGTCTTGCCATATTTTATCACTTTAATTAAGTTCATTTAATTGTATTACTTTGTTTGTTAGAGTCCTTTATATTTGAGACCAATTAAGGTTTTCAGATTACATACAAGGTTGGCAATTTAGGGTTTCCTAGCGATTGGAGAAATTATTTGCAACTAGCAAATAGTTTAAGGATATACTTAGGGTTTATTAGTTGAATTAGGGTTTTGGACTTCCAATTAAGGTTTTACTCAATCTATTGATATTTTCGAATAGTTTTAAGGTTTCCTATGTACTAAGGTTTTTAGGGTTTTATATGTACGATTAAGGTTTTAGGGTTTTACTTTCTTTAGGGTTTTTCGACTTATTATTTTAGGTTTGTGATTTGTGATTTAGGGTTCAATCATTTTATTTGTAGATTTTATTATTATATGATTTATTATTATATCTTGAGCAGTTCTAAGGTTTATCTATTAACTCCTATATCTAACTTTATGTTTGGATCCAAAAGTTTATAGGGTTCATATTGTCTCTCTTAGTATAAGGTTGGTATCATTAAGGAGATATTTTCATATAATTCCTTTGGCTTTATATGATTAATCTCTTTAGGCTTATAGTTAATTATGATGTAAAACCTCGATTAGTGAATTGAGGTGTAATTAAGTTTCTTAATCTTAATTACCCATACACTTGACAAAAATTAGGTGCATTTTAGGGCTTAATGTGTCAAATTATGTTGGTTAAGCCTATTGGGTCATCTTATCTAATTATTGAAAGAATTGAGACAATTATTGCTATTTAAGTACATTTTAGAGGGTAGATTGGGGTTTTAGGGCAATTAAGCAATTATTCTCTAATTAATGAATAATTTTACTATTTAATTAGAGTACACTAGTTGGATTAAGTTTTTTGACTGTAGATTAGGGTTTTACAATTTAAAGGCTTGTACGTATGAGGGTTTCAATTAGGATTTTAGTATTGGAAGGTTCATTTAAGGGTTATAGTATTCGTTTTAAGGTTTTGAATTCATTGTTAGGGCTATCTATACAAATATTTATTTTTGGCTTAGCTTACCCTTTCTCGGTTTCAAGGAAGTCTCCTAGACTTTGACTATTAGTCTCTTTCTCATTAGGGTTTGGTGTTAGTTATGTTAAATTAGGTTGACCTTAGGAATTAACATTAGTTATTAGCATTTATTTATATGATTTTAGGGCTTTTAAGTATAAGGGTTAACTAGGACTTGGACTGCCATTTAGGATTTTAAGAGTTTAAGTTTGAGCTTTTGAGAGTGTCTTTTAGGTTCAAGGTTAGTTATTTTGCCAACACTAAGAGTATCTTTCAGAAGAACTTGTTAACTTATAACCCCTGTTCTAGGGAATTTGCGAGGTTATGATGTCTATTAAATTTTATTTATGATACTTCAAAGTAAGTTCTTAAGAATCACACTTTGAGTAAGTTTTTAAGAACTATACTTTGATACCAACTCAAAATTATCATGTCTCGAAAAGGTAGAGTTGTAATCGTCTTACCATGTGAACCATCTTAAGATAAAAACTGACTTACAATTGTTATCATAGACTTAGTTCACACCAAGCACACTCAACTTTACCACTTTGAAGCATCCAGTTTGATACCTATTTGATATAAACCTATGAAATAATTCTTTTGAAATAACTAATAAAGCAAACTTGTAGGTTTGACCTTTCAATAGAGTACCAGTAAAACACACAGGTATACATTATCTGGTATACAAACCAAAAGATGGAAAACTAGTGAACACCATGAGAAGACTCGGTTAGTTTTCTTAATAGTTAGAAAAAGTCAATAATAAGAACAAAATTTTACCAAATTCGTCTTGATCCTCACTCCTTAACTTCATTTGCTAAACTTTTGGTTTTAGGTATGGTGCTTGTAGTTCCAATTTGATCCTACAAAACAGACTATATGGGAATGAGTGACAACTTACTTAGTAAGTAGGATAGAGACAAAAGTATGTATTTAACACATTACAAGCAAGGTTTTCAACCAGATTAGTTAGATACAATGCAAGTATAGGCACATGTCATTGTATGATGTTACCTAGTCGATTGTGAGACTAAAGAAATTGCAGTCGTTCTAATCCGAGTTGAGGAGTTTAATGGTACGCACTTATAAATCAAAACTAAATTGAGGCTTTTACAATAGAGAATACTCTTCACCTGAGATGACCTTCGAACCACAATCCTTAACCTTGCTACAACCTCCTCTCTTGTTACTTAGTTCGACTAAGGTGAGGAAAGGACCATTTTAATTATCCTCATTAAAGGGGTCCATGTCTAGCCTGATAATCCTAGTCGTTACTCTCAGTAGGTTGCGATGCATATCAAGTTAGATGTTAGGTCAAGTTCAAGTTAGTTCATTTTTAGGGTAATCAACTAAGTTTAAACAATTTAAGCATAATAATATTCATAAAACAACCATAACATGAAACTTAGCTGCTATGACAGCAAATTGAATCTCAAACACAAGCATTGCATACGCTCAGACAGCTAACTACAATCATAAGAAAATACATTTCAAAGTATCATTAGGTTTATATGAAATCGATGATACATAATATGTGTTCTATTTTAAAGGACAACTCTTAAGTGATATTTTCAATTCTAATTTACATATATACTCATACTACGAATAATATTGTATGAATATCATATTATCTAAATAAAGTATAGTTTTATAAAACCTATAAGTAAAATGTGATAAAACCAATATTTCCTGTTTCTAACACATGTGTATCATAATCCAGGTCATATAGTATTACAAAATATAACATAAATAAGTACTAATCACTCTTGATTGGATTATATATATTTAGAATTTAATTAAATAATTATCACCTTTTAATTTAATATTGCTAAAAATGTATCCTAGTTGGTAAATTAAGCCATTTAACTAGGAAAACTCACAATAAATAGCTTGGATTACTAAACAAATCCATGAAAATTTTAGTAGACTTAGAGAAATATATGAAATTCCTCCTAAATTATGTTTAGTTAAGTAAATAATATTATTTTTATACACAATTAATTCCAACATATCTTGATATCATTATAAGTATCTAGAATTCATTAGATACTAATTTCATTAATTATTTCTATAAAATCAATTTATTTAAAAAAAATCCCATTTTAGCCATTTTTAGGGTAAAAAATACAATAAATGTTAAATATGTATGAAATCAAAATCAGGTTAGAAAGCATTAAACTAGATATAATATATATTATATAGAAAAATTTTGTACTGAGAACAACACTATGTGATTTATTTATTTTTAATTTAAAAATTCAGATGAATATTGCATTTCTTATGGAAGTGTCTAAAATAATCATAATTTTACAAAAATAAAACTATGGCATGAAAGTATCTTAGGAGTAACCTAAGAATAATTTTTTTTTTCAAAATTTTCCTAATTAACTTAATATTTTTTAGAAAATATGTAAAAATAGGGGTAGAAATTTAACATACCTATTCATTGAAACTTAAGCCACCTTTTGCCAATGAGGGGCTATAGGCTAGCCTAGTCAGTGGTGGCTTTACTAAGGGGTGTTGGTGCTTCATAGCATGTTACGGTTTCGCTTAGGAACCACGCTAGGTTAGTATATTGCTCTATTTTTCTGATTTTGTCCCTTAATTTCCTATAATTTTTTTGAAATTTTTTTGTAGTTTCCTAAGTTGCTAAATGTTTGATCTAATGTCCTAGGGTCCTTTTACACTTATCTTCGATAGCTAAGATTTTTCCTTCTTTTATTTATCTTTCACTTTTTCCTCAATTTCCATGCATGAGTTGTCTAAATCCCTTTAATTTACTTTTGAATCATCCTTATGGATCTGTTCTTCAATTACCACGGTGATTTCCAGATTTTTCCTAAGCATTTGGATGTGTTTTGGTTGATTTTTAAGTAAAATATTAATATTTTATTCATATTATGTTAATATTTTGTAATTTTGCTAATAAACGTGTATATATCCTATAGACTTGGTACTTGTAATAAGTAACCATACTCATATAATTATGTTTTACTCATGTTATTTATTTTTAGAATATATTTTCTCTTTAATTTTGTGAATTTATCGCTTATTTTATATATTTATAGTTTATGGGTTACAATGAGTTTTACATTATATTGAATAACTACACTTCTAAGGCTAAATTGGGGTTTTATGACATTATTTTTTAAAATCTAACTTCACTACGTCACTTCTGCTGGCTTTTCTAACTTTTCGTCAAGTTTGAAGTCAATTAGATAAATTTTCTCCAAAGCTCTAAATCTAAGTAGGGTTGCCTTAAATATGATTTTAGAGGCTTACATTTAGCTTTATTATTATTTTATCAATTTATTTTTTTTCTAAACCCAAGTTTGTAGGACTACTTTCGCTAATTATTTTAATCTTATTGTAAGATTTAGGTATAATTAGACCACTTCTATGATCGCCCTAAGTTTACATATTGACTCTAAATTGCTACGTTGCGGTCTTATATTTTGCTTAAATGAATAACTCTCACTGATTATTCTAAAGTTAGGTTTTAGGTCCTAATTATAATTTTTGTAGGGTCTTACATATAATAGGCCCAAAAATAGATCAATTATTATTATTGTTGAGATATGACAAGAAGGCACATTAGTTTAGCTAGTTTAGAGGTTAGTTTGGTGTATGGATGTAGAGATCATAGGTTTGATTCTGCTTAGCGCCTCAAGCGTAAGTTTATTTCTTTCCTTATTTATTTTTTAGAATTCTACATGGCACGTGTCACGATATGATTAGAGGAGCCCTAATTCCTTTGACCGTTGACCATGGATGCCATTTCTATGCCAAGAAGCTTTAAAATTGCAGAAAAAGAAAGAATTATGCTTATGCAACTTGCCATGTTTTCTACTTGCTTAAGCTTATTTTTTAGCAAGATTTTATCAAATTAGATGTTGGAATCAATAGAAGACATGGCTTACTTAGAATCTAGACTCAAATTTTATCTTGAAACATAATTTTTGGAGATTGAATTAGGTTTAAAAAGATGGAAAAAGTAAAAAAAGTGCTAAAACCCATTAATTTCAAATCCCAAAATTCAATCTGTTTTTTTACTATCTAAGCTTAAGTGGAGCTTAAAAACTATAAAAGGGGGTCTAAGGAACTTGAATCCATTATCTTTTAGCATTCAAACATACTCAAGCATAAACTCTCGCAACTTTCTCTCTCTAATTCGCAAACTTCATTTTCTCTCTCTAAAACCATCATTTCTTAGTGGCTTTTGGGCATAAATACTCATACTATTAACTTCTCCACCACCATAGACCCCTATAACCACTCTTAGTCTCTTCAAGTAGCCTCTAACAAGCTCCACCATCAATTTTTCTCTTTAAGCCATTCGGACCATCACACCATCACCCCTCAAACCACCATCTTGAGTCAAGGCACCACTGCCACTATGTTTTTCAACTTTGAGAACCTCATCACTATGCTCACATGTAGTGCATGTGCTTACCTAGATCCAACAACTAGACTCATTACCAAGCCTAAGATCTAACCTATGAGATCCCTTTGACCTAATCCGCATGTCTTTTCCCTCATCCTTCTTATTTTTATATGTTTGTTTTTTTTTCTTTTTCTCCTTCTTTCTTTCTTCTTTTTTATTTGATCATTTTATATATTTTCAATTATTATTTTAATGGTGTGGTAATAAATCAAAACTATAAAAAACTTGAAAAAAAATAGTTTTTTTTCTTTTTTCTTTTTTTTTTCCTTTCAAATAGTTCTTTTTGGGCATTTTCTTTTCATAAAAAGAATATATATACATTTATTAAGCACTTTGTTACTTAGAAAAAATATATTTTCCATAAATAAAATAATAAGTTTTGTTTTTTTTTTTTGAAATTTTGGGTTTCTTTTAGAGCTTCTAGAAATAAAGGACCTTTCCCTAGAAGTTTTCCTAAATAAAATAAAATGGATAAAAACATAAATTCAACCATTTTCAAAATTAACATAAATCAACACACCTAAGGTTTTTTCAACCAAATTATAGAAAGTTTAATCCCTATTAAAAGGTACATAACCACCTATGGGACAACTTAAAATATGGAATTTTTCTAATTTCCCTTTTGTAAATAAATTTATTTTTTAAATTTCTTCTCTTTTTTTTTTTGTAAATAAAAGTAATTTTCATTATTTATAAATTTAGAATTTATTTCTTAAGTTGATAGGGTATTTAGACATATAAATCTAAATTCATGAAGTTTGGATGGTATTTATTTAGGATTTAATTAGTTAGCCTTTAGACTTATGATCTCTAGTTTCTTCTAAAAATTCTTCAAAGGAATTTTCCCAAAAAAAAAAAAATAATAATCTAGTGGCTAAATTAGAATCAATTTAGTTAATTGATTCTAATTTGACTTTTTTTTTTTTGTAATTTTACTGAGTGGTGACTTCGATTTCTTAAAAAATGTAAAGAAACCAAATTTCCCTTAACTTTAGTCAAGGGTTTAAACTAAATAGGCATATGGTTGATTTAAATCGAGTTAAGGAAAATGAAAACCAAAACATCAGGTTCGACAGGTTGGCAACTTTGCTAGGGATTATCAAGAGGGCTAACCACTTAAACCTTTTGAAATTTAGATTTACATTTCAAAAATACCCTTTCCACATTGTAATACCTTCTTTTAAATGTATTGTTTATTTGCATTAGCCTATGTAGATTTGTCAAAGGAATATTCTAGGGGTTTTATTGCATCATAAATGTGTTAGATATGGTCATAATCAGGTCATTCTATGATCCTATGAGGGGAGCCATTATATAAGCTTCAGATGTTATAGGGTAATCACTTTCCAAAGTTGATGAGGCTACCCTACTTAAGCTTTAATGTAATTGACAAATCGTTTCTTTGAAAGCATGCAAGATCACAGAGTTAAAGGACCTTTAGATTTCATCCTGATTGCATACACAAGTCATTAGACTAGTAAATAAATACTAGTAGCATACCATTACTACTATATCGGAATTTTATTATACCATAAGAGGTTGTACTATTATGTCATGTAAATTTCATGTGTATTAGTTATTTGTACTAGGTCTTTTCCATTATAAATTTATAATTTCCATGTAAATTTCATTCTTGTATAACAATGCCCTTTCTTTGTAAATTTCTCTATTTTTGTAAATATTAAACTTTCCTTATAAATACTATTCTTGTGTAATTGTAAAATAGGTTTTGTAATTATAGAATTCAATAAAGTCACACCTAAACCCTTTATATCGTCATATTACTATTTCATCGTTGGTCCTTAGCATTTGCATTTGCATGCCTTTATATTACATCTTTTCTTGTCTTTATTTATATGTACATATTCATACTTCCTTATTTTTATGTTTGTAAAGTTGTATCTATTGCTCTACTATTTTTATAAAATATTACACTTCTCTTAAAATTTATTCTTCAATTCAAAAGATTTCCTTATGTGTTGTAAAATAATTTTGCCTTTTTGCCACTAATTAAGACACTATTTTAAAATAGAACTATTAGCCTTTATATTTTATATAGGCCATATTTGTAGTCCTTAAAATAATTAAAAAAATTCACAACTTGTAAATAGTCTTCCTCACTTTAAAGAAAATAGGACTTATAAATAATCAATAGTTCATGAACTTTTTTTGTAGATATTATAGATAATTTTAAATTGTAGGCTCACTACGTTATAGATTGTCATAGGTTTTCATTAATAGACTCCCTTATCTATGAAAACATATCTCTTTTTAGCAATTGCTCTATACTCCTTCCCCTCCTCAAATTCATAAATCCCATATGGTAGAGTCTTCTAATTGAAAATATTTGTTTTCTTAAGGATTTATAAGAGCCCCATTCCACTCTGTTTCAATTTTAAGTAACTACATTATTCTTGTCTTGTAAAACAACCACTTCTCATCCTTGTCAATAATTGGTAGTTTGCTGTAAATATCAAGTGCCCCATTTTCCTTTTGTAAAATTAATAGAATAGATACCTTAGGTAAAATCTTCATTAGTTGGCTCACTTTTATTTCTTTTTTCTATTTTAAGTTTTAAGTTTTATAGGAGTTTGTCTATTGGGGTCGTATTCTTATAAGCTTGATCATTGTTTTTTTCTACTACCTTATTTTGAAATAAGTTAGTCAGGGTCAATTTAACTCTTTTTTCTTTTAAGATAAAGTTTTTCAAAATTAAAAAAAAAAAATGGAGAGTTACTAATAGGGATGAGTTCTTACCAAAGATTCTTGAAAGCTACCATGGCTAATAATGAGGACAACAACCTTGATGACACCAACCCTATTGAGTTAAGAATTCACTCCTTAAAGCAAACTGTTGAAAAATGTCTAAACAACTCAACTTCCTTGTCAATAGTATTGTATTACCCTGAGCTACCATGCCATCAAATGAGGAACATTTTACGGCCTAACTAAAATAGTCCACCAACAACCCACCTCCTAAGACAAAAAAAGTCCATCATAAAGTTAAGTTCACTCATGAGCCCAACACTTATGTTTGCCCCATCAACTTAGGAGTTAGTCATGATAGCCTTAATGAGTTGAAATTAAAGTCAAGTCAATAAATTTAAAAGAAAGAATTGAAAGCCTTAGGCAGCAATGATAGATTTGATTAAGCTAGAATCTTTGATCTCACCATCTATGATGCGAAAGCATTCCTTAAAAAATACAAGGTACTAAAGTTTGAGAAATAGAATGGGATTGATGCCCTAAGCTCTACACTAAGTTATATGTCTTAAGATGGGAAAATATGTGTAGTATGATCAACTCATGGTGTAAACTTTCTAAGATAGCCTAACAGGTCTTGTACTAACTTGGTAAGCTCAGCTTGACCTCAGCCAAATAAATACTTAGGAGAAGTTGGATTGGGCATCCTATGAGTAGTATAAGTTCATCATTGAGAGAGCTCCATTACTCCAGGATTTTTGCACAATGACTAAGAAGAAAAATGAGTGCTTTAATGAATATGCCCAAAGATAGAGGGGTATGGTAGCCAAAATCATTCATCCTCTCTTTGATAAAGAATCAATATCCACGTTTATTGACTTTTTAGAGGAACCATATTACGTGCATTTATTAGGTAATACAATGACTAGTTTTTACACATATTGTGCTTACTAGAAGTTGAATTAAAAAAATTCTAAGAACAGGGAAGCTAATAGGAAAAAGATCAACCATACCAAATTTTGGGGTATACATAAATACTACAATGTTAGAGTCCACATCGAGCAGGAAAGGCCTAAAGATACCTAGAAGGAAGTTTGCTCAAATCTTTATTTCGTTATCTCAAATCTTTGACTAAATGAGAAAAGAGGGCTTAGTGTAATAGAAAGTCCTCGTGCCAGGATACAAACTAAAGAAATATGATCCAAATGCACAATGTAAATACCACATAGTCTAGTAAGGGCATTCTATTGATAATTGTGTTAGTCCCAATAAGATATCAAGAAGGGGGTGAATTGATACCTTTTGTAAAAACTAAAACTTTTAATTTAAAAAACAAAATCCCTCTTAATATCTTAAGTGGCGTAATAAGTAGTTACAAATTGATTGTTAACTCAAGGCGTAAATAATAACAATAAAGATTAGAAAGTAAATAAGATAGGAAGTAAGAAGATTAGGCAATCATTTTTATAAAGTTTTGGCCTTTTGCTTACTGCTTTCTTTTAGCTCCATTATTGGGGACCTGGTCTTCTTCATCGGTATCGTTCCACTAGTCCAATCTTTTCAATAAACAAAAATCAAAGAGATATTACAAGGATATCTAATCACTTCTTTATCCTATCTCATTGGCTTCTTCTTAAGCTTTACACAGGACTTAAAGAACTCTCTAATCCTCTTACACTCAAAACACAAAGTCAATAAAGTTTACAATGAAATTGAAACAGTATAAGCAAAAAGCTCTTTACAACTTTTGCACAAATGCAATAACAATGAAATAACAAAATTGTTTTCACTTAGTTTCTGACTAAGTTTCTAACACAGTTTCTAACAATCTTCCCAAGAGAATTTTTAAATTTTGTTTTGATATTGAGTGTGCAGTACTTTTTCTTGAATAGTATCGTTTAATTTAAATAAGCCCTCATGTAATAGCTAGAAAACGGCTAGCTCTAGATTTTTCTCCAATATATCTTTATTCAAACACAATTGGTTTTTTTGTTGGAGAAATATCCTATGAAAGTAGGAACAAAAAATTTGAATTTTTGAAAACTTCAACCAAGCTGATCCCAATTTGTTTCTTTGCCGAGTTTGGGTTATTTCACAATTGCTACACAAGGTGATAAGTTCCAATCCTCTATTGACTTCATGGAAATTCAAAAACACATTTCAAATAATAAAGATAAGGATGAAAAGATATGAACAAATCTTCATATATCCTAATCCTCAAGACACTATCTAGTATTTCTTGTCTCTCTGCCATGAACAAGTCTTCTTCATCAATAATTCTGTTTGAATTTTTCCATAAAATTCTCAAAAAAAAGATCAAGTTAGATTTTTGAAGGATATTTAGTGTTATCTTTAAGCAAGATATCTTCAAATTTAAGAATTTGAATATAACAAACTAACCTTATCTTGAAAGTCTGCTAAGAGTTGTACTTAACTTTTCAAACTCAACTTATCTAATAAGTCCTTGTATAGAGATTAAAAAAAAATTTAACTTAATATATCAGAATCCCCTTTTGATTAATATCCTTACTGTATTTTTAATCCTTAAACAATCTTACCAAGACTGTTAGAAAACATATTGCTTAAACCTTAATCACTCAATTTTGCAAATCTGATTCTTGAGCATCGTTTTAAAATATATACCAACTTAAATCCCCATGGACTTTACCATCTTAGTAGAACAAAATTGAGTATATTTTCCTAATATACCCAATAAAGTGGAGCTAAGCTTTCTTGCAAATTTGTCCAACTTAATTTGTTCAAGTTAATTAGACAAAGACTTAGAATCAGCAACTGAACATAGTACTGAACGTAAACTGTGATGTTCTATTCGTTTGCTGATATATGTTCTGACATACATTTTGACAAGCTCAAGCTTATTTTCTTGTAAACACTTCTTTTCTTTAGAACATCCTATATACTTAAAAATCTTGTTAAATTCATATACATCTTTTTTCTTATCATCAAAATATATTAAGAGAAAACTTAACAAATTAAAAACAAAGTCCAAGACTTAATAGATTCAAGAGCAATTTGCTTGGATTTAGTTAAGCAATAGGGGTGAATTTCACAATGACCTTTATGAAGTTCGTAAAAGATAAGTGATTCAAATAAAGTACTTTGTTTGCATTTATCTTATTTTTTGAGATTATTCACAAATAGAAAGGGCATTTCAAGGGAAAATATTTGTAAAAAAAGAAGGGTACATAGCCCAATAAGTCTTGCCAAACAAAATTGGGATTATATTTAAGATATCTCATTGGTTAAAAAGTCTAAGATGAAGAAAGACAAGTTGAATCCTAAAACACCAATCCAGCAATACTTTAAGAACTAAGTGGCATCATTGTGAGGCTATTAGACACATTCTTTATAGGAGGTCCAGCTTGTATTTGATACTCAAATCAAAATGAAGTTAGACATTCATTTTCAATATTCTAAACACAAAATCCCTTGTCAACCCCATTGAATCTTTGAATGGAGTATTTTCAAAATTAAACCTATCATACAAGAACAGCCATATAATGGGGCAATTTGGAAGTTAAGGTCTTTAAAGAGGAGAAAAGGTTAAAATTAATTTGTATTTGCTTCAATCATCTTAATTCAACTGTACTTATTACCTTTGACAACTTGTTTCCTTTAAGATGAAGAAGAGCTCCTAAACACCATACATAAACCACATATACTTTGAGTCATATGCCAAAAGAACGGATGATCACCTTTATCTTAGGTCAAATTGAAAAAAAAAAAAGAAAAGAAAAAGAGAAGGAAGACAAAGAAGAAGAGAAGAAAGGAAAAGAAAAAGTGCAAAAGGAAAATGAGAAAATTTGAAAGGAAAAATGAAAAGTTTAGCTAAGAAAGAAAGCTGCAAAAACAAGGTGATCAAGTTTAAAGTCTTACAGCTTGAAAGGATTAGGGGCATGTGCCTCAAAAGGCTTATTCTTGAAGTAAGGTCCATCCCTCAAAACAATTACCCCTAAATCTAAAATAGTAGGGGTAAGAACCAAGACTCCCAAAATTCACTCCTCTTATAGACTAAGGCCTACATACAATTCCACCTCTCCTTAAAGGCTTTTCTGATTGGAGGAAATAATTTATCCTTGGTAAAAATTACTTTTGAAATTAAGACAAACACATTTTTAGTTTTCCTAAAGTGTTCTTGACTTATAAACCCAGTTTACTAAATGAACCCTTTCAAAAAATGCCACTTTGTTAATATCCATGTTAAAATCGAGGTCCAAAAGCCCATATTACATTTCAATATGAAAAAGTCCTAATAGATTGATCAAAATGTATCACTTATAGGATGGATCATAATTTTTGGAATTGAAGTTGAGAAAGAGAAATTTAGGTTAAGAGTGCAAGCAAGTCCTTTTAGAATAAACCTACTTTCAATGAGATATCTATTCCCAAAGAAGACATTCCTAATGGCACAAAATTATTTGCCCATAGTTTAAAGTCAAATGCATTAAAAAGAAATGTAAAGTCCCTCAAGAAAGAAAGAGTTCTCTCAAATAAAGGTTGCCCAAAAGACTAAGCTGTGAAGCTATTGGAAAAGCATATAATGACTTTCTTAGAACTTGTGAGGAATCTAAACTTGTTGGCAAATCTTCTGAAAAAAAAAAGGAGAAGAAAAAGAAACAAGAAAAGGAAAAAAAAAAAGGAGAGTAATTCTTTTCCATTAAAAGTTCATTATGACCTTAGTGGCTAAGTGTTATGTACTCTAACCTTAGTCAAGAATCTACATTTCTTTTGAAAAATCCATTTTCTCCTAAGTCAATCTTGGTAGTCAGTTCCATATTTCTAGCGAGTTTACCCTAGTGACTAGTTTTTCGGAAAGGGATTGACTTCTTATTGTTTAAGTTCAAGGATCTGCTCTTGTTTGAAAATTCTACTCCCAACTTGGCCTTAGTGGCTAGAGGCATCCTTTTTAACATGACCGCCCTTATGATTGATAGCATCTAATTCTCTTTCAATTAAGGGACTTTATCCCTAATGTTTGCTCCGTCCTAAACAGCTCCCAATCAACAAACCTATCATTTCGAATCTTTAAAATTATAAAAGTCTTCCAAAATATTTGCACTAACCCTTTTATAGTCGGCATGGATCACTTGCTCATTAAAGTGTTGTCCATGTGATAAAAGTGTCGTATCATATGATTTAGGAGCACTATCCTAATTTAAAACTTTCAGGTCACTTGCTTGTTAGAGTGTGACATTTTCTTCGGATTGTATGTTCTAGGAGTGCTATCTTGATTTAAAACCTTTAGGTTGCTTGCTTATTGGAGTGCTACCCTATCATCAGATTGCATGCTTTAAGAGCGTTATCTTAATTCAAAACCTTTGGGTTGTTTGCTTGTTGGAGTGCTACCCTATCTTATGATTGCATGCTTTAAGAGCATTATGTTGATTTAAAACCTTTAGGTCACTTGCTCTTAGAGTGCTACCTTATCTTCGAATTGCATTGTCACATCCTAACATAACATAGGATGTACCATCATACAGGTAAACTAACTATAATTAAGCTCAATTCTAACAAAACAATACTCCCTTATATATTTAGTAGTCAAAGGAGTTAAGCTGTAAGCTTTTGATTACAAATATATACATCATTTACAAGTTTCAAAAACTTGAACATTAAACTGCTAAGTTTCCATTATACTTGTTTAGTGACACTTTCGCTATCAAAATAGTTGACTCTATCTAGCACTCTCCAAAAGTCTACCCTTATTGTTGGTGACACCCTAAAATTTACATCCTAACTTGAGGATAAGAGAAAACTCATCCCTTTAGCTATAGTTGAGTTGAGTGAGAGTGTGATAGGAATCAACCCCCTGGATCGATCATACGAAGTTGAGCTAGAGAACTGTAAGGACTCACTTGTAGAATACTAGCTTGAAGTCTTATTCGAGATGGAAAATCTTATCTCGACCTTTGCATTTCCCTTTTATGCCAACCTGACTACTAAGCCTTTACGTATGTCAGAGCTATCGAACGGCTGTGCTATGATAGAATATCTAAGCAGATAGCCTCAAAACTATTTGAGTTGAGCTCTCGAATTGAAAATAGATATCCGACCTTAACCCTAGTTAACTACTCTACAATGAGACTAATTAGGCTCTAACTTGATCCTAATCAGGTTAGCCCCTAACGACAAATTCTTTTTTCATCTACTTTGTACCGTATTTCTAACGTTTAGCCATCGAGTGACACGTGTCTTCTAACACAACATTCCAAAAGGTTTCTTTACTTTCCGTATTGAATATTCTTTGTTTTTATTTTACCCTTTTTAATATGTATTGCTAAACCTAATTGTAAGAATACCCTTTTGTCTTTTCATACATGTAAATTAACCTTAGTATATAGGTATATAAACCCTTACTTAATTGTACGTAGATAATAAATCCTCAAGATTAGAATTTAATCAGGTCTCCTTTGAGTAACCCTAGTGTTTTCATTACCCTTCAACTCTTATTTATTTCCTTTAGAAAGGAATAGTGGCGAGTGACCTTTCAGTTCAGATTGATGAGTCATATCCGATGGATTTTAGGCCGTATAGGATCAATTGGTATGTTATATCCAGTTGGTAGCTACCCAGGCTTTTGTTGGCTTTTTCTTTGTTTCGCTTCCTACTCGATTCGTTATGGTGTTTCTTCGTATGTCTAACCTCGGAGAAACATTAGAATAGATAACAAGAAATAATACACCAAGCACATAACACGAGTATACAAGTTTCATATTCAATTAATATTCGAGCATTAGAGAAGATGATGTAGATTGTATGCTATGCCAATGTACGTAACATACATCAGTACGATATTCTAGCTAGCCTAGTAACTCATTCTATTTGGTTGACTACAAATCCGGGCATCTTGAGAATATATTTAGGAACTTAGCAAACATTTTAGCCTAGCAAAACTACAGAGTGTGGTTAAAGTCTTGATTGATGCAAAACTATATGCATGAAAACCCAGCTTCATAAACTTATCATAGCAAAACCATAAGTTTCAAAAAACTGACTTGTACGTTCTTGTCATGTCATATCATGAATGCATCAACCAATTCTCACTTAACATCAAGTACAAAGCTTATCATGTTCATCCTATTTCTATTTTAGGTTCTGAATAAGCTTTTGATTCAAACATTTATTATAGCATACATCCTCATAGATTTCACTCACAACTAGGTCGAGAATACATCACATAACACATTGTTAGTATTATACTCACAAAGTACAACATCACTAAGCACTTACACAGTAAATCCAAGCAACATTTAGGCAATCACCTCCATCATGAATAAGAACATTCTTTATCTGCTAACCAAATGTAGATTGAATACTTAATTGTAGACAACCCGTTTTTTTATTCCCTTTAATTTTAGAATTTTTTTAAAAATAAGGATAAAGGGTTTAAATTTTGAAAAAAACACAAAAAATAAAAAAATTAAAAAAGAAAAAAAAAAGATTGAAAATTAAGAGAAAATACAAAAAAAAAATAGAAAATTCAGAGACATGCAAAAAATAAAAAGTAAAAATAAAAAAGTACAAAAAATAGAAAATTTTAGAAAAGTTTAAAAAATATTGGAGATGGGAAATTAGGATCTATTTTTGCTTAAAGCTATGTTTAATGCTTTAATTATTTATTTCTTTTTTTATTTATTAAAAAAGAAAAAGAACTAAAAAAAAAAAAGGACCGGGTTTTAAAACTTAGTCCGCGTAGTTTTGAGATAAGGCCTAAGGCTTTGATTATGCAGCGAATGACATGAGGGGGTGGATGGGGAGCGCTTAGCGGGCCCATTTCATTTGCAATGCGTATGTGGTACGTGCCCAACACTTGATCATGCGCCCCATTTCCCCCTCCAATTGCAGAAACTTGCATTGTAGTAATGGAGGAAAAAAATCACATGATCCCTTCTCCCTTTGATTCGATTGAACCTACTTTTTGGCATGATTTCATCAAATTAAATGTAGAAATCAAAAGGAGACATGGTGTACTTTGAATCTAGACTCAATTTTTGTCCAAAAACATAATCAAATTGGCCTTGAAAAGATGGAGAAAAAAAAAAAGGCCTTAAAACCCATTAACTTCAAATCTTTAAATTCAATGCGTTTTTTTTTTTTTTTTTTTTTACTTTCCAAGGTTGGACAAGGTTAGAATACTATAAATTGGTAGTTGAGAACTCATTTCCATCATGAATTTCTACACACCAATCTCCTATCCGACCTTAATCTTGAGTTTCTCTCTCTAGCATAAATTCTCTCTCTCTTTCTCTATAGAAGCACCCTTCAGGGTTGTTTTTGATGAGAACAACTACCACCATCCACTTCTACATCCCAAAAAATATAAGAACTAACCCCCTTTACACCACTAAGCACCACTACGAGCAACAAACACCACTATCGCCAGTAACCTATCTTCAAAACACCCTTAAATGGCTGCCGTTGGCTAAGGCACCACTCCTGGACCCATTAAACCTAAGAAAAAACACATAAAAGTGGTCTTCCCTTATTGAGCCTAGTATTTTTCTCCTAATTTTTTATAAATTATCCTTTTTTAAATTGACCAGTATTAAACCTTACCCGTTTAATATTGACCCTTGATTAAGGTTTAAAAAAAAAAATTGGTTCTTTCATATTTGAAAACGTTTTTAGAGTCACAACCCAATCGAACTTAGGAAAAAAAGTTAAGTTATAATCAATTAGGTAGATTGATTATAACCTAGTTACTAATCTTTCAATAAAACCGATTTTTTAAAATGATTTTAAGAACTAGAAAAATAGGTTTGGGGGTTAGGATTTTTAAACCCTTTATAGGTACCATTAACTTTTTAATTTTAATCTTAATCTTAAAACTCACCTTTCAATAATTATCTTGGAAAAATGAAATTTAATCATTGATTAATGAATTTGAATACTTTAAACTAAAGTGGAAAAATGGTTTTTTCATTTTTTATCGTTACTTCATTGGTGCCTACGTACCCATTATATGGGATCAAATGCACATAGTTCTTTTACAAAAATATTAGCGAGTTGATTTATTTTAACTTTTAAAAAACAGTTGGGATTATGTTTTTACTAGTTTTAAGTTTATTTAAGGAAATTATTCTAACAGGTCATAATCGAAGTTTTTTTTTTTTGGAAATTCTAAATAGGATCCTAATTTTGAAAAAGTCCGTTTATTTTATTTATTAAAAAAAAAACTAATTTTTCTAAGTGGTAAAATTTTATTCATTCATTTATTTACTTATTATTTATTTATTTTATTTTATCTATTTCTAAAAAAATAAAAATAAAAATGGACTATTCTTTTTTTTTTCTTACTTTTCTTCTTGTTTTTTTTTTTCTCTTTTTTTCTTTTTTTTTTTTTTATTATTACACTTGCATGGAAAAAAAATAAAATAAAATAAAATAAAAATTGTTCAGATCGAGTCGAGTCAGCTTAAGGTCAACTCGGTTGGCTTAAGTTGGCTCGGTCAGCTAGTGATTGACTCGGTCGGCTTTGGTTGGCTCGGAAAGTCAGATTGAAGTGTCAAATTTAGGGTTTTAAGGTGTAAGGAATCTGATGATGGTAGTGGTTTTCATCAAAAACCACCATAGAGAATGCTATCATAAAGAGAGAAAGTATAGTGTATGTACTCATTGGAGAGATTCTTGTACTTGTGTGTTTTGAAAATGAAGATCAAACTCCTATTTACATTGTAAGTATAAAGCTTAAGCTAGGAAACTCGAGAAATTTGAATTAAAAACGTTGAAATTCATTAATGGGTTTTGACCTGAAAAATGAATTTATTTCCTTTTTTGAGCTCGATTTTAGTTGCATTTTAAATTGAATCTGGACTAGTTTTGGGGTGAATTCAAAATTAGGCCAAGCGTATTATACGATTTCATTAAAAACTTAAGTGTTAATGTGTGATAAATGCTCATAATTTGTCCTTGAACAGAGCACCTCGCATTCGAGAAAGAAAAGAAGAAAATTAGGATTGAGGATTGAAATTAAGAAGAAGAAGAAAAGAGGGGGGGTATAGGCCCTGTATGAGGCATGTGCCATCCACCCCCATGCGCGCGTGCATTATACGAGTGTGCATTACATGAGCGTGGTTAAAAAGAAACTAGGGCATGCTTGGCTCTTAGCCTATTGCATGTAGGGCCTTAGGCCCTACTCAATTAAAAATGGACTAGATTTTAAAACTTAGTTCGATTCTCTTCAAATTTTTTTTGAATTATTTATTTATTTCATATAAATAACTAACTAAATGTAAAATAAAATAAATATTTTGAATTCTTTATTTTTTGTGAATTTCTTAAATTTTCCATTTTAAAAATTTTTTAATTTCTTATTTTTTATGCTTTTTTTCTAAATTTTCTATTTTTTTTATTTTTCCTAATTTTCTTATTTTTTGGACTTTTTCTAAATTTTCTATTTTCTGTATTTTTCCTACTTTAGGACCTTTTATCCTATTCTAAAAACTTTGAAAAATAAAGGAAGCGAAAATAATGTGTATACAGTTACTCCTCTTTGTGGTAAAATTTGAGCAAAACTTTACCACAAAGACAAAAGAGACACTATTTTTGACCTAAGGGTAGATTTTGTCTTAAGAAGCGCTATAACTAACTAGCTATCCTAGGCACGGTCTACTAGGGATTTAGTAGGGAGAGAGGTGACGTTCTAAGAGTTGGCTAAAGGACTAAAAGAGGAATTGAAGCTTAGTCATACCCTTATGAGTTGACAATCTAAGGTAAATAGGTAAACGCTTTTTGAGCAAACTAAGACCTTAAGCTGGAATTGATTTGGGGAACCTAGTTGTACCTTTTTAGGCTCACTAACCTAGGCGAAACGTCTTTCGGGGACTAGCAAACCTAAGTTGGGATTGATCTAGAGAACCTGGTGTGCTCTTTCGGGCTTACTAACCTAGGCGAGAACATCTCTTGGGAACTAGTAACCCTAAGCTAGGATCTGGAGAACCTGATTGTACCCTTCTAGGCTCACTAACCTAAGTAGGAGCATCTCTTAAGGACTAGCAACCCTAAGTTAGAATTGATCTAGTGAACTTGGTCATGCTTTTCTAGGCTCATTAACCTAGGTGGGAGCATCTCTTGGGGAATAGCAACCCTAAGCTGAAATTAATTTAAGGAACTTAGTTATGCCTTTTTAGTCTCACTAATGTAGGCGGGAGTGTCTTTCGAGGACTAGCAACCCTAAGTTGGAATCAATTTGGAGAACCTGGTCATGCCTTTTTAGGCTCACTAGCCTAGGTGGAAGCATCTCTCAAGGATTAGCAACTCTAAGCTAGAATCAATTTGGAAAACTTTGTTGTGCCCTTCTAGGCTCACTAACCTAGGTAGGAATGTCTCTCGAAGACTAGCAAACCCAAGCTAGAATTGATTTGGAGAACCTGGTTGTACCCTTCTAAGTTCATTCATCTAGGCAAAAGCATCTCTCAGGGACTAGCAACCCTAAATTGACTTTTAGAAAAAACCCTCTTATAGGCTTTCCAAGAGGAATCGATGATGAAAGGAAGTGTTATTTAGGCTTGCTAAAAGAATTTGATGAAGAGAAGTGTCTTATGGGCTCATTAAGAGTAACAAACTGATTCAGGATAGTGCTTTCAAGGGCTGGTTAAGAGAAATCAAACTGAGTCAACATAGTGCCTTCAGAAGCTACCTAAGCACCAAAATATAATGTAGAAGGTGAACACTTCATGGGCTAGCTCAAAAGACTATTACGGATAGAGTCTTAAAATATTGATCATATAGTCTAAATGCAAATGCAATGTTCAAAAACCAATGAACTAACATTGTATGGAAGTACTTACCTTGTCTTGTCAATAGCACCTAAACTATCAAACCTTTTCTTAGAAAGTCCCATCAAAACTGACCAACTCATTCTTTGATCCTTTGTTGTCAAACTAACAAATTTTGATATGGAACCTCTAAGACATTGCCAGCTCTTTTAGAGAAATCTTGATAATTAACCTAATACAAAAATGCTACCCACTATTTTTGTCTTTCCGAAATGAAAATATCTGTTGATTGATTATTTGGATTTTGTATTTCCATGAAAAATAGACAATAAAAACTCCCCATCGAGGGTGATTAATTTGTAATAAAATATTTTAAAGAGTTTTGTCAATTATCAAGGTCCTATATCTCACTTCTCAACTTCTCTTGTGTTTTCAATGTATAGGTTTGATTAAATGGAGTAAGGGGAGTTGGACCTCTCAATGGAGAGGGTAATTATTCCAACATCAACAACTGCTAAGGATACCAACTTCACTTGTAGATATTGAAAATTAGACCATAATGACATTCAAAATGACTAGCATTTTCGTGTTTTGAGCAAAAATTTCCATTGACTTCTTACGGGTAGTACAACTTTACAACGTTAGCATTTATAAGGTCTCTCAATTCTAGACCATTCATTTGAGACAAATTTAAAGCCTTTCCTAGTAATATTTGCTTCACGACATAAGGGCCTCCATAATTGGGAGCAAATTTCCCTCTAGAGTCTTATGCATTGGGGAGAGCCTTTTGCAACATCATATCACCCTCTTTAAAGTTTTGGGGTCGTATCCTTTTGTTGAAAGCTCGAGCCATTCTTTGTTGATAACACTAATTATGACACAGGGTTGTTAATCTCCTTTCATCAATCGGATTATATTACTCGATGTGTTTCTTTACCTAATTGGCTTCATCCAACCGAGTTTATGATAGTACTCTGAGAGACAGGATCTTAACCTCTACTAGTAACATTGCTTCAGTATCATATACCAAAGAGTAGGATGTTGCCCAAATCAATGTTTTAATGGAAGTTCAATAGGCCATAAGTGTGAATGGCAACATCTCATGCTAATCCTTCTATGTAATAGCCATTTTTTCAATGATTCTTTTGAGGTTTTTATTAGTTGCTTCAATGGCTCCATTCATTTAGGGTCAATACGGTGTAGTGTTTCTGTAAATGATCCTAAATTATTGACATAACTTTGTCATAAGCTTATTATTGAGATTAGCACCGTTGTCGGTGATGCTTGTTTCTGGAGCCCCATTCGAGCCAAGATATCTCTCTTGATGAACTTAACTATGACCCATTTAGTAATGCTCAAGTAGGATGAGGCCTTAACCCATTTGTTGAAGTAGTCGATGGCGACTAGTTTAAAGCAATGCCTATTGGGTGCTTGTGGAGTAATTGGGCCGATGATATCTATTCGCCACATTGAAAAAGGCCATAGTGTTGAGAGTGTGTGTAATTCTCGAAGCGGGGTGTTTATCTTATTTGCATAAACTTAGCATAAGTGACAATGCCTAACGTGTTTGATGCAATCGCTTTCCATTGTTGACTAGTAATACCCTAGCCTCATAATTTTTTTAGCCAACATGTAATCGTTCATGTGAGGGCCACATACTCCTTTATGTACTTCTTTCATCAACATCTCAGCCTCCTTGTTGTCTACATACCTTAAAAGTGTACCGTTAAAAGATCGCTGGTACAAAGTGGGCTCGCTTACTAAGAATTAAGTGGCCAATCTCCTAATCATCCTTTTGTCCTTTTTCTTGGACTCTTAAGGGTATGTACCTTATTGTAGGAACATTTTAATATCATGGTACTATGGCTTTTGGTCATTCGTACCCTCAATTGTTAGACAGAAGGTACGCTTGTCTTCAATTTCAATAGTAAGGGGCTGAATCTTAACTCTACTAGATATCTGGATCATAGATGCTAGAGTGGCTAAGGCATCAGTAAATTGATTCTAAGTCCTCAGTACGTGATTAAAGGTGATTTCTTTGAATTTCTTTATCAATTCAGTCAAGTATCGGTGATAAGGTACTAGTTTAGGATCCTTCATCTTATATTCTCCCCGAGCTTAGCCAATAATGAGTGAAGAGTCCCTATACACTTCTAATTCTTGGATATCTTTATCTAGGGCCATTTTGAGTCTCATGATGCATGCTTTGTACTTGGAAATATTATTTGTGTATGGGAAAACAAGCCTTACATCCACGGGGTATTGTGTATCTTTAGGGGATATTAGTATCGCACCAATTCCATGCCCAGATACGTTAGTTGCCCCATCAAAGAACATCTTCCACTTTGGTGGTTCATCATCTTCTCCTTTATTAGAACTTCCTTCAACTACTAAGATATCTTCATTGGGGAAATTCACTTGTACCTCTTGAGGGGTATTATTGGAGGGATTTTTTGCTAACCAATCTATTGGAGCTTACACCTTGATTGAATTTCAGTTCATGTACGTAAATTCGAACTTTGATAGTAACATTTGCCACTTTGAGATTCTACCAACTAAGGTTAGTTTATTTGCCAAGTACTTCAAGGGATCGTACTGAGTCAACAATTCAACCTAGTAGTATAGTGTGTATTATTTGAGTCGATGCATTACTTAAACTAAAGCACAACAGGTTCTTTCAATTTCTGGACATTTCTATTCCCCTTCAGTAAATTTCTTGCTCAAGTAATATATAGCCCGTTCTTTTCCTTACTCATCTTTTTGGCTGAGTATACACCCCATGGGGTTTGGTAATATTGTTAGGTATAGAAATAAAGGCTTCCCAAGTTTTGGAGCTACCAAAATTAAAGGGTTCATGAGGTACTCTTTGATCATTGTAAAGGCTTGCTCACATTCTTCGTCTTAATTGACCTTGGCATTCTTTTTCAATAACTTAAATAAGGTACGACACTTGTTTATGAGTTGAGATATGAACTAAGCTATGTAGTTTAAATAACTCAACAAGCCTCTGATTTCTTTGAGTGTACATGGAGGAGGCAAGTCAACTATTGCTTTGACTTTATCAAGGTCCACTTTGATGCCTCTTTAGCTGATTATAAAACCCAACAATTTCCTTAAAGTCACTCTAAAGGTATACTTCTCTAGGTTGACCTTTAATTGGAATTTTCTCAACCTATCAAACAATCTTTTCAGATTATCTACATGATTTTCTCCTTCCTTAGATTTGGTAATCATATCATCAATATATACTTCAATTAGTTTGTGCATCATGTCGTGAAAGATTGCAACCATGGCTCTTTGATAAGTTACACTAGCATTTTTGAGTTCAAAAGGCATTACTTTATAGCAAATATGCTCCAAGTTGTAAAAAATGTTGTCTTGGCTTTATCTTCTTTATACATTCGAATTTGATTGTATCCGGAGAACCTATCCATAAATGAGAAAAGATGGCTTTCAATTGTGTTATCGACCAAGACATCAAATGGGGTAAGGGAAAATTATCTTTAGGGGTTGCTTGGTTGAGGTCTTGAAAATCCGCGTACACTTTGACTTTTCGGTTCTTCTTCATTAATTGCACAATGTTGGCTTATGTACTACCGCCGAACGGTCTCATTACTCATACGTGCCTTTAAGGCCTCCAATCCCTTTCTTGAATAATTCTCTCTTGGCAACCTGTTGATGATGAGAAATTGTATATCGAAGAAAAGTGGTTGAACTCCTTGAGCTCCCTACATTGTCATACGTTGAACTGTACACTCAATAGTGATGATGTTGACCATTCCCTTGCTGAGGACCCGATGCTGAGTGCTTCGACCAATTGCTACTGAGAATCTCTTGTTGAGTGACGAGAGACTCACTTAAACGGCCGGGTAGTTTTCTCTCGACATACCACCATCTCTCTTATCCTGGCCCCTTTAGTACCACAACATTTTGACCCTTCTCACCTACTGTACTCAGAGAATATTCGTACAGGACCAATGTTGCATTACTAACTGTCCACTTCGTTTGACATTTAACTATTTTTCCATTTTTGGTTTGTTGTCCTTTTTACCCTTATCGTATGTACTAGGAATCCCTTTTTTGTAAATACATTTTTGTAATTTCTTTATTTGTAATGCTGCCCTAGGGACTTACTATAAATAGTCCTTTTCTCTTATAAACTGGGAATAACCAACATTTTAAACTGAATATCCTGTTCTTATAAGATAACCCTCTTTAAGTTCATCTTTCCTACACTCTTATCTAATCTTGCCGAGTAGCTATGATTAGTGGCCGATGGACCTTAACATCAACTTATGCATTGTATTAAGTGTGGTGTCAAGTCGTGTTGTGTTCATTGGTGAGTTACATCCTCCGAGTAGCTTTACGTCAGCTACTCTTGTTCAGTTGTGGACCCTTTCCCTCTAATTTTTTTCAACATCTTGAAGGACCCATTCAATTCAATTCTGTCTTGGTAAGACCTAATGATAACTAAACTCCTAGGCACACCATTAGCTATCTACTCGGAATAATCAGATACTTCGATGAAACCGACCTTCAGTAATTTTCTGATTTCTTCCTTAATTTTCAATAAGACATTTGATCAGAACCTTCTTAGCTTTTGCTTTTTAGGTTTGATATCCTCTCGTATGGGTAAGCGGTGAACTACGATTGATGGATCTAACCCAAGTAGGTCTTCATAAAACCATGCAAATACATCTTGGTATTTAGATAGTAATGTGGTCATTTCTGCCTTTTATTCTTCTTTCAAATTCCCTCTAATTTTCAATGGGTTATCATCACTCCCAACATTAACTATTTCAGTTGGTTCGTCAATGGGAATTCTATTCATTTCATATCTTTGCCAGCTTTCTTGCACATCATTGTGGTCATTGACATGACTCTTGACAACTAACCTAATAGGGCTGAAAGTGATATCAATATTTTCATCACCTATTTACGTAAAGTATCCATGGCCTTTATTTGAAACATTGGATTTGAGCAAAAAGTATGTAAAGGAAAGAGTGTAAGTGAGGAAGAAGTGACTAGAAAGAAGATGATTCTTATTTAGAAGAAATTCTTTTGAGTACAATATTGTAGAACAAAGGTAATTATTATAAAACTCTATAAAATACTAAACCGTGATTCATCCTTTACCTTAGAGAAGACTTATTGCTATTCATAGGGATGGAGAACCAATTATTCAGATGATGAGACTTGTTGGATAGGTCAGTTGTTTTGTTCCTACTAGAAGCGTCTCCTTTGGTAGGCTCTTAATTCTGGATTTCGGCTCAAATGAAAATTTCTAATAATGGTGGGAAGGTTATCGGGTTGTGATACAATCTGTCACCTCTTTTGGCTTTCGCTTTTATATTTCGCAGCTCATCCATTAGAGTTGGGATGTAACCTAGCCCATAGATTCCAAATTGGTCTTTTTTGAATTTTGGCCTCTTATGCTTCTCCTGATCAATAATCATGCATACCTCTTCAAACATTTGGAGCCTAAAATCCTCTTCCTCCTCAATGCTAATATAAGGTATGGTCATTTCCTTATATATTTTGTAATCTTGGTCACCCAGAATTGTTATAACCTAGCCATTAGAGATGAACTTAACTTTTTGATGAAGACTCGAAGGTATGGCCCTTGCTGAATGTATCCATGGTTTTCCTAATATCAGGTTGAAGGTCCTTGGGATGTCTAAGACTTAGAATTGGATGTCAAAAGTTTGTGGGCCGATATCAACAGGTAAGTTGATCACCCCTATAATTTCCCTCCTAAACCTATCAAAAGCCCTAACTATCATTAAACTTAGCTCGATAGTGGTCGTATCGATACCCATTAGATCAAAGGTAGCAGGAAGGCAGACATTCAAGGATGATCCATTGTCGATGAGGACTCTTGCTACAATGATGTTGTTTACCTTCACTATTATGAAGAGAGGCTTGGTGTATTGGTTACCTTCTTTGCCCAATTCCTTAGCAGAGAAAGAAATCTAATCTATAGTAAGGATAGAGTTGGTGATAAACCCTATTCTTTTAACTGGTATTTTGTTAAGGACTTTGACTTCCCTTAATGTTCTAAATAAAACTTCTTGGTATAGTTCCAATGCCATCAATAAACTCATGAAAGATATTTGTACTGGAGTCTTAATGAGTTGATCTATTACTTTATACCCACTAGACTTGATTATTTTGGTGAAGGTAGAAAATCTTTCTTCATGCTCAACTGGTTCATTGTTTAGCCTTTCTAACAAAGCCTTCTTTTTCAAGTCTTCCCTTGGATCATAAATTTTACCAAAGCGAGTAATCCCTCCTATAAGTGAGCTCGATTGCCATTGATTTAATGCCTAATAATCAAGAGGGGTAGTTTTATAATTTTCGGGGGTTACAAACGTATGGAAGGTGTACCTTTTGGTCTGTGGGATTTGCTTCTCCTCTTATTTGTAGAATCTATAAACCTTGAGCTCTTGATTGGAATAGATTATGTTGATGGCGGGATTTGAGTTGTCAAATATCATATTGATGATGGGCCTATGGTTAAGTAAGGGGTTGCAGTTGATGTTTGGAACTGGAGCCTCTACAAAGTCTAGTTCAACTGAACCTTAATTTATTAAATCCTAAATTTTATTTCTTAATCTCTAGCATGAGTCTGTTGAATGGTCTACTTACCCTAGATGATATTGACACCTTGCATTGGAATAAAAAAATCTTGGCCTATACCTTTCATTGGGAACCTCATAATGAAGCACATTATCTTTTCTTAGTTTTTCAAGTATCTGACTGAGTGGAACAGGAATTTTGGTGAACTGCCTTGGGGCTTTACTAACTTGTAGTTAGCTTTTGTACTATTGTTGAATTGGTGGAGGATTTGCCTTGAAAGAGACCTGGGCGTTAGATTTGGTATTTGAATTGACCATGTTGATAGCAGCTTCTTTAAGCTTTGCTGGTAGTAGGTTTAGTAGAGAGTGGTCTTTTGTTTGATGGTTCTTATAACTTGCCGAAGGAGACGGCACTTTCAATCCAACATCTTACTGCTGCTACTACTTCTATAAAATTAGAAGAGGCTTACCCATTTAGGTGAGAGAAATAAGGTCTCTTGAGAGTGTTGATAAAAGTTGAAGTTAGCACTTTCTCAATCATGGAGGTGGATACCTTTGTAACTAAGGACCTCGACCTTTTAGTATATTCTTTAAAAGATTCATTATACCTCTTCCTTAAGGTAACTAAGTCCATCATAGTTGATGCCACTTCAACATTGAACCTATATTTTTCATAAAACACCTTAGCTAGCTATTCCCATGTGTTTATCTGGTTCAGGTCCAATTGGGCATACCAAGTCAAAGTAGGGCTCGTCAGGCTATTCTAAAAAGTTTAGACCATGAGCAGGTCATATTGTACATACTTACCCATCTTGCATATGTATAGCCTGGTATGTAGTTTAGGGCATTCAGTCTTATTGTACTTCTCGAATTCGAGTACTTTAAATTTCTCTAAGAAACTTCCATAGTCAAAAGCAAAAAAATCTGTTATACCAACCTGCTTGAATCCATCATACCCTTCCAACATTTTCATCTTTTTAGTGATTTATTAGATTAATCACCTTTCAAGTTCTTTCAATCTATCTTGATTAACATTAGGCTTTGAGTTGATTGGAAACGAGTAAGTGTTTGGTTCAAAAGTAAGGTTAACCTTCGGATAGAGCCCTTTTATCTTAAAGGTTTAAAAGGTCTAGCTGACTTTGGGATAGGCTTCTTTTGCTTCAAGAAGTAGAGCTTCAACTTTCTTTCCATATCAGGCTTTGGAATTTTCTTTGTTTGCTGAAGCAATAGACTTGAGTAAGGCGATGCTGTCAGCAAGGAAGCTCAGTTGACCTGCAATCTTCCTTATTGTTTGTTCTGAAGAGCATAACCTCAACTTAGTAGGTTCAATAACTTCCGGGTTGACATTGTTGTTGTTGGTGTTGTTGTTTCCTTAGTTAGCCATTCTGGTTTAAGAGCGGGTTCAGATAGGACTTCTCTAAAAGGTTTGATGCTTAGGAGCTATCTTAATGACCTGGTTTAGGATCACTTCACAATAAGTCAGCACATGAATATTTTAATTTTTGAAAATATGGAATTGAAATAAATGAATGAAATGCAAGTGTGCCATATGGATGAAAAGGAGGGGATCAGCGATTAACTGACAAAATGGCAAGTTATTTGTTATTCTTCGATTCCTGGAGTTTTATTACGTAAAAGAAAAAAAAAACACATTCATCTAGACTAATCTTCTTTTCTTCTATGTACTAGATGACATTCCCTTCTCTTGGTTGCTAGGTTCAACGGCCATTACTTTACCTTGCTTTTGCCTATGCTCAATTGCTCCTCAAACTTTTAGATTTTCTTATGGGCCATCTTCAACTAGTGTTCTAGGGTACGCAATCTTTGCCTAAACTCCCGAAAGAGGTTTTCCCACTTGTCTTTTTTATCGTAGAGGACTTCTACACGAGCTTTTACTTGGTCCATATAGGTTACCATTTCAGAGCTAAGATTCATGGGGGAAGGTTGAAGGACTTTTGGTGCCCGATATTGCATCATGTGTACATTGTGAAGTTGATTGTATAAGTACTCTTTGGTGACTTAGTGTTTGTCTACTTCTCCTATGAATTTGGTCAAATCAATGTTACGGCTTATAGTATTAATATCCTACTAAGCTTTGATCTTGAGGAAACTTGGATACCTTTTATGTGGAGTGAAGCTCTTTGAGGTTAAGGGTGAATGGCTCCAATGAAGGCCTATGAACTATGTCCTGGATCCCCCTAAATTGCCTCACCATGTTATTTAGATAGTTGCCTATACACTAGCTTATTTTGATCAATGGTATGACATGATAATCTTTACAAACCAGTATGACCTTAGTGTAATTGCTCCATCTAGCGGTCTATAGTATGTCTTTGACTCGAAAATCTAATAAAACTTCTATCCAAAGAAGGGTAGGGATATCTTATAGTAATTTGATCTTATTAATGAAAGAGTTAATAAGATCAATCTTATTGGGGAATACACCCCTTATCAAGTCTAACCTAAAGCATTTGATGTAGCTAATGAACTACACCATTAACAGTGCCATGCTTGACTTGAGATCTCCATAACCTCTTTTCTTAAGGAAATTAAGGTTCTTTATTTATTTAGTAAGTATGGCAGGAATATAAGACTTCCCATCCCAAAATCAAGCCATCAATTTCACTACCTTAAAGTTTATAAGAAAAGATTTGCTTGGAAATAAGATGGTGGCAAATACTACTAATATATAGGCCTTGATTCAATTCTCCTTCCCATTACCTAGAAATAGAGCCTGTTTGTTAGAGCTAGGTTCATTCTAGAACTAATGGATTAGATCCCATATCTTGATAGCGTATTTGTTATAATCATTTAGGGCCTAATTTATTTCAATCTTACGAATTCCCAAGAATTTTTAAAAAATGTAGGTTGGATCAAAGCTAAGTTTTGGAACATATATTTCATCCAAAGGAGGGGCTTGAAGCAATTAGGTGTATTCTTCTAGAGTTTGGCTAATTAGGTGTAGCCCAAAATAGAATATGACTTCTTTGGGCTCCTAGAAATGGACTAAGGCTCTCACTAGTGTGATGTTAACATTTACCTTGGATGGTGAGAATATAGGCCAATAAGTATTCTCTTAGGTTGAAGGTTTGAGACCATTTATTGAGTATGGGCTTTGGATTTATGGGTTTGTGGACATGAATCTCTTTGGCGAAGACCTTAATGTTAGATAAGCTGGCCATTTTTGAAAGATTACATCGAAAACATAAATTACAAAGGAAAGAATATTTACATCAAAAGAAATTACCAAAGATTTTCTATACACATGAATTCTAGGAAAATTATAGGGAAAGAAACTTCAGGTTTGTCATTTTTTTCTTCTTCTCTTTTATAATAATGTTGCCTTGTTAGTTATTTTTCAACCTTAAAGAATGTATGTAAGAAGGGTAAGTTCTAGGGATTCTTAAACTCTATGACCTCACATGTTTCTAAAAAACAGTTCCTTAGTTACATTAAAGTTTAAGTGAGGTAGCTTAATTGGCTCCAAATAGTGGTTACCCCACTACACCCATAACTTACACAATGGCTTTTTGTCCTAAGGTCTTGAGATGGCCTAAGTTTAATCGTATCTATCATGCATTCATGGTACATAAAATAAATCCCTCCTTAAATAGTTAAAAAACTAAACCTACAAAAACGTTAGTACAATTATGGTACAAATAACAAAGAACGAATAAGTAAGTAAATTGCTCTAAGGTGATTTTTAGAGATTAATTTTAATTTTGGAAAGTTGAATGGCTAACTTCTTGATGGTCTTCAGAGGAGTTGCCAAGTTATCAAGCTTAGTTTTTTCCTCCTGGTTTTTTATAAATTAGTCTTTTTTAAATTGACTAGTATTAAACCTTACTGGTTTAATATTGACTCTCAACTAAGGTTTAAAGAAAATCGGTATATTTGAAAACGTTTTTGGAGTCACCACTCAATTGAAGTTGAGAAAAAAACTTAAGTTATAATCAATTGAGTAGATTGATTATAACCTAGTTACTGATCTTTTGATAAAATCAATTTTTAAAAACGATTTTAAGAACTAGAAAAACAGATCCGAAGGTTAGGATTTTTAAACCCTTTATAAGTACTATTGACTTTCTAATTTTAATCTTTGTCCTAAAAATCACCTTTCAATGATTATCTTGGGAAAATGGAATTTAATCATTGATTAATGAATTTGAATACTTTAAACTAAAGTGAAAAAATATATTTTTTTTTTTGGTTTTTTCCTGTTACCTCGTAGATGCCTACGTACTTGTTATTCAAGACTAAACGCACTTAGTTCTTTTCTTAAAATATTAGTGGGTTAATTTATTTTAACTTTTAAAAAACGGTCGAGATTACGTTTTTACCCATTTTAAGTTTATTTAGGGAAACTATTCTAAAAGGTCCTAATTGGAGTTTATTTTTGGAAATTTTAAATAGGATCTTAATTTTGAAAAAGTTAATTTATTTTATTTAGTAAAAAAAAATAATTTTTCTAAGTGGTAAAATTTTATTCATTCATTTATTTACTTATTATTTATTTATTTTATTTTATCTATTTCTATAAAAATATGAATAAAAATTGACTATTCTTTTTTTTTCTTGCTTTTCTTCTTTATTTTTTTCTCTTTTTTTTTCTTTTCTTTTTCTTTTTTCTTTTTTATTATTACACTTGCATAGAAAACAAAAAAAAAAAAATTAAACAAATTAATAAAATTGTGCAGTTTAATTCGGCTTAGTTTGGCTCGGGTCGGCTTGGTTGGCTTATGTCGACTTGATAGGCTTGGGTCGACTCATGGTTAGCTCAGTTAGCTTCAATTGGTTCAGTTGGCTTTATTCGGCTTGGTTAGCTCAAAAAGTCGAATCGGAGTGTCGAATATGGGGTTTTCAAGTGTGAGGAATTCAATGGTGGTAATGGTTTTCGTCGAAAACTACTATGGAGGGTACTATCCTAGAGAGAGAAAGGAATTGTACTAGAGAGAGAAAGTGTAGTATGTATACTTCTTAGAGAGATTCTTATGCTTTTGTGTTTTGAAAATGAAGATCAAACCCCTATTTATACTGTAAGTATAAAGCTTGAGCCAGGAAAGTCAAGAAATTTGAATTAAAAACATTGAAATTCATTAATAGGTTTTAACTCAAAAAATGAAAATTTTTTCGTTTTTGAGCTCGATGTTAATTGCACTTTCAACTGAATTTGGACTACTTTTGGGGTGAATTAAAAACTAAACTAAGCGTACTACATGATTTCATTAAAAACTTAAGTGTTAATGTGTGATAAATGCTCATAATTTGTCCTTGAACACAACACCTCGTGTTTGGGAAAAAAAAAAAAAAGAAGAAAATTGGAATCAAGAAGAAGAAGAAGAAGAAAAGAAGGGTGTACAAGCCACATACGGGACACGTGCTACATACCCCCATGCGCGCGTACGGTTGAAACAAAATCGGGGTGTGCTTCATGGCTTATTGTACATAGGGCCATAGGTGTTGTTTGGTTAAAAATTGACTAGGTTCAAAACCTAGTTCGATTCTCTTCAATTTTTTTTTTAAATTAATATATATATTTATTTTATATAAACAACTAACAAAATGAAAAATAAAAGAGATATCCTAAATTCTCTATTTTTTTTTTCACTTTCTTAAAATTTCCATTTTTTAAATTTTTTCTAAATTTTCTATATATTTTTTTATTTTTCCTAATTTTCTTATTTTTTGAATTTTTCTAAATTTTCTACTTTTCATATTTTTCCTAATTTGGGACTTTTTATCTTATTCTAAAAACTTTGAAAAATATAGGGAGAAAAAATGAGGTGTCTACATGCCCGCTTGGAAATCATCTCGAAATGACCTCCAACGCTCCACTCTAACTGTTGTAGCTTCATTCTTGATTGAACCCAAATTTGCACCTTAACCCAACCAACCTGAGTTTGACCTGATTGCTCTAGTGCCTAGCTTTGGCCCACTCTAACTCCAGCTTAGTTTAACCCTTTGTTACTTTGTTTCTTTCTTTTGTTTGGTTTTTTTTTTTTTTTAGTTGTTCTACTTAGTTATTTATGTACTTATTTGTATGATTTGTAACTAAAAAAAATATGAAAAAAAAGAAAAAAATAAGAACAAAGAAAAAAGAAGAAAAGAAAAAGAAAGGAAAAAAAAAAGAAAGGAAGATAAAAAGGATAGAGAGGCAGCGATTATTTATTTTCTTTTAGTCAAAGACATAAAATAAAAAAATCATAAAAATAAATAATAAATGAGCAAAAAAGAATGTTTATTGCTTAGAAAAATCAACTTTCCAAGTAAATGAAATAAACCCCAAAAGTAAGACTTCCTCAGAATTTTTCACTAAACACTGGATCAATTAAGGTTTTTTAGAATTTTCTTTACATAAAGTTAAACTTACTTAAAACGTAAACTCGACATTTTTTTGAAATTAAAATGAATCCTACACATTAAAGTTTTTGCTAAACGAACTACAGAAGTTTGATTTCGAATAGTGAATATGTAGGTACTCGTATGCAAATACGACTTAAAGTATGGAAAATTTTCTTTTTCCATTTTTTGTAAATATTTATTCGATTTATCCTTTTGTAGATTCAATCATATTATCTTAGTTACATGTGAATATATTTTATTCTTAAGGATAAGTTTGAAAAATAAACTTAATTTTGAAAAGTTAAAAAGTGGTACCTGTGAAGGGTTTAAAAAGTTAGCCCTTAGATTAAAAAACCTTTGGTTTTCCAAAATTATTTTTGAAATTGATTTTCCAATAGACCTGTGGCTAAGTTAAAATCGATTTACCTAATTGGTTTAACTTAATCCATTTTTTTTCCGACACCAGATGGGTGATGACTCTAAATTTTTTTTTTTTCAAAAAGTATTTGAAAACCAAGTTTTTCTTAACTTTTAGTTAAGGGTTAGTATTAAATGGGATAGAGTTTAATATTAATTGAGTTAAGGAAAATAATAAAATTCAGAAAAAAAATCAGGTTCGACAGCTTAGTGATTCCATTGGGGATGTCAAGAGGGCTAATCACTTAGAAACTTTCCGAAATTAAATTTTTCTTTCAAAATACCCATGTTCTTTATTTATTTATTTGATTTGATTCATGCAAATATATATTGTTTACTATATACACTTGTCGTATGAATCAAACTTAGGATTTTGGGGGGAATGATTGCATTAAAGATGAAGGGTAGATGTAGTCAAACCCAGGCCATCTTAGGAGCCTAAGAGTGGGGCTATTATGTAAGCTTTAGATACTGTAGGGTAATCACCTTTTAGGGCTGATTAGATACCCTACTTAAGTTTCAATGTGATCAATGAACGACTTCCTTGAAAGCGTATGAGATCACAAAGCTTAAGGACCTTTAGAACCTACCTTAATTTCATTCACAAACCCTTTTCCCAAGATCAACAAATTAACATGATGTGGTAATACAAAAAATAAAAAAAACAAAAACATTAATTGTGAAGTTTCCTAATCCTTTCCCTATAAATTTTTTCTTTTCTTTAGAATGTCAATGTAATTCTTGTATAAATAGGATAGTTTTGATGTAATTTTTTTTTTTTATCTTTTTTATAGAAAATGGTTAGGTTCGCTCTCACACCAGCCATTTTCAAAGAAGTCCATATTCATGAGCCTCTAGAGCCTAAGGGAATACTTAAAAGATGGTTTCAATTTTTCAATCCAGACTAACAAAAAGTCATTTAAGACAAGATTAAGCCCATCCTCTTACTACTCAAAGTTTAAACTAATATCACCATAGTATAGGCTTTGATCTACTTCTAGGACCTTTAGAGTCAATCTTTTTGTTTTGGCCCATGTTGACTAAGCTCAGCTGTTGAAGAATACTCATATTTGTTAGGAGTCCCCTTTGTTGGAGGCAGAGGGTATATTTCAAATGTCATAGTTAGCCCTACAAAGATTTTCAATAGACTCCTAGGCCTTCGTGAATATGACATATGTAAAATATAGGTAGATCCTCACAAAAGAATCATTAGGGTGGACGATCTCTTCACTTGGTTCGTGACCTAATCTGCTACAATTAGAAACGCTTTTGTAGTAGCTTTGAAGATTGGCAGCAACATAGAATCAACACTTATATCTTGGCATCATTTAGGATTGTTTTATTTCCTAATGGGGTATTTCACATACATCATTCTTACATCCCAATGCTATTAGCAACACAAGCTAGATCACTCTGTTGTCTCCTAGAAGAAAAGAATAAAGACTTAAAGAACAATATGGCCTTACTCATGGTTTGGTTTATCAGCCATACCTAGAGCCATAAACTTGACTCCCTTAATAAGAAAGGCATCCAAAAAGATGAATCCCATTGATGCATTTTCTATTGCCATTGAACTCTCTAAAGATGTTGCTACTTATTACTGGATTAGATCTTTCCAAAAGTTCTACACCAAAGATATCTCTTAAGTTGTTAGATGGATCGAGGCAACTAAGTTGAAGAAGAGAAAGAAGATTAAAGAGGAGCTTAGACACCATAAGAAAAAGAAGATCCAGACTCTAGGAATAATTTGTAATAAATTTTTGAATAATATAATGGAAAATTCAAAGATGCAATAAAAATCTTTTTCTTGCCACATTATAGCTAGTTTGCCAATTCCCCCTTAGCACTTGCGTGCCCTCATATTACATTTCTGGTTTCTCATTACCTATAAATATTCATTATTTTATTTTTGAATAACTTTGTGAAGGAAAAAGTAAAAAGGAAAAATTTTTTAATAACATCATGAGAGTCATGTCCTTAGGCTTCTAATTGTAAATATTTGATTTCTTTACTAACCCTTTTCTCAATGCCTTCTACTTTAAGTCTTTCCAGTCTTTTCTCTTATACATCCTTAGGATTATATTTCTTATGGGTTACCTTTTAAATACCTTTAGGTTATCAATGATTGATTGTAAATATTTAAGCTCTTGACCCCTTAAAAACATTTTTCTACTCCTTTCTCACAACTTGTAAACAAGCCTTATCCTTGTATTCTACTTTTTAAATAAGTTCTTTTATCTCTCTTAAAAAGAAAAGTGTTTTTTCAAAAAAGAAAATAAAATAAAAAAAGTTGTTAATAGGTGAGGACTTTGATAAGGAGTAAAGGCTAACAATGGAAATAACAACAAACTTGATGGCACCATCCTTGAAAAACACTAGGCTAAACTCAAGAGAGAGAAGCGATTTGTGAATTAAGTATAGAGGACAAATTGCAATTCTTTTAGAAATTAAGCACTAAATGCAATAATGAGTATAATCAAGATAATGATAAAATAATAATAACTGTGGAAATTAAAAGAGATGGGATAAGAAAGATCAAGCCAAGATTTAACGTGGAGTTCGAACTGCCCTTAGTCTCTACGGACACATAAGGCCTCTAACTAAGGACTTCACACCACTTTATTGATTTCTCAATCCATGCTCTAAAAGGTACAAAAGCATAAACTTAATCACATAAGTTTCACACTCACAACTCTCAACACAATTCACAATCTCTACTCACAATGCAAAAACTCAATCTCAAGAATTATTGGTGTAGTGCTTTTAAACTCTCAATACTTTGCAACCAATAGCTCACAAGCATTACACTTAAAATCTCTCTCAATATTAGCAAATTAGGGTACAAGAGACAGTGAGAATAAAAGACAATAAGAGCACAAAGGAATATTGGAATATTGTAGCAAAAGATCAGTTTACTATCTTCCTTGGTCAGGTTTTTGAGCATTTATATTATCCTATTCAATTCTTCCCATTACAATGCATTAAATGCTCTAACGACTAGTTGGATCAAACATGCCGGTACCTCACCCTTACTGGTAAGCTGGTAATAAATTGCACTATTGGCATAAACACCGGTAAGTGAACTAGCATGCTAGTTCCTTGATTAGAAGCAGTTCTATCTCCTTATCTAGGCCACTTCATCGTCAAGCTATAGTACTTTGGAGCCATTAATCCGGTAGGCCAAATATCACCTGAAAATACTTTTAAAACAAAACAAACAATACACTTTGCAATCTAACTTCAAGATCATTTGGTAACCGCTCAAAAGATTAAATTTCTTATGGAGATAATTAATATATTTAATCATTAAGCAAATTAATTGATCTTATTCAATTACCTTTTAATCATCTACTTGCTTTATTGTCTTAAAAAACATGTTTAGGTATATACTCTTTGTTTTGTTCTCATCAAAATCAACATGTTTAATTATACACTTTTTGTTTTATTCTCATCAAAATCAAATAATGAACTCTAGGTTCAACAATCTCCTCCTTTTTTATGAGGATAAAACTCTTATACTTTAATGCTCCCCCTCAATCTACTACTCCTTATGAATTGAGCATTCGGTTTCAATATATTTAGCAATTAAAAAGATTAATGGAATGCTTGCAAAAAGGGAGTATTGATGTGCTTAGGACCCAAGTCTCACTTCTTAATAACTTCACATAAAGAATATATCAATCTTTCAAAGAATTATGATATGCTAAAGTTATAGGATCAATATCATCTTTTAAGTAACTATTATCAATTTAACTTAATACACTTTTTGGCACTCTAACAATTTGAATATTTCTCCCCCTTTGGCCTCATCAAAAAGAGGAGGATCTAGGTGGTGACGAGGGAAGAGGATTCAAGTCAAAATTTTGGCATAATCCCAACTTAAGTCTTAGGATATGCCCTCTACAAAAGTAAAATCAAAGAAGCTAAAAATCATGCTAAGTAAGATCTCCGTAATGAATTCATCAAGATTAGCCCATACTGCACCAAAAGTTAAAAAACATGAGTCAACTATGAGGAGTGTAATAACTGCATAAGAAACACAAACCATAAGTAGTAAACAATATAGACAAGCAACAAAAGCTAAGATAGTGGCTAAGGCCAGACAATAGAAAGTAACAATAGTAGTAGCCAATGGCTAAGTTCATAACATTAGATAAACATAATGAAGAGCATATACAAAATAGATTGGATGTTAGCAATTCATGTAGCTGGTAGATCATCATCTTTAAGCTGGAGGAGGAAAGAGGCAAGATGGGTAGTGATAGTTCATCTAGCATTAGCTATAGTTCATCAAGGTGATGTGTAATGGTAGATAAGGGTTTGGTAGAGAGAGAAAGTCGTATGAGGGAGAAGAGGAGAGTATGATTTGAAGAAGTAAGGGGATTGATGAGAGATTGTGTAGCTTTGGAGATGATTGATGAAGGAAAATTATGATTTTGAGGGTTTAGAGATGGAAGATTGAAGAGAGAGAAGGAATCTAGGGTTTGGGGGAAGAGAAAGAGGGGTTTTGGGAAGAAGATGGTAAGAGAGAGAAAGGATCGATGCTATTTATGCTTGGAAATAGAGGTACTGGCATGCTAGTAGTATAGAGAGCTGGCATACCGATTATGGGAATAGAATCATTGCAAGTTTGTTATAGAAAATAGTATATCGGCATGTTGGTTCTTAGAATAGAATCAAAAGTATCTTCTTATCTAGTAGGGTATACTAGCTTGCTGGTAGTTTTAGGTACCGTCATGCAAGTATTCTGCAATTCTACAGAATCTTGGTTAAATTCACTTCCTTTGTCCAAGTTACCAACTCAAGTTTACTTTAAATGATTTCAGGCAAGTTTATTTGAGTCCGTTAAGGCTTGAAAAACTTAAGTTGTAACTAGATGGCTAAGATTTATTCGAATCAAATCCATAGAGCTAAGTAATTAATGATAAAGTGAAAGTGTCTTTGTATGAGCAAATTATGTGCATAGGCATTAAGTTTTTGCACACCAACACTTCAAGCAAATTTTAAATACATGTTTGAGCATAATAGGCACAAATTATAGATTTAAGTTTCTATAAATTGTAAAATCACTACTTGAGTTCTTTAATCATACAAGTGGCTAGAGAGCAAGTAGAGAGCTTTTTTCAATTTTAAGACAAGTTTATGGTTCAAGCATGTTTAAAAGATACCAAGAAACATAAAAGATGCATGATCAAACTAAGCAACATCCATATGAGCATAAATAGGTATAAGATGTCTCAAATAGCACTTAGTTCCTCATAAGGGTCTAGGGAGTTCAAATTTGCACAAAATTGAGATCAATCTAAATTGACCACTCAAGCAAGATTTAAGGATGAAAATAAATATGTGAAGCTTAGTTTTGGGTATGGAAACCAATGTATGATAAATTTGTGCATATATGAACTTAAATAAGCATGAATGACTTTAAGTATGTCCAAAACATGTTAAATGCTATGTTTTATGTATAGAATCTATATGAGCATATTCCTTTGGTCCAATTGGGTGTGAAAAGTTGGTATCTTAGTAACATTAGCAAAATTTAAAAAAATTAAGTGATTAGTTGCTACAAAGTTCATTATTAAGTTATGTAAATGCATGAATGACCAATTTTAAGCAATGAGGCTTAGTTATAACAAATCAATACTTCTAGCAAGTTTCAATAAGGATGTTTCAATGATTTAAGTATGAACTTAGATATAACAAAATCGTATTTAAGCATGTTGAAAGGAAAATATTACAACAAGGTCATCACTTGAAATAATCAAAATCAAATACTGAATTCAAACTAAGCTTAATGTCATATACACACACTAAATCAAGTTCATGATAATTAGCCATTCTAAACAAGTTTCAATGGTGTCTATAGATACAAGGGTAGCATAATTAAGACATATAGCATGCAAATGGGCAAAGTAATCACATAACTTCCTAAATAATAATAAGAGCCTAATTTGGGTCTAGGGGAGTCAAAGTTGCACAAAAACAAAAATAAGCCAAATTAATCATTCAACCACAATCTATAGACAAAATTAAACATATGGGAACTGAATTTGAACACGAAAATCGAAACATGACAAAATTGTGTGCATATGATCCTAAACATACACGACTAACTTCGAATGTGTACAAAATGCTTAATATTTGCAATTTAATCTTTCGAGTTAGTTATAAATACATATTATGACACGACGAGAGTTTAAGCATGGCTTGCAAAGCTAGCAATTATAAAAACATTAGTTAAGTCTCTAAATGCTTATGCGAGCTCAAATGTGGCTGAAGATAGGTCAACTATGCATAGTTTTATAATCAAATCAATCTAACCATTTAAGCATGAAACATTAGCATATTTAAACATGTAGGAGCTAACATTTGACATTAAAATCAAGAGATGCCAGATATGTGCACAAGGAAGCCTAAGTAAACGTAGAGAACTTCAAGTGTACACAAAATATGTTAGTTATAGTATGGAGACTACTTGAATGAGTTTCTCGAATCAAATACCATGTTGGATGCTTTTTGAATTTTCTTTGGGCATTCTCCATTCAAGTTTCTTGAGTTGGTCCCATTTAAAGTTCCTATAAAAACATGTAATTGCTTCTTTGGTACCTATGTAAGTTTGGCTCCTTTGTGGTTAGTGGCAATGATATATCTATCTTTTTGGAACCCAAACCATTTTGCTTTTATGATTCAAATTGGTATTACAACATATTACATATGTATGTGCAATATGGACATATTTATCACAATAGTTACAAGTTTTAGTTGTTGCTTTTACAAAGTAACTTTTGTAAGATTTGTAAATATATTCCTTACTATAGTCAATTTTGATTTTGTTCAATCCTTGCCTTTGAGAGTCAAGGAGCTTATCTAAATTCTTTTCTCCAATTACTAACATGACTATAGTTTGTTTCGAATCATTTAGGCTAAACTTCAAGATAGCATTTTCAATTTGATGTTCCCCTAGCCTATTAACCATATTATCCCCATTTTTCATGCCATCAACTTTTGTTTCAAGAGAATTGCACTTTTCTTTCAATTGATCATTTTCCTTAGCCAACTCCTCATTCCTAAGATTCAATGCTTCATTGTTTCTATTTAATTTATCAACTTCTAATCTTAAGTACTCATTATCCTCCCCTAGACTTTCTTTGACTTCATTCACTTTATTATATTTATTTCTAAATAGATCAAATTCACTTCCTATTTCAATCATTATTTGTTTCATCATCTTGTTCTTCTTTTGAGCCTTAATAAATTCATTAAGTAACCCATCATACATATTTTTGAGCTCATCAAATGAAGAATCATGAGAAGCAGAGCATAACTCATTGTCCATGGCCATGAAGCACATTTCCCTATCCATGTCACTTGAATTGCTATCACTCTAAGTTGCCATCATATCCTTTTTCTTTGTTCCTTTCTTAGTTTTCTTAAGATTTGGGCAATATTGTTGAAAATGACCCAATTTTTTACAATTGTAACACTTGATTACTTCCTTCTTATCCCTTTTAGATCAAGATGTGTTTTCATCATTATCATTCACCAATTTCCTATCGGAATTTATAAATTTCTTATGATCATAGCCATATTATCATTATCAACATCATCCTCACTTTTATCACTACTAGATCTCTCTTTGGTTGCTTTTAAAGCAATTGTTTTCTTCTTAGATTCCTATTCTTACCTCTTAACCATCTCGTGAGTCTTAAAAGTTCCAAGAAGTTGCTCCTTTGGCATTATGTTAAGATCGTGAGCTTCTCTAATTGCAATTCTCTTGGCTTCCCAATCCTTCGATAAAGACCTAAGGATTTTGGAATTAATTTCAAGATTAGTAAAGGATTTACAAAGAACATTTAAAGGATTGATGATATTAATGAATCTATTATGCATCTCATCAATAGTTTCATTTGGATCCATTCTAAAGTTTTCAAATTATCCATATAATAAGCTTATCTTTGTATCCCTTACTTAGCTAGTTCCTTCATATGTACTTTTTAACTCTTCCTAAATTTCCTGAGTACTCTTGCATGTACAAACTCTATTAAAGTCATTTTCATTAATGACACAATGCAAGTTATTCATAGTTATTTCATTTATGTCTAATAACTTCCAATCATTATCAGTATAATTATTTTCTTCCTTGCCTTCTATCTTGAATGGCCCTTTATTTACGACTTGTCATAACAATCTATTTTATGCTTTTAAGAATATACTCATCCTACATTTCTAATAAGGATAATTATTTCTAGTTAAGAGTGGTGGTTTATTTATAGCTTGCCCTTCTGTAAAGACTAGTGTATTAAATGCCATGATCTTTACTCTAATATGCAATTAAGCAAAAGATTTAGAGACTAGCTCGAATACTAATTGAAGAACACTAAGCTAAACCTAAGAGGGGGGGTGAATTGAGTATAGAAGACAAATTGTAATTCTTTTTGAAATCAAGCATTAAATGCAATAATAAGTATAATCAAGATAATGATAAAATAATAATAAGTATGGAAATTAAAAGAGATAGGGATAAAAAAGATCAAGCCTAGATTTAACGTGGAGTTCGGACTGCTGTTAGTCTCTACAGATACACAATGCTTCCAACCGAGGACTTTACACCACTTTATTGATTTCTCAAACCATTCTCCAAGAGGTACAAAAATACAAACTTGATTACATAAGTTTCACACTCACAACTCTCAGCACAATTCACAATCTCTACTCACAACGCAAAAACTCAATCTCAAGAATTATCAATGTAATGCTTTTAAACTCTCAATACTTTGCAACTAATAACCCACTAGCATTACACTTTAAATCTCTCTAAATATTAGCAAATTAGGGTATAAGAGACAGTGAGAATAATAGACAATAAGAGTACAAGGGAATGTTGGAATATTATAGCAAAAGATCAGTTCACTATCTTCCTTAGTTGGGTTGTTGAGCATTTATATCATCCTATTCAATACTTCCTATTATAGTGCATTAAATGCTCTAACGGCTAATTGGATCAAACTTACTGGCATGCCGGTACCTTACCCTTATTGGCAAGCTGGTAACAAATTGCACTATCGGCATGAACACCAGCAAGTGAACCAATATGCTGGTTCCTTGATTAGAAGTAGTTCCATCTCCTTATCTAGGCTACTTTACCTTCAAGCTGGTAGTACTCTAGAGCTATTAACCCGGTAGGTCAAATATCACCTGAAAATATTTTTAACACAAAGTAAACAAATACACTTTGCAATCTAACTTCAAGATCATTTGGTCACCGCTCAAAAGATTAAATTTCTTCAAGAGATAATTGATATATTTAATCATTAAGAAAATTATTAATCTTATATAATTACCTTAATATAATCAAATAATACTTAGTTTAATCATCCACTTGCTTTGTTTATTTAAAAAACAACATGTTTAGATATTTACTCTTTGTTTTGTTCTCATCAAAATCAACATGTTTAATTATATACTTTTGTCTTATTCTCATCAAAATCAAATAATGAACCTTGGGTTCAACAATCCTTGCATAAGTGAGGTTTCTTTCATTAAAGAAAATGTTATGGAAAATAACTAAATAGATGAATTTTTTAGTTGATAACATTGTTCTACTTAGAGCTACAATGTCATCAAATGAAGAGCATTTAGAAGCTTGATAGGAGAAATCTATTGAAGCACCTCTTCCTGAAGAGAAGATCAATCTAGTTTTTCAGCTTAAGACTTATTCTTTCCTGGTTAGCCTTAAGCCAAATCAAGAAAGTATCAAAGAGTTGGAAAGGAAGCTAACTTAATAAATAACTAAAAAGATGAGAGCACTTGGTAATGATGATGGATTCGAGTAGACTATGATCACTGACTTTTCCATGTATGATGTTAGAGCCTACCTAAAAAAATTCAAAATACTAGAGTTTGAGAAGCATGGTGGGACTGGATGCCCAAAGCTATACACCAAATTATACATCCATAGGATTAGCGGATATGTTCAAAATAATCAACTTAAGATACAAACTTTCCAAGATAGTCTGATAGGACCTACATTAACTTAGTATGCACAACTCGATCTTAACCAAATCAATACTTGGGAAAAATTAGCTTGGGCATTCTATGAGTAGTACAAGTTCAACATTGAGATAGCTCCTTCAATTTGGGACTTGCATTCAATGAGTAGGAATAAAAATGAGTCCTTTAGGGAGTACACCCAAAGATGGAGGGGTATGGCAGCTAAAATCATTCCTCCTCTCCTTGAAAAAGAATTAATATCTATCTTTGTTGACTAATTAGAGGAACCATATTATGGGCACTTGCTGGGAAACACAACGGTCAATTTTACGGATTTTGTACTTGTTGGAAGCTGAATTGAAGAAGTCATAGAAATAGGGAGGCTGATAGGAAAAAGACTAACCCCATTAGATTCATGGGTGTATATAAATACTACAACGTTAGAACTTACACTAAGTAGAAAAAGCCCAAAAATACCTAAAAGAAAGTTCACTTAGATCCCTACCTTGTTATCTCAAGTCTTTGACCAACTAAGAAAAGAAGGCTTATTGTAACAGAAAGCCTTAATGCTAGGATACAAGCCAAAGAAATACAACCCAAATGCATAATGTGAATATCAAATGGATTAGCAGGGGCATTCTACTAACAACTATTGGGAATTGAAAAACAGAGTTCAAGACCTAATAAATGTAGGGGTAATCTAATTAGACTTAATTCAAGGATAGGGTCAGATTTCACAATGACCTTTATAATGTTTGTAAAAGACACGTGACTCAAATAAAGTATTTTGTTTGCATTTCTCCTATTTTAAGATATCTCATTAGTTAAAAGGTTTAGAATGAAGAAAGGTAAGACAAATCCCAAACACCAACCCTAAGACACTTTGAGAGTCAAGTGACAACATTATGAGACTATTGGACTTATTCCTTAAAGGAAGTCCATCTTACATTTAATGTACAAATCAAAATGAAGTTAGTCGTTCTCTTCAATATCCCAAATATAAAATCCTTTGTTAGCCCAATTAGACCTTTTATTGGAATATTTTCAAAATTAAACCCTATCAAGAACTACCTTACAATAGGGCAAATAAGAGCTTAGGAGCATCTATAAGAAGAAAAGATTAAAACTAATTTGTGCTTACTTTAGTCTCATCAATTCAAGAGTAATTTTTACCATTGATAACTAATTTTCTCTAAGATGAAGAAAGGCACTCATTCTAAACACTAAACACAATCCATACATACTTTAAGCTGTAAGCCAAAAGAAGGAATGATCACCTTTATCTTAAGTCAAAATGCAAAAAAAAAAAAAAAGAAAAGAAAGAAAAAAGAGAGAAGAAGGAAAAATGAGGAAAAGGAAAAGGGGTAAGAAGAAATGTGAGAAATGAAAAGACAAGATGGTCAAGTCTAAAACACAAAGACCTAAGAGGATTAGGGACGAGTAACTCAAAAAGCCTATTCATCAAGCAGGATCCCCAAAACATGATCGAGATGATTAAAATTGAAAAGCTAGGATAAATGCCAAAGTTCTCCCTAAAAATCTTGATCCCTAAAGAAAATTGCAGCTGACACATAGCTTATAGCCTACCCATAACTCCACCAATTCTAAAAGCCTTTTGATTAAAGGAAATAACTTATCCTTAATAAAAGTTATATTTGAAACTAAGGTAAGAATAATTTTAGTTCTACTTATAAGGTTTTTAACTTGTAAACCTAGGTTGAAGAGTGATTTCATTAATATCTATTTTGAAACCTAGGACTAAAAGCCTTTATTACATTACAATCTGAAAAAGACCTAATGGATTAACTAAACCGAGATCTTAATGAGAAAAATTTAATGAGATATCTTCCAAACAAGAATAAATTTAATGAGAAATTTGCTCTCTTAGACAAAGGTGAACTAGAAGATCAAGATTGTTATGCTAAAAAAGCTTATTGTATGTGTGCAACTTTCTTGGAACCTATAAGGAATTTGAGCCTATTAGTAAATATATATAAAAAAAAAATCCATTCTTTTTCTACGTCACCCTAGTGGTCACTTTTTTCTTCCATATGTCAAAGTCATCAGGATCACCCTCATGGATGATGTCATCCAATTCTTTTTATGTCGAAGGACTTTTTGGCTCCCAATTAAACTATCACTACAAATCTTATGGTGCCCATGGATTATCTACTCTTTAGATCACTACCTTATCTTTAGATTGCTTACTCGTTGGAGCACCACCCTATCTTTGGAGTACATACTTTGGGAGCGCTATCCAAATTTGAAAATTTTGGATTACATGCTCTCAGAGCACTATCCTAACTTAAAAGCCTCAGATTGTATGCTCTCAGAGTGTTATCTTGACCTAAGTTGAAACCCTCAGATTGCATGCTCTTAAAGTGCCATCTTGACCTAAGTCGAAATTTTTGAATTGCATGCTCCCGAAGTGCTATCTTGACCTAAGTCAAAACCCTCGGATCACATGCTTTCAGAGTGCTATATTGACCCAAGTTGAAACCCTTAGATCATAAGCTCTCAGAGCATTATCTTGACCTAAGTTAAAACCCTTAGATCACATGCTCTTGAAGTGTTATCCTAACTTATAGCCTTTGGATTGCATGTATAATGCCCCAAAAGGGGGCTTGGTAGTTTTATCTAAAATCTTTATATCACGTGTAGACCCATGATATAAAGACTACCTTTCAAGTTAAAGGTTACAAGGTTCTAAGTAGTGAGTTTCTAAGGGTGCTTATTCATTTTACTTACATTTGCTTAACTATATATATATATCTACAAGTGATCTAATAGTCTATAGTCACCAAAACCATAGAGAGTCAGAATCACCTACCAAATAATAAGAAAGGGTATCTAATCCTAATAATCGTAAAGCTACAAAATACTTTAAAAGTTTAATTTGACGATAATACTTGTTTTCCTAAACTTATATTCTAATTTCTCAGCACAATAGAGCACTCTAAACTCAAATTCTAGCTTAGTCCTAGCTTTGTAAGAGCTACAAAAGAAACTATTGGGAGGTGAGCTACATGTAGCTTAGCGAGTAACCTTTCTACCTTACTATTAGACAATAACAAGTAAGTTATTTATCAAACATATGAATGCATGTATAAGCATATGCAATGCAAATAGTAGATACAGTCGACCAGTAATTGCATAGAGTAGGATTTTATGCCCACCGTTGTTTAAGTTAGAAAGTATTTAAGCACGTCAAGACCTAAGTATCCATGTCTAATAAGAAATCTCTTAACAATATAACTACCCTTAGCAGTAAACATGGCTTAGCTTCAAGCAGAAGACAGTACTCTTTGAAGCCAAGTAGATCTTAAAGTTCGAGATAAGATCATGTCGCATGAAATACATCGTAAGATAGACAATCACAATACATAATAACAATATGGATCTATCTAAGCATGATCTTCCACTCTACTATATGGTGCTGACACCCTTTAACTCATGCTATAGGATGTAATGCATGTTCGATTTACTTAGAGGTCGAATGTTTATTAATTCCAAATTCATAGGGTGGTTAAGCAAGTATATTCTAGATACTCCAATGCCTTAAGTTCTAATGTAGCAAATAAGGGTGTTTGAAATATCTTAAGATAATTTGCAAGCAAAATCAACTAAAGCAAACACATACAAGTTCCCATATACCCCAACATTAAACAAGTTTGGTTATTATATAGATTAGACGGTATGGTAACTAAAACACATAACAGAGTAAAATAAGGGGTGGTATACTCACTTAGCCTTCAAGTTTAGTATTCTTAACAGTCCTAGGTAGTCTCGAACTTGGTAGCCCAGATTACTTCAATAAGGTAATTAAAGTAAATAAGACTTAACTAAATCCTAATCTATTCCCAAACCTCGCGATAGTTTCCCTATTTCTACTTATTTTATATTTTAATCATAACTTTCTCATTTTAAGTTGGAATTTCACGTTCTTATAGTTAATTTTCATTGTTTTCAAGTGTTCTTTCAGTTGGTGAGGTCCTTTTTGCGTGTTTAGACTTGTAATAATTTGGTTTAGTTCAAATAAATTTGTTGGTCAATGGTGTTTGTTTTACTACTTTAAGATTTAGGCCTAATTTTGGGCTTTGGGCTTAATTTTGGGTGTTGGCTTTTACACTTGACCTTTTGGGCTTTTATTTAGGTATTTTAAGTTCAAGTTTAAGTTTTTTATCAAATTCCATAGCTTTTAATTTAGGCCTTAATGTTAATCTTGTAGGCCTAAATGGGCTCTTTTTACTAGTTTAAGGCCTTAGCCTACCAAGGGGCCTATATGGGATGGGTTTAATAGACTTTTGGACTTATTAGACATTTTATATTTTATTTTATGAGCCTTTTAATTAAGGATTCAGATCTAGTCACTAAGTTATTGGGCTCTATTCTTGTTTCTTTTAAGGGCTTTTGGGCTTATTTCGCATTTTAGTACCTTAAGCCCAACTCTACTTATTATTTTAGGCTTAAGCCACTAAGGGCCTTAAGATAAGTCCATTTGATACTAGAATTCAAATCTATTTCTTTTCATTTATTAGGCTCCTAAACATATTTCTATGGTATTAATAACTAACTAAGCTATTTTAGGCCTAATTTGCATTCTAGTATCCTAAACTTGATTCTAACTTATTCCAATGGGCAAAAAATATCCCAATGGGTCCACTAAATAACCCATTTTACTAAGTGTTTTAGATTTAGTTCATTTCATTAATGGGGTTTCTAACATTATTCCTAAGGCATTAATCACCAACTTAACTAGTTTAGACCATTAACTCATCATTATCCTACTTAACTTGGTTAATTACATCCTAGATCAACTTAACACTAACAATCATGTCATTATATTAGTTATTCAAAATTTATAGCTCATTAAGCCCATCAATAATGGCAGCTAAGTAGGGGTTTTCTAGGGTTTCTTCAACTCCATCCATCTAACACTTATTTTAGTATGTTTTCCTTGTTGTTAATCACATTTCTACTTGTTTTAAGCTAATAACATCACCTAACATGGTGAAAACAAGATGGATACAAGTTAAGGAGGGGGTGAAATGGATGGTACTTAGGGTTTCATAAAGTTTTATTAACATCTTTTTAAGTTATCTATATAAAACTATCTTTTACACTTCTAGAATGTAAATAACAAATTAGCTAAGTACATAAATGAAGGTGTAATTATAAGGCTCTAAAATGACATGTATAAGATTACAACATATTTATATAGTATTTTTAATCTCAAACTCTTAAGATATCATAGATAAAACCAATGTAAATAGAAAACTTAAGTTGGGTGAGCTTTACCTTAAACTGGTTTGCACGAGCACCAACTTTTTTAGGTAAAAACAAAGTCGAAATGTACTTCTTTGGGTGTACAAGTTTGTTTGAAAGAAACTACAATGTGTGTATGACATTTTGGTGGTAGTGGTGGCTTGTGATTTGGCAATGTGTAGTGGTGGTGGCACTAAAAGGCACTTATGTGTGCAGGGAATCCAAGAGCACTTCTTGGTTTTCCTTCCTTCTTTCCTTGATTTTTATTTGGGTTTGTAAAAAGGGTTTCCTAAGGTTTTCTATATGTGAAGAATAGTGTCAAATGAAGGCTTTAGAAGGTTAAAAAGGTAGATATTGTAGGTAAATTATGGGAACAAGAGGTAGCTATTTTGGGATAAAGGGACATGGTCTCCTCTTAGTACTATTGTACCTTGTTTGTTTTTTACCAAACGAAGAAGGATTTTGTCTCCTTAAGGACAAGTGTCCTTCAATTCCCAATTAATCCTTTATCTTTTGTTCTTAATTGAGTTTGACTTGCTATTAATTAAGATGTGATTAGAGGTGGTAGATGGATTAAAGGGTAATTAAGCTAATTGATCGTAATCGTACTTAATTAAGCAATTTAGGCCTAATTTGGATGTTATCAGGGTCTTGCCATAATTTATCATTTTAATTATGTTCTATAACCTATATCACTTCATTTGTTATGGTCCTTTATTATTTGGGACTGATTAGGGTTTTCGAACCTTGTATGAAGTTGGCAATTTGGGGTTTTTTAGCAATTGGAGAGTTTATATATAATTAGTGAATAATTTAAGGATACACTTAAGGTTTATTAGTTGAATTAGGGTTTTAGACTTCCATTTAAGGTTTTACTCAGTCTATTGATATTTTGCAATTATTTTAAGGTTTCCCACGTATTAAGGTTTTGCACATATGATTAAGATTTTAAGATTTCACTCTCTTTAGGGTGTTTCCACTTGTTATTTAAGGTTTATGACTTATGATTTAGGGTTTAATCATTTTATTTATGGATTTTATTATTATATGTTGAGCGGTTCTAGGGATTATCTATTAATACCTGTATTTGACTCCAAGTTTAGATCTAAAAGTTTAAGGGGTTCATATTGTCTCCCTAAGTATAACAATGGTATTCTTAAGGAGATAATTTCATATTATTACTTTGGTTTCATATGATTCATTATTCTTAATTTGTAGTTAATTATGATACAAAACCCAATTAGCAGATTAAGGTATAATTAAGTTTTTTAATTGTAATTACTAGTACACATAGCACAAATTAGGCGCATTTTAAGACTTAATGTGTCAAATTAAGTTGGTTAAGCCCATTGGGTAATCTTATTTAATTAGTTTAAGGAATTGAGACAATTATTGCTACTTGAGTACATTTTATAAGGTAAATTATGGTTTTAGGGCAATTAAGCGATTAGTCTTTGATTAATGAATAGTTTTACTATTTAATTATAGTATAATAGTTAGATTAGGGGTTTTCACTATAGATTAGGGTTTTACAATTTAAAGGCTCACATGTATTATGGTTCTAATTAGGATTCTAGTGTTTGAAGGTTTATTTAAGGACTATAGTATTCATTTTAAGGTTTTGAATTCATTATTAGGGTTATTTATATTAATATTTATTTTTGGCTTAGTTTACCCTTTATTGATTTTTGAGAGCTATCGTGGGTTTCTATTATCAAAATCTTTCCTATTAGCGTTTGGGGTTAGTTTTGTTATATTAGGTTGACATTGGGAGTTAACATTAGTTATTGTCATTTGTTTATATAATTTTAGGGCTTTTGAGTGTAGGGGTTAAATTAGGGCTTAAATTGCAATTTAGTGTTTTAGGAGTTTGAGTCCGGGTTTTTGAGAGTAGTCTTTTAGGTTTGGGGTTAGTTATCTTACCATTGATAAGGATATCTTTCAAGAAATCTTATTAGCTTCCAACCTCTTATCTAGGAAATTTACAAGGATTATAGCATGATCTTAAAGCGCTATCTTGATTCTTTTCCCTCTTTAAATTCTTGTTACACTTGAAGTTTGCCCACCTAATATAAGCCTACTCTTAGAGTGCACTAGATCTTCTTATCTTAATTCCACCTTAAGATATAAACATGCCTAGGTTGGTCAACTCATAAGGGCATGACCAGTCTTTCAATTTCCTTTTAAGATTTTTGCTAGCCCATAAGGGCACAACCCTCTTTCAGTATCTTTTATGTCTTGACTAGATTTTAAAGTGCCTTCTTTCTCTTTCACCTTTCACGATTCACCAAATTCCCAATTGATTAAACCTAAGGTAGCTAGCTAGTTACAATACTCTTAGGGTAATTTCACCTTAAGACAAAAATAGTATCTCTTTTGTCTTTATGATAAAGTTTTACTTAAACTTCAGCACAAAAAGGGCAGTTGTAGATACTCTATTTTTGCCTCAGTTTAATTTTAGGATTTTTTTTTTAAATAAGGAAGGATTTTTTTTTTTTAAATAAGGAAAAAGAGTCTTGACTTAGAAAAAATAAAATAAAATAAAATTTTAGAAAGGCGCAAAAAAGAAAATATAGAGAAAATACAAAAAAAAAAATTTATAAAAACACAAAAAGTACAAAAGTACAAAAAAATAGAGGAGATGGGAAATTAGGATCTATTTTTGCTTAAAGCTATATTTAATGCTTTAATTAATTAATTATTTATTTTATTTATTAAATAAAAGAAAGGGAACTAAAAGAAAGAAGAAGAAAAAAGGGGGGGGGGGGGGGGGGGGGGTGTGATTGGGGTGCTTGGCAAGTACCCAACAGGTGATCATACGCCCCACTTCCTCTAATTCTAAAAGCTTACACTATAGTAATGGAAGAAAAAACTCATGCGATCTCCTCTCCTTTTGATTCGATTAAACCCACATTTTAGCATGATTTCATCAAATTAAATGTAGAAATCAAAAGGAGACATGGTGTACACTCATTTTTTATCTAGAAACATAAATTTTGGAATTAAATCGGGTTTGAAAAGATGGAAAAAAATAAAAAAAAAAGCCTTAAAACCCATTAACTTCAAATCTTTAAATTTAATGCGTTTTTTTACTTTCCAAGCTTAAACAAGGATGGAACACTATAAATTAGCAATTGAGAACTTGTTTCCATCATGAATTTCCACACAACAATCTTAAGTTTCTCTCTCTAGCACAAATTCTCTCTCTCTCTCTCTCTACAAAAGCACCCTCTATAGTGGTTTTTTATGAGAACCACCACCACCATCCACTTCTTCATCCTTAAAAACATAAGACCCAACCCCCCTTACACTACCAAGCACCATTATGAGCAGCAACCACCACCACCTCCATCAACAACCCATCTCCGAAACACCATCAAATGATTGCCTTTAGCCAAGGCACCACTACTAGACTTACTAAACCTAATAAAAAACACATAAAAGTGGTCTTTCCCACTTGGATATCATCTTGAAATGGCCTTCGGCAATCCACTTCAACTACTTCAGCTCTTCACTCTTGATTAAACTTGTATTTGTGCCCGACGCGACTCAACCCGACTCGAGTTTGACTCGACCACTATAGTGCCTAGCTTCGACCCTTGCAAACTCCAGCTTAGTCTGACCCTTTGTTGTGTTGTTTCCTTCTTCTTCTTTTTTATTTTAGTTGTTCTACTTTTTTATTTATGTACTTATTTGCATGATTTATAACTAAGAAAACAAAAAAAAAATTAAAAAAAAAAAGAAGAAAGAAAGAAGAAGAAAAGAGAAAGAGAGAAAAAAAAAAGAAAGGAAGAGAAAAAGGATAGCAAGGCATAGTTTATTTATTTTCTTTTAGTGAAAAAAATAATTAAAAAATATAAAAATAAAGAATAAATGAATAAAAAAGAATGTTCATCACTTAGAAAAATCAACTTTCCATGTAAATGAAATAAAACCCTTTTTCCAAAAGTATGACTTCCTTAGAATTTTTCAATGAACACTCGATCAATTAAGGTCCTTTAGAATTTTCCTTAAATAAAGTTGAACTTACTTAAAATGTAAACTCAATGTTTTTTCAAAATTAAAATGAATCCAACACATTAAAGTTTTTACCAAATGAATTATGGAAGTCCGATCTCGAATAATGGGTACGTAGGTATTCGTACGCAAATACTAAGTGACTTAAAATATAAAAAATTTTATTTGTCCATTTTTTGTAAATATTTGTTCGATTTATCCATTTGTAGATTCGATCATATTAACTCAGTCACATGTGAATATATTTCATTCTTAAGAGCAAATTTGAAAAATAAACTTAATTTCGAAAAGTTAAAAAGTGATACCCGTTAAGGGTTCAAAAAGTTAGCTCCTAGTCATAAAAATCTCTGGTTTTGCACAATCATTTTTAAAATTGATTTTCTAGTAGACCAATGGCTAGGTTAAAAGCGATCCACCTAATTGTTTTAACCTAACCCATTTTTTTCTAACTTCGATTGGGTGGCAACTCTAATGATTTTTTTTTTTTTCAAAAAGCATTTGAAAACCATGTTTTTAATAACTCCTAATTAAGAGTTGGTATTGAATGGGTTAGAGTTTAATATTAATCGAGTTAAGGAAAATAATAAAAATAAAAAAAAAAATCAAGCTTATCATTTACACAACTTAAATAGTAGTTAGATAATCACCATAATCACATGTAGGAGCATCTATTATATACCATTCAGATGAAAATTTATTCCTTATACACACAAATCCTCTTACTTGGCTAGTGGTATGATCCCAAGTTACTTGTTAGCGTAAACTTCCTCCTCCATGATTTCACTTAGTAAGAGTAAGTATTTTTAAGGGTAATTGCTAGTCGTGCGTATGTATGTATGTATGTATTCCTATTATATACTTGCTTGTTGATTTTTAGATCATCTTAAGCTAGTTCTGGTTTAGTCCCTAAATTCAATTTTGATTTAGCTTCTGAATTACTCTCTAATTTGGCCTACTTTAAAATTCTTAATTAGGTACCAATTAACTTACATCTACAGTTCATTAGCTTAAATCTCCTAATATTACATCTAGTTTAGTCATCTAGATTCAATTTACCCAAAAACACTTAAGTATTGTAGCTTCTGAATTTGGTTTGAATTAGGTTCTAACTCACCAAGACTATCTTGCTCACTTATACTATTCCTACTTTTTAGACAAGCCAACCTAGGATCATTATGTTTTAGGGCTCAAATGTTGAGCTCCTAGTAATTAGTAAACGTACCCATTAAAAGTACATTTTATTGAAATTAAATATTATATATACTTTATTTTGGGAAATTAACACCAGAAGAACTCTTCATCTAACTTTTATGACCTTATATTAAAATTTGTCTTAATTCGGATAAAATTGTCTGAAAGTCCTAATTTGTTTTAAACGCTCTAAATGTCCTAACTCATATTAGTTTGTTTAGCAATTAAGGCACTTAATTGACTAAGGTCTCACATTCTAACCCTCCCTTACAAAAAGTTTCATCTTCGAAACTTACTTATATAATGAGTCAGTTTATATACTTATAACTCTAACTTACCACAAATAACTTATGAGAACCTATATACTAACCTTAAGTAAATAATTCAGGGTATTGAGCCCTCATGCAACTTGTAGGTTCCTACATTGCCTCCTTTGTAATGTGTTAACTCCATAACACTTTAACATATTCAATATCCTGATTCCTTAATCTTTGTGTCTTGGTATCTAAAATCTTTACTAGACATTCTACATATGTCAAATTCTTCTTCAGCTTCATAAGTGGTACGTCTAATAGAGTCATAAGATCCCCTATAAACTTTCTTATAGTCGAAACATGGCAAACATTATGAATACCTACCATTTCTTCTAGCAATTCCAACTCATAAGCTACCTTCCTGATTCTTTTCGTAATCTGATAAGGCCTTATATATCGTGGACTTAACTTCCCTTTTATACCAAAACACTTGACACCCTTCATTGGAAATATTTTTAGAAACACCTAATTGACTACATGAAATTCTAACAAATTCCTTCTAACATCTACATAACTTTTTTATCAACTTAAAGCTACCATCATGCATTCCCATATCACCTGTACTTTCTCCTTAAGATCTTGTAACATGGCTAGTTTGATCATAATGGATTGTCGACCTCTGGACCCCTTACTCATGCTTATCTCTAAGGCCTCCAATCTATTACTAGGAGGATTATGTCTCATAAGCTTACCGAAGATGAGCTCTTGTAAGTAAAAGAGCTATGGACGAACTTTCTAATGTCCCAACTCAAACAAAATCTACTCTGCTCAAACCCTTGCACAGTCACCAACTTACCAAGTGTCAAGGTTAACTTGCCAAGTGCTAAGTCTGAGGTTATTACATACCAAGCCCTTCTATTCTAGCCTATAAAGCTATCGAGTGTTGAGGCTAAGTTCATTACATGTTATGCCTGAGGTCACTACGGATCGAGCTTTAGTCTCCCAATGTACAGAACTATAGCATCATTCAATCACCACAATAGCTTCAAGCATAGATTAGCCCCAGTAACACTAGAATCATTTTAGCCTAGATATAACGCCCCAAGATCCCTAAGTATGTATCTAATGAAAGGCTGCCACTTGTCCCTTATATTTCTGATAATTGTACCACATTCCTTTTCATCCTTTGTCATATTTACCTTTTTTCATATATATTAGGAATCTTTTCTTACATTGTCCTTTATGTAATTTTCCATTATTGTATTGTTTCCTTAAAGGACTTAATATAAATAGTCCTTTTTACTATAGTTGAAATCATCTTACACCTTTACAGATATTGAATATACTTGTTCTTATGAGACATCTTTCTCCGAGTACATTTTCTCTCACACTCTTGGCTAATCTTGCCAAGTAGCTTGAGATTAGTGGTGAGTAGACATTAGTATTAGCTTGTCGGTCATATTAGGCAACGTACTAAGTCGTGTTATGTTCATTGGTGATTCATATCCTTTAAGCAACTTCATGGAAGCTACTGTGTTTATCGACTTTCCATTCTTCATTCTTCGATTATTCAAAGGACCCGTTGTTATTACTCCCTACAGTAAGTCTTAGTGATTAACTCAGCTCATAGGTACATCATATAATCTTGATATCAGAGCTTGACATTGCAACTGAAAGCTTAGCATTAAAGTATCTCTTGTTACTATGTATGTTCCATTATACTTTGTTTCTTTAGTGGAAAACAAAGCAAGTTCTTAAGTCACTATGTGAAATCATATTATCAAAGTTATGTGTAATCTTCTTTCAAATAGTAGAATGCCTGAAAGTTTTGTGTTGAGAATGTTAAATCCTAGTGCTCAAGGAGAGATTAATGATGACAAGAGTAATGCTCATGGTCATGGTCGAGTTACTCAATAGACCCCATTAACTACTAACGAGTAGTTATAGGACCTTGTTGCTATTGTGGCCAATTTGGCTATCTTTATATAGAGGCAATAGAGGCTAGGCTACAAGAGAGAATTTTTTAACAAGGCCATAAGAGATAAGTTGAGAAGACAGGTGGGTGAGTGTTAAGTACCCAAAGCTATTAATGTGAACCCAGTTCCACCCTAACATGTTGAAAGGGTTGCGAGGAAGAGACTTGAGTTAGATGAAGTTGAGGAGTATGGGGAGGAGGAGCAGTATAACAAATTCAGAGAACATGAGCATCTAGCCCCTAGAGGAGCCAAGCACCTCAAAGTGTAGATTCTGAGTTTTAATAGGTTTGATAGTGCTAAAAACTATCTAGATTGGGAGGAGGAGATTGAAAAGATATTTAACTCTATACATCTGCGAGTGGTTGCCTTAGAATTTTCTAGGTATGTAGTAATGTGGTGGAAGAAACTGCAAAATGTATGGTAGTGGACTCGATGTGAAATCTAAATGTAGACAAGATGAAGAGGGTTTTGATGAGTAAGTTTGTTTTAGAACACTATGAACACGACACTTTTTGATGTCTTTAAGAACTTAGATAAGGTAGCTGATCAGTGGATGAGTATGTTTGGGAGTTCCAATTGCTAATGATCCGATGTGATGTTGACAAGCTTGAGGCATGAATAATAATACAGTTCATTTCTAGACTAAGGTTTGAAATTGGTAATATAGTGGAAGTATAGAGGCTTGGAAGTCTAGATGAGACAATTTGAGTAGTATATAGGGTCGAAAGGTAGAGGCGAAATCATATCAACTGAGTACCGAGTAGCCAACTTAGTATGTCAAGCAAAACTAGTGTGCCAAGCCGATAAGGATATAACCGAGCTCAATATAGCCCTGAAGTGGATCGCCAACTAAACTGATGATAGCTAAGGAAAGACTAAAGCTGAGGAACCTGAGGTTTAAAAGGATCAAGGTCAAAGCTTTTATGGGAAGACTTGAGAGATAAAGTGTTTCAAGTGCCTTGGTTTCGAACACGTGGCTAGTTAATGTCTTAACTGATACGTTATGACTGTTAAGGGAGAGAAGCCCTAATTTGAAGTAGAGAGTGTTAGTTAAGGTGAAGAAGAAGAAGTGGGAATCGACTTGAAGTAGGAGAGTACTGCATAGTTATATGAAGATCTCTTAGTACCTTTACCACTAATGAGAATGAACAAAGAGAGAATCTCTTCCATACAAACTGTTAAGCGAATAGCAAATTTTGTGCTTTGATCATCAATGGAGAGAGCTGTACCAACATCATGCCATAAAGAGTAGTCGAGGCTCTGAAGTTGCTAACCTACCCTCACCCCAAACCCTACTAGATTCACTTGTTAAATGAGAAGCGAGGTCTACCTATTGTCGAGCAAGTCAAAGTGCTGATCATTGTTGGTGATAGATACAAAGACGAGGTACTGTGTGATGTCCTACCCATGTGTGAGTGCTTCAAACATACTACTTAGTCACCTTAGCTATTTGATTTAAGGCTACTGCATGATGGATATATGAACACGTATAAATTCCAAAAGGATAGGAAGAAGGTTGTACTAACCTTAATAAGCCTTGAAAAAGTTCAGGAGTCGTAAGAGAAGATTTCCTTGTCACTCTAAATGAAGTCCTTAGTGATTTCTCAAGCCTAAATTTCCAAAGATGTTAAGAAGAAAAGTGTGCATTCTTCATGAAGCAAAATATGTATAAATAGTAGGAAAATATATATTACTGAGTATTTGTACTTCATGAAATCCATGAAATACACATTATATTTAGTAAATAGTAGGAATTATTTTTTGGTCATGTAAAACCCTTAAGCAGCATATTAGGTAATGTATTCCATATTACATATTCAAGCTTTATTTTAACAATAAAGAGCTAAAATTTGTAAATAATTATACTTTTCTCAGAATCCACTCTATAAGATATATTTTGATAATAATAAACTCGATAAATCAAGTTAAGTTGGTTTTGTACATTATTTGTTCTAAATTCCTTTAATTTAGCTAAATTAGTAAAATTGTCAACAATTATTGAATAATTCATAATAAATAGTAAACATAATATTTTTTGAAAATTCTTGTTACCATAATTTAATATATATTATAGGAGTGTTACAAAAAAAAAAATTTCAACTCAAATAATGTTGTTTAATATTTTAGAAAATTTAATCAAAATTCGTAATAATAGAGTACGTTCTTAAACAAATATCTTAAATTAATGTTATTACAACAAAATAAAATTATCAGATAAATGTACATATAAAAAAATAACCAAGGGAAACCAAATTTCATAATTTTCTAAGGTGATTTGATATTTTTAAAAATTAAAATAAGATTAGATGGAAAATCAAGCACTTCCCAACATACATACAGTGCTTTGACCACCAGGGTATGTTGACCCACCTTTTCTCTCCTCTAAAAGCTTAAGTCCAAGGCTACATGATGTTGGGTCTTCATTTGCTATAAGAACTTTAAGTGCCATGTTCTTGATTCGAATTTTCTAAATTTGTGTATTTGTTTTCTTAAGAGGGTTTCTAGTGTTTAAATGTCTAAAATGACTAAAGGTAGAGTATAAGTCTTTTTATATAGGTATCACGTCGGTTGGAGGTGGATTTATGGAATCTAAGTGTCCATTTGTTGATTATTTTTATATTATATTGAATGTTAAGCTTTGTTTGATCTTGCCAACTCATCTAGAGTATGTCCTACAATTATTGGGAATATGTCACACCTATGTGGTTGTTTCTAGGTATTTTTTGTTATTTTTTTATAATTTTTTTATTAATTTATTACCTTTTCTATTAATTATTTGGTGTATTTAATAATATATTCGCATATCGAGCCTATAATGTGTACACTACATGACATATAATCACAATATGTGTTACTTGACCTCTAAATATTATTCTTATAAATAAAATAATTTATCTCTAATAGCTTGTTACATTTCGAGGCTCAAATGTCAAGCTTTTAGTAATTAGCAAATGTACCTACTAAAATTATGTTTTATTAAAATTAAATATTTTATATGCTTTATTTTGGGAAATAGACCCCATTAAGACTCTTTGTCTAATTTTTATGACTTTATATTAAAATTTAGCTTGATTCGGACAAAATTGTCTGAAAGTCTTAAATCGTTCTGGATACCTTAAATGTCCTAACCTGTATTGATTAGTTTAGCGACTAAGGTACTCAACCAACTAGAGTCTCACATGCATGCTCTAAAAGCGCTATCCTGATTTAAAACCTTCGGATCACTTGCTTGTTGGAGTGCTACCTTATCTTTGAATTGCATACTCATAGAATGCTATTTCTATTTTAAAACCTTCAAATCACATGCTCTCGAAGCATTATCCTAATATAAGACCTTTGGATTCTATGCTCTCGAAGTACCGTTCTAATGTAAGATATTGGATCGCATGCTCTCAAAATGCTATCCTAATTTAGAACCTTCATATGGCATGCTCTTAGAGCATTATTTTGACTTAAAACATTCGAATCACATGTTTTCAGAGTGCTATCTTGATTCTTTTCCTTTCTTTAAATTCTAGTTGCACTTGAAGTATGTTTTCCTAGTATAAGCCTACTCTTGAAGTGCACTAGTGATAAGTTCACTTGAGGGGAATATCAATATTTTGTATTACCATGCTTAGTTTACGTTTAGACCCTATAATCATGACTCCTCTAAATCCTAATTCCTTAAAATTTTGGAATTGTGATTTATGGAAAGGGCCTAAGAATAAGGATTGAAAGCATGTATTTTTATTTTTTCCTAAAACAACCCCTTCCATTCTCTCTCTCTCTCCGTATATATATCACATAGATGTTCCACTAACACGAATCGTAAGCACTACCATGAATTGCCACAATCACCATGTACTATTACAATCACTATCCACCACCATTACCCATTAACACTTGAATGCACTACTGAATGTACCCCTTACCTCCTCTTATACTCTAATATGACCCAAACCACCACCACATTAAGGGTTTACTCATCATCCAATGGCTATTATCCTAGAGAAGGAACTGCACATCATTTGGTTTGGGTCTATGGAATTGTTGGAGAGGAAAGGGGAAAGATCAATGATGTGTATGTGTGAGAGAGAGAGAGAGAGAGAGTTAATTGCTTCCCATGTTTTCTACTACAGGAGTAGCAAAGGGACGGTTACGGCATGTTCTCTCGTGCTTTAGATAGAGAAATAAAGAGTTAAGAAGAGATGAGAGAGAGAGAGAGAGAGAGAGAGAGTTGAATGTGAAAGATAATGGAGATGGATAGATTGTAGAAAGAGAGAGAGTGGAGAGAGAAAGAGAAAGTAAAGATGGAAAAAGATGTAGGCAAATGTGCCTTAACATCTTCTATTACAAGTTTATTCTTATTACTATATTTTTCCAACTAAACAATGTAATATATATTCCCCCTTTATTCCATTTCAATGAATCTCAATTCCATTCAACGAACTAAATAAGCTCTTAGGTTTTTTTATCTTGATTAGCCATCAAGCTTTAGGATGTGAACCTATTTTTAAAAGCATAGCCTTTTCTTTCACCAGGAGTTATAGGCACTCTTTCCTTTTAAAGATAGCTTAGCTTTATCCCCACTCTTCATCATTCACCTTTGCAAATCCCCTACTGGATCAAAGTTTAGGGTAGCTAGTTGACTGCAGCACTTGCTAATATAATTTATCTTTAGAAAAAAAATAGTATCCTTTTTATCTTTGTGGTAAAGTTTTACTCAAACTTCATTATAAAAAGAAACAGTTGTAAACACTCTATTTTTGCTTCTTTATAAATTTTAGGAATTTTTAGAGTAAAATAAAAAGGTCAAAAAATAAAAAGAGAAAATTTCAAGAAATAGAAAAAAAAAAAAAAAGAGAATAGCAAAAATATTGGATTTTAGGAAAATAAGGATCACTGGGTCTTGCCTTAAGGGTCTTTTATTATTCTCATATCAAAGGGTAAAATTGGCATACGCAATTTGATAAAATTAGAAATTATTCATAAAAAAACAAATTTGATCATGACTTTAAATGGCACCTCTATCGAATTTAAATTGACTATTTTATAAGCAATTAAAGTTTTAAGTAAAGCTGAGCATTGAACAGAACCGAACCCATAATTTTATCAAATTAGTCCATTTTTGAAACTAATTTCTCACATATGCCAAATAGATTTAATAATTGCCAATGGGGATAAATTGATTTTTAAGGACTTAAAAAGCTCAAATCAATTTTCAAGTCCTAAAAACATTGGGCGTTCTATATAATAGGCATAAAAATATATTAGTTATTATTATTATTGAGATATGATAAGAAAGCACATCAACTTAGCTAGTTTGGAGGTTAGTTTGGTTCATGAATATAGAGATCATGGGTTCGATTCTACCTAGTGCCTTAAGCGCAAGTTTTTTCCTTTTTTTGAATTCTACAGGGCATGTATCACAATGTGATTAGAGATGCCCTACCTCCTTTGATTGCTGACCATGGATGTCATTTCCATGTTGAGAAGCTTGAAAATTACAGAAAAAGAAGGAAAATATGCCCTACAACCAACCATGTTTTCTACTCGATTAAGCTCATTATTTTAGCAAGATTTTATCACATTAAATGTTGGAATCAATAGAAGACATATCCTACTTTGAATCTAGACTCAAATTTTGTCTAGAAACATAATTGTTGGGGATTGAATTGGGTCTAAAAAGATAGAAAAATTGGAAAAAAGTGCTAAAACCCATTAATTTCAAATCTTAAAATTCAATATGTTTTTTTACTTTCCAAGCTTAAGTGGAGCTTAAAAACTATAAAAGGGGGCCTAAGGAGCTTGAATCAATCATCCTTCAACATTTAAACACACTCAAACACACACTTTCATAGCTTTCTGTCTCTAATCTACAAGCTTCAATTTCTCTCTTTTAAACCACCATATTTTGGTGATTTTTCTAGCAAAAATACTTACGCTATTAGCTTCTCCACCATCATAAAATCCTAAAACCACTCTTGGTTCGCTTCCAGAAGCCTACAACAAGCTTTACCGTCACTTTCTCTCTTTAGCCCATTTAGACTACCACACCATCATCCCTCAAACCGCCATCTCAAGTTGAGACACCACCACCATTGTGTTTTTCAACTTTGAGACTTAAATTAATCGCTAAAAGATACTTAAGCAACCCTCTACCGCATCTCTCTCTCTACTCAAGCAACCCACTATCACGTCTCTCTCTCTTGACTAAGCTTACATGTAGTGCATGTGCCGACTTGACCTAGCTCCAACATCTATACCTATGCTGAAGTCCAAGATTTGACCTGTGCGATCCATCTGACTCAATCCGCATCTCTTTTCCCTCTTCCCTTCTTATTTTTATTTGCTTGCTTTTTTTTCCCTCCTTTCTTTCTCCATTTTTATTTTTTTTAATTATTTTATATGTTTCCAATTATTGTTTCCTCCTTTATATTTTAATGGTGTGGTAATAAACTAAAACTATAAAGAACTTCAAAACAAATAGTTTTTTTCTTTTTCTCTTTTCTTTTCAAATATTTCTTGTAGATATTTGTTTTTTATAAAAAGAATATACATACATAAAGCACTTTGTCACTTAGAATAATATTTTTTTCCAAATAAATAAAATAAATAATAAGCTTTTTTTTTTTGAAATTTAGGGTTCCTTTTAGAGCCTCTAAAAAATAAAGGACCCTTTTCTAGGGTTTTTCCTAAATAAAATAAAATGGTTAAAAACGTAAATTCAATTATTTTCAAAATTAAAATAAACCAATACACTTAAAGTTTTCTCAATTGTACCATATGAAGTTTGGTCCCCATTAGATGATACATAGGCACTTAAGAGATGATTTAAAATAGGATTTTTTTTTTCCATTTTGTAAATAGATTTATTTTCTTATTTACTTCTCTTTTTTCATAAATAAAATTAATTCTCTTTATTTGTAAATAAATGGTATTTTGAAAAATAAAACTAAATTTAGAACGTTAGAGTGTTACTTGTTTAAGGTATATTAAGTTAGTCCCTAAACTTAGATATCTTGTTTCTTCTAGAAATTCTTCAAAGGATTTTTCAAAAAAAAAAAAAAGAAGAAAAAACTACAAGCTAATGGCTAAATTAGAGTTAATCTTGATTCTAATTTACTCTTTTTTCTAGTTTTATCGGGTGGCAACTTTGATTTCTTAAAAATGTAAAGAAACTAGGTTTTCCTTGACTTTCGTAAAGGGTTTAAATTAAATAGGCATAAAGTATGATTTAAATCAAGATAAAGAATACAAAAACCAAAAAATTAGGCTCAACAACGAGGTTGGTGAAGATATTAGCTATTTAATTGTTAGTATCTACAAATTTTAAGCATATGTCATTATTTTGCATATGATCACGAAAGAAGTGATGCTTAGTTCTATATGCTTAGTCCTTGTGTGTTGGATTAGGCTCATTGTTAGACTAATAGCACTAATATTATCCCATCTAATTGGGATATTAGAGAATTTTAAACCATAATCATGTAATGTTTATTTCATTCATAAGATTTGAGCACAACAAATACCTATAGTGTAAACCCTACTTTTAATGGGCCTAAAGATTTGAATTAAGAGTACTTTCCGAACGTTCCCAAAGATCAACTAAACCAAAAACTTAAGTTTATATTTAGAAACGAATTAAATTTTTACAATTCAAAAGCCAATTGTCGATAAAACCCGAGCTTGAAGAACTGTGAGCTCTAAAGCTACTTAAAACCCTAAACCTTAAAACCATTAAGGAATTTTAACCCTAAATAATTAATCAATAATTTAATTTGAATAATTTCATTCAACTTTAGAAAATTTCACAATCCTATAAAAATCAAATCATAAATTACAAAACAATGTAAGATAAAAATCCTAAAACAATTTTCTATAAGGCTGTGCCCTTATCTTCATGTATAAGCCTTACATATAAATAAGTAGACCAACCAATCACCTTAGATAACTTATCAATTGAGAGTTGGAATTATTTATCAATTGATAACTTATCAAAATCTAATGATAAGACAATTTCCTTATCACTTCTTCACTTATACTACATATGGATAATTTTTCACAAGAATTCATAAGCTTAACTTTAATAAATGTGACAAGACCACTCTATGGACTAAAAAGACTTCCAATGGTAGATCTAAAAAGGGGAGAAAGGGGGGTCATGCACTTGTCATTCACCCATCAATCACTTCTTCTTACACATCACTATTCACCCCTTAATGCTTACATCATCAAGAGTTGCAATTGTTGACTTTGTGTAAGCTACAAGACAACACTTTCAAGGCATTTAAACACTCATTCTCTCTCCATTTCCAACTGGCCACACTCTCCATTATTTCCCTCATTTTCAATTTCACTTTCACTTCATCTTTCTCTCCTTTGAAACCAACATAAAAGGGAGAAACAACTTTACCCCACAAAATCAACTTTCCTTCCATTTTGAAGCTTCACTCACGGCAACTTTTCCTTTTGTTCTTGTGATATTTTCTTCCACCATCTAAGACCTTCTAAGACCCTTAAAACCTTCCACAAACCCCATTCCAAAAGAACAAAAGATTCGGGTTCCAAAAGGTGGCAAAAAGGAGGAGGCAAAGTTAAAAGCTTAAGTGGAACCTTAGTGCACAACCACCAAACTTTGCGTTAAGGACAAGTAAGTGTTTCTTGTGATGTGTAGATTAGTATTTATGTTAGGGGACCTTGATTTCTTGAAGATATAAGTAAGGTTTAAGTTGTTATAGCACCAAAAATCGTTTTAAGAAACAAGCCATGATACCCTTACATGAAGTTGAAACATGAGCATGTAAAGTTGATGTTTTGTAAAGACATTTGTTTAATGCTTTGAATAGAATATTTTAAGCTAAGAAAATCTTGGAATGAGAACTTTAATGGTGGATAAGCATGCTGGACGTGAGGGTTCCATAGTCACTTGGACGTTGATTTTTTTTCCATTAAGTTAAACATGCTCAAATCTAGACTTAAGTTAAGGAAAAATCCATCACATGAAGTTTTATAAAGAAACCAACTTTGTATGACATGAGCTATGATATGGGAGTTATATTAAGTATAAGATCTTTTATTTCTTTATGTGGAGCATGAGTTAAAGGATCATTTGATGGAAGAAAACTTAAGTTAAGATTTGTACATAAGTAGTTAAGTACATAATCTACCACTTAAACTTAAGGAAATGATGAAACAAGTTGAAAAACCAAGTAAGGAGCCCTTGAAACCATCATGAATAGATTTGGAATGTGGGAAAAAGAAGCTCAAAAATATGATAAAAGTGAATGAACAAAGTGAAAAGATCAACCAAAGCAAGTATAGTAAGCATATAAAGCCTAAAACTCAAAACCGGGCCTAAAACTCTCAAAATAAGCCTAGAACTCTAAGTTGGGCCTTCAATAAAAATCTGACCAGCACCTTAAAGTACCAAGAGAGGTTATTTTGAAGCCCATAAGAAATTCACCTAAGGCCCCATAAGCCCACCAAAGTCATTAACTTTAGTTTGAACAAAAAACAAGTCCATTTGACAACTTAAGCCCACTAAAGGGCCCAAGAAGTGGTTGTTAGCCTTAGGAATATAAGTCAAAGTTGTAAATTTGATCTCAAGGAGTATTTTAAGCTTAGGATAAAATGTTAATACCAAGCCCAAAAGATTCCTCAAGTTAACAAAAAGCCCATTTACCAAACAAGGCCCAAAAACACTCCAACACATGAGGAACACTACTGTTCTGACCCATGGACAGAATTGTATACCTCATTTCGAAAATCCAACCTTACTACGTTAAAGTACACTCAAAAACGATGAAGATTGACTATAAGATCATAAAAATCAAATTTAAAACGAAAAAGTTATATACGATTGAACTTTATGTAAAAACTGGGAAAAATTTCGAAAACTAGTCAAGAGTATAACTTAAGGAAAATTTACGTAGTTTCTTAAGTTTGCTTCAATTCCTTATAAAAATTATTTCAATGACCAGGGGACACCGTTTACGGAGACGACTTGCCTCCAGATTACTTTGACTGACCCATATGGCAGAGTGAGTAAATTCCCGATGACTCTTTACTTGATTGTGCTTGTAGAATAGATGCACCTAAACTTATATATATATATTTGGATGCTTGTGGGATATGGGAGATGCATGTGTATGAATTTGTGGATGAATGTAATGACTTGTTAAGTATATTTAATAAGGGGAATTGCTTGCATTTTATATACATATGAATTGTATGGAATGAAATTGTCTGATCACCCTGAAAATCGAGTTAATCACTTATGCAATTAAGAAATCAAAATAAATCATGCATACCCCATATTACATACGGATAACACCGACTGCTGCTTCATGCAGAAGATGGGAAGGGACTCACAGGAATACGAGTTTCCTGCAGGATTGGGCACTAGCTATGCCATTATATATATTGAGTCTCTGTCTGAAGTTGATGGGCTTACTAGGCGCCGGGAGACGCCAATCGTCGGCGAGGGGCTGAGTCTTGTGGCTTTTGCTTAGGGCATGTATTTGTGGACTACGAGGGCCACCACACCGCTAGACTTGAGATTTTAAAAGATATAATTTGATTTTGGTAAAGGAAGTATATATATGTAGAGTTTTGTTTTGGTATGAGCATGATAGTGCAAATGAAATAAAACCTAAGGTCTAGAACCCAGATTTTGGTTTGGGTCGGTTAATTATCTCCAAACCCTGACTTCAAGAGGCGTAATTTTGAGTCGTATGCAGAGCCTAGGTCACTGCATGCGTTGATTGGCATACTGATTGTTCATGCATTCATATGATTGTGCATATAATAAATTTTTGCTATGTGGTACTGACGAGGGCATTTATCTCACTAAGCGTAAGCTTACATACTTATAGATTTTTGTTGATACAGGAGAACCTCTTCGTAAATCCGGGCCGAGGCATGCCCGTAGTAAGTCTCGTATAGAGATGGGTTGGAGCGATCAAAGAGCAAAGATGACATTTTGTAATAGATTATAGATATTTAGATACTTTTATGTTTTTGTGCATAACTTAGATTTTATGCAGTTCCATTATGAACTGCATTTGTTTGTAATATTGTTTTGGTGTGGGTCTCACGAGCACATACAATTAGTTAATTTATAACATAGAAGTAATTTTAGTTAAATTGCTCTATATTACTTGTCTATGGGCCTAGTGGTAACGTAAAGTGGAAGGAGCCTTGTGTGTCGTATGAAAGGCCTACGATCAGCAAGGGGGTTGATAATAGACCTTTATACGGTACACGGCGACCTATCACGACAATGATACTGTTGGGTTGTTATATATAGCCACATATTAGGCCTCGGTGGTTGAGAGTGGTACTGAGTTTTGTTTCTTTGAATGTCATGACACTAAAGAGTTGTCAAGAAAGTGACATGTGCCGCTTATGCTTTTCTAATTGCAAAGTCAGCATCGAAGTATCCAATTATATTAAAATAGGTAAACTTTGGATACCATAAGTCGACTTCAATAGTGCCCATAAGGTACTTGAAGATGTGTTTAACCGTACTTAAGTGAGATTCCTTAGGGCAAGATTGAAATCATGTACATAAACATACATCAAATATGATATTGGCCTTGTATGCGATTACTTTCAAGAGACTACTTAACGTGCTTCGATACGTCTTTTCATAAATTGTTTTTCCGCTATCATCTTTATCAAGTTATAAAGTAGTGCTCATTAGAGTAAGCCTAGTCTTACAATTTTCCAATTTAAACTTTTTCAAGAGCTCCCTAGTATATTTAGCTTGGTTGATAAATGTTCTATTTTCGATTTGTTTGATTTGAAAACTTAACAAATAGTTGAGTTCCTCCATCATGCTCATCTCAAACTCATTTTTCATACATTGATCAAACTCATCAATAAGGCTCATGTTAGTAGCACTAAACAAAATATCATCCATGTAAATTTGAATAATTAACATGTGTGAATTGTGTTGTTTGATAAATAATGTTGTATTAAGTTTTCCTCTAGAAAAACCATTTTTTATTGAGAAGCTACTTAATCTTTCATACCAATCTCTTTGAGCTTGTTCTAGTCTATGTAAAGCCTTATTGAGCTTATAAACATGATAGGGGAATTCACTCTCTTCAAAGCCCGGTGGTTACTCTATATATACTTCTTCTTTAACGTAACCATATAGGAATGCATTCCTAACATTCATTTGGAATAATTTAAAGTTTTTAAATACGACAAATGCTAAAAGTATCCTAATGGCTTCTAATTTAGCAACTGAAGCAAAGGTCTCATTAAAGTTAATTCCTTCTTCTTAATTGTACCCTTTAGCAACTAAGCGCACCTTTTTCCTTCTTACTATCTCGATTTCATCTAACTTATTCCTAAATATCTATGTAGTTCCAATTACCGATCTATCATTTGGCTTAAGCATTAAGTCCCATACCTCATTTTTAGTGAATTGATTTAGCTCTTCTTACATTACTTGAATCTAAAATTTATCTTCTAGAGTTTCATTAATATTTTTACATTCTAGTTGAGATAGGAATATTACATTGCTTAAGTTTCTTAGGGATGCTCTAGTTTGCACCCTATTAGATGGCTTACCTATGATTAAGTCCTTAGGGTGATTTTTCACAAATCTCCATTCTCTGGGTAGGTCTATGTTAGAATTATCAATGTTTTCATCTTCCATAAAGATTTTCCTTTCCTTTGATTTAGATAGGTCATATCAAGATTAAAACTATCCAATTGAGCATCAATGTTATCAATTTCATCATTAGACTCTCTACATGCAAATGTATTATTGAATGCAACATGAATGGATTTTTCTACAGCTAAAGTTCTCTTATTATAAAACTCTATTTACTTTACTTGAAAGGGAATAGACAAGGAAAATACCTCCATTTGATTTCGTGTCAAATTTGCTGAGTTGCTCTTTTCTATTGTCGAGTATATAGTGCTTTGTACCAATGGAGTGGCAATATGATATGCTAGGTCTTTTACTTATCCAAAGCTCATAGGGGGTTTTCTTAAGGATTGACCTAATGAAAATATGGTTTGATACATAATACGTAGAATTTACCGCTTTGGCTTAAATATTCTTAGGTAAGTTATGTTCATAAAGTATAGTCCTAGCAATTTCTATAAGAGTCATATTTTTCCTTTTGGTGACTTCATTTTGTTGTAGAGTTCTTGGTGTTGAGAATGTGTACTCTATTTCATTTTTTATTTTAAAAGTCTTCCATTCCATAATTTTCAAATTCTCCCCCATAATCACTTTTTATAAAAACAATTGAAAGACCTTATACATTTTGGACCTTCTTGCAACATTTCATGAATACAAGATATGATTTGTCTTTGTATGCAAGGAAGAAGATCCAAGTGTATCTAGTGAAATCCTAACTATGATCAACTACATCTTTTTGCTCCCAAACTTAAAGTTTGAGTTAGATTAAATAAATTTGTCAAATATCTCTCATGGATTTTAATGATAACAAAAAAAGATAAATGCTAATGAATTGTTAAAATTGTAGGTATTTAAAAGGGTTCTCAGAAAGTTAAAAATCGCAATCTCAAAAATATTAAAATTGCAAACTAAGTTATCTTTGGAAACTTATTCAGAAGATCTTACTTGATTGAAAAAGAGACTAGTCTGAAAATTTTCAAAAACTTTAAAAGTAGAAGTAGGATAGCACTTTAGATGCCTATTCAAAGACTTTGAAGAAATGAAGAATTGATACTCTTCAGAAGGTCATTAAGAAAGTTGATTTAGAAATATATGACATTTAGCTTTAATTAGATTCGAATTCAATAAGGTCTAGTTCTACTAGATTGAGTGTATTAGCGAAATATACTTAATCCTGTCTCACTAAAGATAGTAACAAGATCCATGGGGATTATTGAGCAAATTTATTTTTGGTAAATCAAGATATGCATAAGTATGTATAAGGATAAGGTTAATTTGGATTTTGTGGAATTTCAAATTTTGAATATGAAGCTTATCTTAAAGTTGCTGATAAAGCATATCTCTTCGTTAAATTTAAGTTGGAAGGTTATTTGGTGGTTCCAAATTGAAGTATATCTAATCGAAACAAGATAAAAAGAGTTTTTTTTTTTTTTTAATTTCAAAATACCGAGATCTTCTCAAAATATCTAAGGATTATCTTTAACAAATAATGGTTGGATAAATACGAAAGTAAAGATAATCTTTAACAAATTAGCAATTGGAAGATTTCAATATAAAAAGAGAAAGGATTCAAAACATCATTTAACAACTCTGGAAAAAGTTTTCGCTAAACAAAATGTCATATTTAGATTCTACCCTCTGAAAAGTCATAGAAAGTCCTTTAGCTACTAGTTAAGAAAGTTGCATCGAAGCAAACAATACAATAATTATTATTTCTCTTTAGAGTGAAATTAATTAAGATTTATATTTTTATTCGCACTTGTAATTTGTAACTTTTATTTGTTTTTTGAGTGTTGAGACAAGTTCATTTGTATTTTGTAGATCTGTAATTAGTCTAGAATGTAGGATGGTTAGATAGGCAGAGCATAGTGTTATAAAGTCCATGTGTAACGAATGCTTATAACATTTTTGTGATTTTAGTTTAGTGGATCAAGTGGAACGGCATCGATAAAGTAGACTAGGTCCCTAGCATTAGAGCTAGAAGAGAGTAGTACGTAAAAAAGGTTGAAGCTCTATAAATCTTCAACTTAATATTCTCTTTCTTTACTCTTTTAATTTGCTTTATTAATTGTTGTGTGTTGAAATATTAAAATATCACTATTCACCATTATAAGTTGTTAAGAGGGGGTAATTTTATTTTTTTTATATCGAAAAGTTTTCAAAAGTTTAAAGATATCAATTTACCCCCTATTCTTGATATCTTATACAAGACCAATAATTGATATTAGAGCCTCGCTCTAATATGTTCTAGAGTTCAAGATCATGGGTGAACCAAGTGATAGTTTAATAATTGAACCTGGCAAGGCACCATTTTTTAATGGAACCAACTTTCCCTATTAGAAATTAAGGATGGAGACTTATATGAAGGCATCATATTATCAAGCTTAGTAAATTATTTTTACAAGAGATCTCAAAGTTCTAATCATGATTACATCAAGTGATGATATCACCAAAGCAGAACTCAATTCAAAGGTTAAAAATCTTTTGTTGCATGCTATTGCACAATCAAAATTTTATCTAATTGCTTTTGCATCTTATACAATAGCTAAATACATTTTGGGACACTTTAGTGCAAACCTATGAAGGCACAAAAACAATTAAGGATACAAGAATCAACTCACTGGTTAAATAATATGAAAGAAACATTGTGAATTCTTTCTACTGAAGAAATCAAAGACTGTTTAAGTAGATTTACTACTATAATTAATGAATCGTCTTATCTTGTTAAAATAATTAGTGATGCAGATATGGTGTGCAAGATGTTAAAGATTCTTCCCAAAATTTGGAATACAAAGAAAACTGCCATAGAAGAAGCTTGTGATATAAAAACATTAACTCTAAGTCAATTACGTAGCAAGCTCATGACATATGAAATTGATTTACTCAAATTCGAAAGTACTTCGGAAGATACAAGGAAAAGGACAATAGCCTTCAAAGCGAAAGAAATAGATATTGATTCAAAAGAAGAAAATTCATTTGAAGAAGAATATGAGGATGTGACACTCCTAACATGAAAGCTCAACAAATGGCTCAAGAAAAAGGGTAAGAAAATGTTTACTAAAAGATTTACTACTATTAAGAATCGATTTGTTGATACAAGAAAAGTTGTTAAAGAAAAAGAAGAGAAAAAGTTCAAAAAGGAAATTATTTACTATGATTACAAGAAGCTTAGGCATATCAAATATGGATGCCTTATGTTAATTAAGAAAATGGAGAAATTTAAGAAGAAATGCAAATCTCAAATGACAAAATAGAGTGACTTGGATGATTTAGAAACTGAATTAGAAAGTTCAGAAGAATGCAAGGAAGCAAATCTATATCTTATGGCACGTTTTGAGGTAAATTCTAAAACTAATTTTGATTCTGATTTAGAAGTATTTAACGATATATGTGCTGAAATTAACAAACTTCTCAAAGCTCTTTCTAAGTTGAGTAACAAAATATCTAAGCTTGAATCTAAAATAAAAACATTGAGAACCAAAAAGCATGCACTTAGACAATCTAATAAGCTGCTAGTAGATGAGAATGATTTCAAAGGATTGCATATTGCCCGTGAAGCCTTAGTCAATGAAAGTATTATTCTAAAAGAAGAAATAAAAAATTTGAAGAATCATGTAGAGGATTTATCTAAGTCAATCAAGAATACATTCTGCAAGTTTGACGAAAGTGACAAGAAGTTACAAATGTTGATTTTTAGCCAAAGGATGGATAATTCAAAATCTGGACTAGGTTTCGAATTTGGAGATACATCTAAAACAAAGAAAGAAATAGTTTTTGTTAAATCAAAAGATGAAAATCAATAAATGATCAAAGGTAAGGAAAATAACAAAGCATTTGTACCTATTAGAAAGTATAAGAGAAAGTTCTCTCAAAACAACGATAAGTATCGCTTTAGAAGGTACAACAGAAGCTTGAACAGAGGGTATTTCAAAAAGAATCCAAATCAAAGGAAAGTGGTAAGTAACAGGTATATTGAGCAAAAACCTTATGCTTGTTTTCTTTGTAATAAAATAGGTCATATAGAGAAATATTGCTTTTACAAAAAATACAAGCTCAACAATAATCAAGGTTCAATTCAAAAGATGAGCTTAAATTTTCATGGACTTAAGCTTCACTGGGTTCGTAAACAAACTTGATTATGCTTTGGTATGTGCAAGATTATGAAGTTAAGATAAAAGGAATGTGGTATCTTGATAGCGGATGTTGAAGACACATGACTAGTGATGTTTCATTATTCACAAATCTGGAATGGAAGGAAGATGGTTATGTAAAGTTTGGTAACAATGGTAGAGGTAAAATAATTGTGGTAGGATCAATTGGTTTGTTACCTTATTCAATCGAAAATATATTGTTAGTTAAAGGATTGAAACATAACTTATTAAGCATAAATCAGTTGTGTGATAAAGGATATATAATAGTTTTTGAACATGATAATTGTGTTGGCTTAATAAGGACGGTTTTAAGTTGTTTGATGGATTTAGAAGGAAGAATGTTTATCTAATTAAACCATTCAAAGTATCATCTAAAAGCTATTTAATTTTAGTAAATGATTATGCTATGTTTTGACATAAAAGTCTAGGACATGTGAACTTTCAACAATTGGAGAACTTTCTTAAAAGAACTTAATCCTAGGTTTACCTAAATTGCATACTCATGAGAATATTCGTTGTGCTGCTTGTCTTAAGAATAAAATGAGTTCATCTTCTCACAAGAGTAAAAAGATTATCTTTACTTAAAGACCTTTAGAATTATTGCATTTAGATCTATTTGGTTCAACTTGCACTCTAAGTTTAGGAAGAAGTAAGTATGGACTTGTTATAGTAGATGATTTTTCTAGATTTACTTAGATCTCATTTTTGTGTCATAAAAGTGATGTTTTGAAAAGTTTTGAAATCTTTTTTGAAAGAGTTGAAAATGAAAAGGCCTTTCCATCATTAATCTATAAACTGATCATGGCAAGGAATTTGAAAACTCATATTTTATTTTGTTTTGTGAAGAAAAAGGCATCACTCATAATTTTTCCATACCCTATACTCCACAATAAAATGGAGTAGTTGAATGCAAAAATAAGACTATTCAAGAAATAACGAGAACTTTACTTAATGAAAGCAATATAGTTGATCATTTTTTGGTAGAAGAAGCTTTAAAAGCTTATTATATCATAAATTGGGTATATGTAAGACCTTTGACAAATAAAATTGCTTACGAGATTTACAAAGGAAAGAAACCTACCGTTTCATATTTTCACACATTTGGTCACAAGTGTTTTGTTAAGAAAACAAGAAAAGTCTTGGAAAAATTTGAAAAGAGAGCAAATGAAGCTATCTTTATAGGCTACTCTTTGAACTTAAAAGCATACTAAGTATACAATAGAGAAATAAAAGTCATGAAAGAATCAATAAATGACAAATTTATTGAAGAAACAAGCCATGAAGAATCGAATGATGAAATTCCATTTGCTTCAAACAAAAAGAATACAGTGCATCCTGATTCTAAAGAAGGAAAGACAAAACCTCCTTTAGAAGGTACTTCAGAAGCTTTAAGGATGCTTGATGAATCCAAAACAAAACCTGAATCAAAAGGTACTTAAAAAATTGATACCAGGTTTGTTGAAACACATTTAGAAGGTAAGTTAAAAGGTTCTTAATACTTTCATTCTCTACTATCAACTTTAAAATTTAAAATTGATCATCCTCCTAAGCTTATAACTGGTAATGATAAGTCTGGAATAAGAACAAGATCAACGTTACAAAAATTTGAAAATCATTTTGCTCTAATATCTAAAATTGAATCTCATTCAATGGATGAAGTTTTAAATGATAGCAACTGAATCTTAGCCATACAAGAAGAACTCAGTCAATTTCAGAGAAATTAGGTTTCAAGTTTAGTTCCAAGACTTGAAAACAAGTCAATCATTGGAACTAAATGGGTATTTAAAAAAAAAGTAGATGAATATGAAAAAATAATTAGAAACAAAGTACGGTTAGTAGCTAAAGGTTACTCTCAGGAAGAAGGAATAGACTATAATGAAACTTATGTTTCTATTACTAGATTCGAAGCTATAAGATTGTTACCTACTTTTGCTTGTTTGAAAAATTTTAAGTTGTCTCAAATGGACGTAAAAAGGTGCTTTTTTAAATGGATTCATAAAAGAAGAAGTATATGTTGATCAACCCCTTAGATTTGAAGACCCCTTCCAAACAAATCGTATGTATATGGACTTAAACAAGCTCTCTATACTTGGTATGATAGATTAAGTTAATTCTTGATTAAAAATGACTTTTAAAGAGGAAAAGTAGATACTACACTTTTCATGAAACATCATAGAAAAGATATGCTAGTTGTACAAATCTATATTGATGACATTGTTTTTGGCACAACTAATGAAATATATTGTCAAGAATTTTCAAGATTGATGTAGGCAAAATTCAAGATGTCACTCATGAGTGAATTAAACTTCTTCTTGGGATTACAAATCAAACAATTGGAGAATGGAATATTTATTCACCAAGCGAATTACACTAAACATATATTGAAGAAATTTGGTTTTAAGAATACTAAGGATTCTTCAATACTTATGGGTACCTCAATAAAGCTTGACATCACAGGTAATGGCAAAAAGGTAAATGAATAACTCTATTGAAACTTAATTGGATCTTTATTATATCTAATTACTTTATGCCCTAACATTTTATTTAGTACTTGTGTGTGTGCTAGATTTCAAAGTTCACCAACTAAAATATACTTAATTGTAGTTAGAAAGTAGTGCATAATTAGGAATTTGGTATCCTAAGAGTAAAAATTTTGATCTCATAGGATATTCAGATGCTAACTATGTAGGTTGCAAAGTAGATAAGAAGAGTACCTAAGGAACTTGTTAGTTCTTAGAAGATAAGTTAGTTTCTTGGTCTTCCAAGAAACAAAATTATGTTGTTCTTTCAATTGCAAAAGCTGAATGTGTATCTATTGGAAATTGTTGTGCATATATACTTTGGTTAAAACAATAGTTGCATGACTATGGAATAAGTTATAAAAATATGCGCATAAAATGTGATAATACTAGTTCTATTAATCTAACAAAAAATCTAGTTCATCACTCAAGGTCATAACATATAGAAATAAGGCACCATTTCATTCGTGATCATGTAGTAAATAATGATGTAAGTGTTGATTTTGTTCCAACTAAATATCAATTTGTTGATATTTTTACTAAGCCTCTAGACAAACCAAGGTTTGAATTTATTCATAATAAGAAAGGTGTTTGTAATCTTTTTTGTTAATTTAGAGAGCATTTTTATCAATTTTCCTTGTTTGTATATTATTTGAACACGTGCAAAGTTTTTTTTTTATTTTTTGGACATGAAAAGATTTAGGGCCTTAGCATGTCCTTAGTGGGTCCTCAAAATCCTCTTTAGTGAGTCCATTAAACTAGCCTACTCTCTTATGGTTAAACACCATTAACGCTGGTGGTTTAATTCTCCATACTTTATAAAAGCCTTAGATTATTCCTCTTCTTCTCATCTCATCTCATCAAGCTCTTCATTTGTATCTCTCATGTTTTTCTTTCACCCAACTTCTACAGTACCCAGAAAATTTACCTGCATTGCTATTAAGGGGATTAAATCCAAAATTCAAACTGATCCTAAGAACCCCATTGTTCTTGATGAATAAGAGATAGACACCATTATCCCTATAAACCTGATACCTAATCTACTCTCCAAAACACACTAAGATTCATCTGAAAAAACCTTAACCCTAGAACTTTATGATAAACCATTGGAAAAAGCTACTCAAGAAGTTAATTAAAAGAATGGCTTTGAGGTACATGCTGAACAAGTTTAGGAAGTTAATCTAAAGACTAATCAGGATGTTCAAGAATCTAGGTCATCTAAAGAAGTTACTGAATCTGAAGGTTTTGATCCCTTGGGCAAACCATCTAAAGAAAAATTTGAAAGAAATCCTTTTGAACGACCCCCTATACTTAAACCAAAGAAAACTTCTACGAAAGTCTAAAATTGCTACTCCAGTAAAGAAGACGTTAAAAGCTTCCAAAAATGTGCAAAAGTCTTCGAAAGTAAAGACTCTAATTCCCTCCTTCAAATCAAAAGACAAACTTAAGAAGAGATACAAAATAAAAGGTAAAAATCTCTCCATCAAAGATTCTTTTTATTTAGACTTAGAATTGTTTGATAAGAACGGTTTTTACTGGAAAGAATATTTGGATAATTTGGATTTAAATGGTCTAGTTGATATGCACAGAGTGATATATGGAGAATTAGTAGATGAGTTCTATAGGAAGCTTAATAATAAGAATCAGGAAGTGTGGAAGTTAGTTGTACTAGGCCAAAAGATAAGAATCACAAAGAAGAACATTATGACATGCTTCAACCTTAAAGAAGTACATGAGGATGAGAGCTTAGTATTGATGACAAAGGAGAATTTATTCATAGAATTGAATGATGAAGTTGAGTTGGGAATAGGAAGAGATATCTTCACTACTGAATTTGAGTTGTTAGTTAGAATTTTACATAAATTTATCAACTCATTTATATTGCCTAGGAAGGGTAGTGCAACCTTTATAACATGAGAGGATGAACTAGTTATTTTGACAATGCTAGGGAAGAGAAAGGTAGATGTTGTGAAACTCATGATGCAACATATATGGTAGCATTTGGATATTAGGCCATATGGAAATTTGTTGATGACTCCTTTTAGTTTCAAGAAATTAAAAATTCTAGGAGAAGCAAGTTGCCCTTTTTTCCCTATTAAACTAGGTGAAAGAATCTTTAAATAGATGGGGATTTATCTGAATGACAAGCTTTAGCATTCAAATAATGGAGGAATTTTTATTCATCCCTCAAATCTTGGAAGAAGGATAATAACAATCAAAGGAAAGAACAATGAAAAGAAAAGGAAGAGAGGAAAGGAGCCAACTGAAAAGGAACAAAAAAGGAAAAGGGAAATTGATTAAAAAAAGATTAGGTCGCATAGAATTTAGGGAGCCAACTGGAGCACCTTCTGATAGTGATTTAGAAAGTTCAAAACTACAGCCGATTCACTACAAACAAGGGGAAAGCTTAGCTTTTGTTGAACAACTTTCTAAAGGAATTAAGGAAGTTATAGGAAAGTTAGTGTAGGATCAGATTACTAGAATGGAAGACTTATTCAAAGCTTAGGTCAAGGAAATTGTTACTGAATCAAATTCTAATAACCAAGCTCATCTTGCTATTTTTTTTCTAAACACATTGCATAGACTCAGCCAACTGAACATCTGTTCCTATCTCTGATCCTCACCTCACACCCATTGAACCATTTGTTCCTATTTCAATTACCCTCCTTACACCTCCTGAACTTGATCTCCCTACTGTTTTCTACTCAACCAACAAATCAAACTAATTCCATCCCTGTTCCAGCTTCGGATAATACTCCTATCATCTCTCCACAATCTCTTGACAAATCACCTTAAATTTCTACACTCGTTTTCAATCCTGAAGAGCAAATACCTCCAGAAGGAAACATAGAAACTCTCTTTATAGCTTTTACCAAAGAAGTTTCTCCATCTATTCTTGTCTAAAACATACCAACCTCTAACAAAAGCAAAGAATCAACTTCCTTTATCACAACATCTTCTGAAGCTAATCTGTCTCTTAGCAAAGCTCTTACAACTTATTCTGGCAGATTCAAACTCTGTGTTAGGAAGAAAACTAAGAGATATAAAACATGATTGGCTTTGTGATTCTCTTTCTCTTGTTCAGTATTTTAGTTTTAGTTGAACTATACGTTAGGATATTTTGTAAGTCCTTCTATAGACTTGATTCTTGTCATTTTTGTTATTTTTGGACTTAGTTATGATATTTCTTTTAATCATTGCAATATGATCTTTTATTTTTGTTATTTCTTTAATCATTCTGCACACTTTATAAAGATTAAGGGGGAGTTTATTTTGCACTGTATATTAATCAATGATGATAACAAAAAAGGGAGAGAGAAAAACCAAAAACAGTTGTGGTTTGCACGTTGTACGACAAAATGATAATGTGATTGTGATTTTTTTTTTAGCTTAATTGAAAAAGAGACTAGTTTGAAAATTTTCAGAAAGTATTTTAGAAGCTTTAAAAGTAGAAGTGGTATAGCACTTCAGATGCCTGTTTAGAGACTTTGAAGAAAGGAAGAATTGATACTCTTTAGAAAGTTATTCAGAAAGTTGAACTGGAAATATATGACATTGAATTTTAATTAGTTTTGATTTCAACAAGGCTTAGCTCTATTAGATTGGGTGTATTAAGAAAATATACTTAATCCTATTTCACTTAAGATGATACCAAGATCCATAGGGATTTTTGAGCGAATTTATTTTTGATAAATCAAGATATGCACAAATACGGATAAGGATAAGGTTAATTCAGATTTTGTAAAATTTTAAATTTTGAATATAAAGCTTATCCAAAAGTTGTTAATAAAGTATATCTTTTTGTCAAATTTAAATCAAAAGGTTATTTGGTGGTTGCAAATTGAAGTATATCTGATCAAAATAAGATAAGAAAAGTTGGTTTTGAATTTCAAAATACTGAGATCTTCTTAAAATATCTAAAGATTATCTTTAACAAATAATGGTTGGATAAATATGAAAGTAAAAATAATCTTCAATAAATTAGTCATTGGAAGGTTTCAATATAAAAAGAGAAAGGATTCAAAACGTCATTTAACAACTCTAGAAAAAGTTTTCACTACACAAAAAGTTGTGTATAGATTTTACTTTCTGAAAAGTTATAGAAAGTTCTTCAGATACTAGTTAAGAAAGTTGCACTAAAGCAAACAATATAATAATCATTATTTTTCTTTAGAGTGAAATTAATTGAGATTTATATTTTTATTCTCACTTGTAATTTGTAACTTTTATTTGTTGTTTGAGTATTAAGACAAGTACATTTGTACTATGTAGATCTACAATTAGTTTAGATTGTAAGAAGGCTAGATAGCAGAACTGAGTATTGTAAAGTCTATGCGTGATGAATGCTTATAATCTTTTTATAATTTTAATTTAGTAGATCAAGTGAAATGGCACCCATAAAGTAGACCAAGTCCTTAGTAGTAGAATAGAAAGAGAGCAGTAGGCAAAAAACTGAAGCTATATAAGTCTTTAGCTTGATATTCTTCATCTTTACTCTTTTAATTTGTTTTATTAATTATTGTATGTTAAATTATTAAAATATTACTGTTCATCATTATAAGTTGTTAGGAGGGATAATTTTATTTTTCTTATATCGAAAAGTTTTTAAAAGTTTAAAGATATCAATTCATCACCACCCCTTTTGATATCTTATATGGGACCAACAAAATCCATGTGCAATAGTTAGAGTGGCTTACAAGTTGAAATGGCATCTTTTGATTTAAATGATGATTTTGTTTGTTTGCCATATTAATATGCTTAACATATTCTATCTTTATCAAAACTAATATTTGGTAATCTCTTAACAATATCCTTTTTATCTAGTTTTAACAAGATATCCATGCTAGCATGCCTTAACTTTGTATGTCATAACCTACTATCATTGTTTTAAAAGGATAGATAAGTTTCAAGCGAATTTGAAAAGATATTGAAATTAATTTTATAAATGTTTTCTTGTCTATACCCCTCGAAACGGATTTGGTCATTGCTAATGTTTTTAATAGAACACTTTGATGCAAAAAAAAAAAGTTACTTTATGTCTAATATCACACAATTGGCTAATGCTAAGAAAATTATGTTTCAAATTGTCTAATGTAACATATTTTTAATAGTGAGATCATTATTAATAAGAGTGTTACCTTCACTAATCATATGTACCTTCCACTTATCTCTAAAGGTAATACTTCATCCATCCTTCAAGTTTAAGGATGCGAGCTTAGATAAGTCTCCCATTATGTATCTTGAGCAACTATTATCTAAGATCCATTTGTTGTTTCATCTTGAAAGATCATATAAGACAAATGGTTATTTCTTTGGTACTCATTTTAGTTTGAGTCCTTTGGGGTTAGTTGCTATAACATAAGCTTGTCCCTTAGGGACCAAAACCATCTTGCCTTTATAATTTAAAGAGAGATTACATTGTATTGCATATGTGTAATATAGCCATATTTACCATAATAGTTACAAGCTTATTTGAGATTTTTACAAAGTAACTCTTATAGTACTTATAAATATTTTCTCTACTATAGCCAATTCTGGTTTTATCTAAACCTAGCTTTTGAGAGCCAATGAGCTTATCTAAAATCTTTTTCCCATCTAAGAATTTGGCTATAATCTTCTTGAAATCATCTAGACTAGATTTTAGAATTACATTCTCAATTTCTAATCTTCCTAATTTATTGACCAAGCAATCATCATCATTATTCCCATGTTTTAAGCTTTCAACTTTCTTTTCAAGTAAGCCATTTGCTTCCTTTAATTTGCTATTCTCTTCAACAAGTTCATTAGTTTTAGAGTTTGATTCTTCATTTTTCTTAGTCAATTTTTTTACTTCCATTCTCAAGTGCACATTATCTTCTTTTAGCCGTTCCTTTGCATCTTCAACTTTATTATATTCACTCTTAATGACATCAAACTCATCTCCTACTTCATTCATCATTTGTTTCAAGGCTTTGCTTTTTTTTTCTTTTCTTTTCTTTTTTTTTAGTAGCTCATAATACATGTCTTTAAGTTCATCAAAAGAGAAATTTTATGAAGTGGAGCATACCTCATTATCAATGGCAAATCATGTTTCATTGTCGGAATCACTTAAATCATCATCACTTTAAGTGGTAACCATGGCTTTTTTCCTTAACTCCTTGTTGGCCTTTTTGAGCAATGGATAATATTATTAGATGTGTTGCGATTTTTGGTAACTATAATGCTTGATCACCTCCTTCTTTTCCTTATTGAATTTTGAGGTATTTCAATTGCTATTCTCGTCCTTCAACTTCTTGTTGAACTTAACAAACATTTTGAATTTTCTTGCCACCATGACAACATCATCATTGTCAACGATTTTCTCCCCACTTGTGCTTTTTTTTTTTATTGCTTTTAAACCAATTGTTTTCTTCTTGAAATCATCTTCTTATCTTTTCAACATTTCATATATCTAGAGAGTTTTGAGAAGTTGCTCCTTTAGCATTGTGTTGAGGTCATGAGCTTCCTCAATTATAGTTCTCTTAGCTTCCTAATCCTTTGGTAATGACCTAAGGATTTTGGAGTTAATTTCAAGACTAATAAAGGATTTGTTAGGGATACTCAAAGAATTGATGATGTTAATAAACCTATTATGCATTTCATCAATGGTCTTATTTAGATTCATTTTGAAAATTTCAAATTGACCATACAATAAGCTAATTTTAGTGTCTCTTACCCTACCAATGCCTTCATATGTATTTCTTAATTCATCTCATGTTTTCTTAGTACTTTTACATGTATAAACTCTATTGAAATAATTCTCATTTATAGCACAATGGAGAATATTCATTGTCATGTCATTCAAATCAAGCAACTTCCAATTATCCTTGATGTAGCTTCTTTCTTCTTTCCCATCTATTTTAAATGGTGCTTGATCAACTATTTATCATAACAATCTATTTTCAACTTTAAGAAATATTGTCATTATACATTTCCAATATAGATAATTACTACTGGTTGGAAGAGGAGGTCTATCAATTGCTTGTCTTACTAAGAAACCTAATGCATTAGAAGATATGATCTTTACTTTAATATATGATTAAGCAAATGATTAGAAACTAGCTTTAATATCAATTGAAGAACATTAGGCTAACACTCAAGAGGGGGGAAGTAGGGGGGTTAATTGAGTATTATGACAATTTTTTATTTCTTATCAATTTTTAATCACAAATGCAATCTAACTAGTAAATAAGATGAGCAAGTAGTAATGATCAATAAGAATTGTAGAAAAATAAAGAGAAAGGAATAGAGAAATCGAGCCCAAATATAACATGGAGTTTGGACTACCTCCTACTCTCTACAGACTAACAATCGTCTCCAATCGAAGACTACACACCACTTTATTAATCTCACAATTTAATGCTCCAAGAGCTATACAAGCCACCTCAATCACAATTACACACAGTGATTACACAAGTGTAGTACTTTTTCTCTCTAAGTTTTGTAATGAATAAACCTTCAAGTACTATAAACTTGATTTCTCTTAATTGGTAGCAAATAAAAGTATAAAAGACAAATTGTAAGTAATAGGGGCAAAAAATGTAAGAGAATGTCTTTAAATTGTATGTGAATATCAATTCTTAATTATCTTAGCTGAGTTGTTAATCATTTATATCATCTCTACAAATTTTTCCCGTTACTTTTATTAAATGCTCAAACGGCTAGTTAAACTAAGGTCATTGTCATGATAGCATACTTGCTTACCATCGGTAAGCTTTTCTTCTATTGATACGAATGCTAGCAACTCCCTACTACCATGCTAGCTTAATGATTAGAACCAAATTCATCTTTCATTTTAGAGCTCCAAGTTATCATGCTAATAAGTTTCTATTACTATCAAGATAGTAGTGTAACTAACAACACTTTCACCTACTTCCAAGCTTCAAATATGCAATATACAAACACTATTATAGAATTCATCTTTAAGTAAAACAACTTAACTTTCAAGTCTAGTGTTTTAGATATATTAAAGAGATAATTGGATTTTTGGGTGATCTTACAAGATAAAACTTATTTTCTAATTAACTCAATATTAACACATTATTGATTAATTAATATTTATTTTGGTATTATTCTTATCAAAATCAAGCAATGAACCTTAGATTTAACAACCATATAAACAGGTAATAAAAATCCATTCATACTCATAATAATTTAACTCAATTAACTTACTGTTAAGAATAATACCTTTTTATGAATTTGGAACTTTGTTACATTTTGAAATTATTATATAAAGAATCTATCACCTTATACCAACCACACTTCCCACACTTACAATCCATAGAATGTGAGTAGTTAAAACAAACTTTTTTATAAGTTGCCACTCTCCATCTAAACTTGTCTATAGAAAAGTGATGAATGATATATTATAATTAAAATCAATTCCTTATCATCACCATAGTGTACAACATCACGTAATAGTTTCAACTTTCATTTGTTTAATAATCAAAAACTAATATTTTTCTATTGCAGTTATATATTTCTATTGATAAAAGATTCCATTTCCACTTAATTATTCTTTTTAGATAAATTCCACTTAGTCAATTTATAGTATAGATTTAGAAACTTTTTATTTTTAACTTAAACACATGTTTAATTGCCAATATCCCTCTCTAGTCTCAAATTTGTCGTATAGTTAAACTGTTTGAGTTAATTATATTTCTTCTTTCATTATGGTCTTATATTATTTCTTTTAAAATTTATCTTTGATAATATATGGTTTAATATAGGAATGAAGGTTGAAGAAGTAGTTGTGTAGTGAGAAATGGGTTCAGTTGAAGGAGTTGCTTTTAATACTTATAATGCCTATGCATATGGTTTGGGTTTTAGGTTTAGTAAAGGCCAAAAAAAAAAAAATGTAGATTTAATGCATATGTGAAATTTAAGATAGAAAGAGGCATATAGGAAGTCATTAAATTTACTCCCACCATAACTATCCATTTATTCCTTGTAGTCAAAAGCATCAAATTTAGATCTAATAGAGAGATAAATAAGATGTGCAAAAGTGTCATTTCCTCTATGCATGACGTTGGCATCAAAGCAACTAAGGCATATTCGTTCTTGAAAAGTGAAGCAAGGGTACCACAAAATTTTGGTTGTACAAATGATGATTACAATAATTTTTTGGAAAATAAAAGAATTAACATATTTAAAGTTGTGGATTATGGATGTCTATTGAATAATTTGTGTTAATCCATTCTAAGTTAACAGTAAAAATAGGATGACTTTATTTATTTATTTATTTATTTTCAATGTGATGGTTAATCACTAGAAGATTATGCATGTTTTGATGATACAATCACTTTTGACATTATCTATAGAATTAATAAGTATAATATGATATGTACACCATTTGTTGGAATAAATCATTATTAGAAAAATGTTTCATTTGATTGTGCATTTTCGATGAATGAAAACGACAAAATCCGTTGTCTAGGTGATTCAAACTTTACTTGAAGTTATGTAATAAATGTAAATTTAATGTGTGGATTGAAGAAATATCTATGGTAGATAATTTGAGTGTAAGACTTAATATGGAACTCGAACCGAAAATCAGAAAATGGCTCAATATGCTCACGTCAGTCCATCACGTTTCGGCCATGCATGAATTCCCAAAGCTCACATTATGAAGTCCATTCTCCAGCACATACATAAGTTGATAAAAAATCAATTGAAGCTAGGTCCCATTGCAATTTTGGAGAGACGTCCATCTACGAGATGTTAAAGTTGAAGCCAACTCGAATCCCATTCAATATTTATGAAGCCCACGTGCTAGCTCCCAACAAATTACAAATGCACCCTTGAAGTGGAAATATTCTCGGCCTACACCAAAGCCAGTCCAGCCCAATTCAAATTTGTCTCGATCCACTTTTTGTGAAAGAGAAAAGAATAGAAAAGGAAAGTCGGCAAGGATATGATATATATAGATACATTCATGCTGCATATCAAAAGAGGATTGCATGCTTTTGCTTTCCAATTTACGTAGACGCACAGACAGATCCTTGGGAGATCTTTACATCCAATTTCCATAGCCGTTGGAGATATACAAAGGAGAATTTTATGGTTTTGTCACAAGGATACAAAAGATTTAAGAAAAGATCTGATTGAAAATCAAATTTACACTCCAAGAATCATAACTAGGTTTTTGAGTCATTTTTGCTTTCAAGATTTATTACACTTCTTGAATTCTTTTGTGTGCTTTTTATTTTTGCTATAAACTAAATTAAATTTAATGAAATTTTTATATTGCTTGAAGATATAATTTAAATATGATTTTATTATATGTTAGTATTTAATTAGTTATGATTTTCATTATCCAATTTTCATGATTTTATTACTTGACTAACTATGTGTTTATGAATAAAACTTGAAAAACTCAAAAGGAAATTAATGTTTCATATGAATTTAAACTAAAATTAATTTAATTATTTTCATGGATACATGTACTTTAGATTAATTTTAGGATTCATATGCTTAATGCAATTGGTATTAAATTTTATAACATAAAAATATACGTGACTTTTGATATAAAATAGGATAGTAATATTCATGAGAGGAACTTATTACTTAATTAAAAATTATAGATAAACCACTCAAAAGGAGCATATCTACTATAATTAGAAAAATATCAACTCAAAAGGAAGGTGAGTATTTGTAAATCTGATTAAAAACTAATTAATTATAGCTAATATATCATAAATGCATATGTTAATTGATCAGATGATGGTATGGTTAAAATCCCATATTATTATTAGTGAATTTTTTTCTTGTGATATTAGTATTTTATTTTTAATTTCATATGTTTAATTAATTTGCATTTGTAGTCAATTAGTTTTTTTTTTATTTTAATTTATTAATCATTCCATTTCGATTGCTTAGTTGAGAAAAAAATTAAAATAATTTAATACTTAGTTTCTAGTCTTGAGAACAACTTTGTTTCACCAATTAATTATATTATAATATATGATCCGGTTTGTTGGAGTGTTTTTTATTGAAAAATTATTTTTAAAAGAAATCATACACATCAAGTTTTTAACACTATTACTGAAGATTGCATTTAACTTTATTAGATTCACATTTTTATTTTTAGATTGGGCATTTATTTTATTTTCGTAATTATTTTTTCCAATAATTGGCTTTCTCGTCATTGTTAGTTGCATCGCACAGTTATTAATTTTTGTTTTAGAATTTGTGTTTGGTCATCACATTAGTATTCACTGTTTGAATTTTTTAATTTGCATATCATAGTAATTACTATTTTTCACTGATTATGTCTTTTATTGTTGGAAATTTCTCATGCTTTACACTTGTTTACAGTTCATCGTAAAACAAGCACATTCAGGCTGTGAGGGTTGTCCTTATATATATTAATCGAGTCAAAGTGTGCATAAATAAATAGTGTATCGAGATTCGGTGCTCCGGTTGACTTTGTCCATGCGGTTGTTGATATGTGGATGTAATTTGGAGCTAGCATTACAGGAGCAAGCGTGTTGGGATTTAGTGCCTTAAATTTTTCGCCAGGTTCTTTTTATTTTATTGCTTTTGGTGGTGCACTTGATTAGGATAGATTAGTATTTTATTTGGTACGATTGACTGTCTTAGCTTAATGTGCATCAATTTATTTGCATCTAGCCATCGTGTTTTTACGTTATCGAGTGGGGTATTATTTCTGGTCTTTATTAAATTTACATTATATCTTGTTTTAATCGGCATAGTGCTACTTGTCCGGTTTCCAAAAAAAAAAAAAAATCTATTTGTCACCTTCATTTAATATAGCATATCATATTTAGTTTATTATGTTGCTATCAATTTGCATTTAATTTTGATTGGTTGTTTAAATTCATCATACCACTAGATTAGAATATTTGCATATAGAATAGATGTTTAGTCTCTTTATGTTTTTGTCTTAGTTTACATTATGTATTCGTAGGACAACAATAGTAAACTTGGAATTGTTGATCTTTGACCTCGAGTTAAAAGACACTTTCCATAGGCTTAAATGAAAATACATATACTTAAATCAAGAGCCAATAGAGATAATAGTAGAAAATAACGAAAATGGGAACCAAAATGGAGGAAATAATCAAACCCTTTGGGAATATTTTAGTCCAACTGTTCAAGGAGTAGCACTTGGTATCATGTACCGACAATCCAGGCTAATACCTTTGAACTCAAGCTTGCATTGATACAAATAGTGCAACCTAACCAATTTGTAGGATCGTTGCGTGAGGATCCTAATGAACACATCCAACATTTCCTATAGAAATGAGAGACCTTCAAAGGTAATGGTGTTTTAGAAGATGCAATTTGACTCCAATTATTTTTGTTTTCCTTGAGGGATGAGAAAAAGAATTGGCTTAATTCACTTTCCTCTAGCTCGATTGCCACTTAAGATCAATTGGCTCAAAAATTTCTCAATTGGTTTTTTCCTCTTGCCTATACTACTAAACTCAAAAGCAACATCACATCCTTCATGTAGTATGACAACAAACCCTTGTACGAGGTGTGTGAAAGGTACAAGGAGATTTTAAGAAGGTGTCCTCATCATGGGCTCCCTATATGCCTTCAAGTGTAGACATTCTATAATAGTTTAGGAGCCTAACTTCGTACAATGATTGATGTAGCCTCTAGAGGCACTCTAATGAGTAAGAGAGTAGAAGATATTTATGGGTTGATTGAGGAGATGGCATCAAACACGCATAGTTAGCAGATAGAATGAATGATGCCTAGGATTGTTGCTAGAGTACATGAAGTGAGTAAGGTATCCAAGTTGTCAACACAAGTTACGACTATCACTACTGGAATGAGTAAGATAAGTAAGCTTCTCATTTCTATAAGCTCTTATTGTAGTCCATTAGTGGTGTATACCTTTTGTAGAGGCGCTCACGACATAATGGACTATCAAATAGTATTCCCTTCAACTCTATCTATAAGCACGAGCTCTAAATAGGTTAACTTTGTTAGCAATTTCAATAAGGGGAATCATAATCCATACTTGAATACCTACAACATTAGTTGGAGGAATCATCTAAACTTTTCCTGGCGAGAGAATCAAAATGCTTATAGAGCACCACATAGTGTTTCACATCCTACTTAGCCACTAAAGGAGAAGAAGCTAAGTATAGAGGAGCTCATGACTAGATTTATCTAAAGGGCTAATGTGAAATTTCAAAACTAGGATGTTGTTATTTATAATTTGGAGGTGCAAATGGGTTAGATCTTGGAGATGCTTAGTAATCGTCCTCAAGGTTCGTTGCTTAATAGCACTAAAAAGAACCTAAAAAAGGTGAATGCCATAACTCTTAGGAGTAGAAAAGAGTTAAAGGAGGTTACATAGAAGGACCTAAAGCATGTTGGGAAGTATCAGGAGCCACCTACTAGAAATGAGAAAAGAAAGGAAGAAGAGGCAAGATCGGAGTAGAAGATGGCTGATGTGAAGCCTTATGTTCCTCTTATTCCTTTTCTAGGGAGGTTGAAGTAATAAAAGCTTGACCACCAGTTCTCCAAATTTTTGGATGTTTTCAAAAAGTTTCATACCAACATCCCATTTATGAATGCACTCAAACAAATGCCCTCTTATGCAAAGTTCATGAAAGAGATCCTATCAAAAAAGAGGAAACTGGATAACCATGAGACCGTGATGCTAACTGAGGAGTGTACAATGATCTTATAAAATAAGTTGCCTCCTAAGCTTAAAGATCTTGATAGCTTCATGATTCCCTACATTATAGGGAACCCCTATTTTGATAAAATCCTTTATGACCTTGGTGCTAGCATAAATCTCATACTTCTATCCGTCTTTAAGAAATTAAGGTTAGGAGAGTGCAAACAAACTACAATATCACTACAGCTAGCAGATAAGAGTATTATGTACCCTAAGGAGATCTAAAAGATGTGCTAGTTAAGGTAGACAAATTTATTTTCCGTGAAGACTTTATTGTCTAGGAGATGGAGGAAGGTAATGAACTTTGATCTTAAGCAAGCCATTCTCGATTACTAGCAAGAGTCTAATTGATGTTGAAGAGTGAAATTTGAAACTTTGAGCAATAGATGAGTAGGTGAACTTTAATGTGTTCAAGGTAATGAAGCAGCCGAGTGATAGCGGTTCCTACTACACCATTGATGTGGTCGACTAGTTAGTGTAGGAGAAGAAAGATGAGGAGATTGGACTAAAGGGTTATGAGCATCTAATTCTATTTGAGGATTAAAGTAGTAATGAAGAAGATGGAGATGAGGAGAGTGAGAGTGATACAAAAGTAGAGCAAGTGGTGAAGGTTTGGTCAGGTCCACTATGTTTTGAAGAGTTGGGAACTAGTACGACAAAAATGGTTCCATCCATAGAAGAGCCTCTAAAACTTGAGTTGAGGCAACTTCTTACTCACTTGAAGTATGTGTTCTTAGGTGAGAATGAGATACTCTATGTTATCACTTCAATGGAGTTATCATCGGAGAACGAAGATAGGTTGATAGAAGTCTTCAAGGAATACGAGCAGGCTACTGGATTGATGATTGCTAACATCCAAGGGATCTATTTATTGGTTTGCAAGCATCAGATTCTCTTAGAAGCTAAGTGTAAGCTAATAGTTCCACCACAACATCGACTCAATCCCACTTTGAAGGAAGTAGTGAAGAAGGAGGTTTTGAAACTCCTCAATCTCAAGATTATTTAGCCAATCTTAGATAGCAAGTGGGTGAGTCTAGTACAAGTGGTGCCAAAGAAGGCAGGTATGACTGTTGTGAAGAATGAGAGGAATGAGTTGATACCTACTTGAACTATGGTAAGATGGAAGGTTTATATTGATTATCGAAAGTTAAATGATGCAACATGCAAGGATCATTTCTCCTTATCCTTCTTTGACCAAATGCTTAAGAGGTTAATGGGGCATGCATATTATTGTTTTCTAGATGGTTATTCTAGAGATAGCTAGATACATATTGCCTTTGAGGATCAAGAGAAGACCACCTTCACCTATCTTTATGGAATCTTTGCATTTAAGTGTATTCTTTTTGGTCTATATAATGCACTAGCCACCTTTCAAAGGTATATGATGTCAATTTTCTTAGATATACTTGAGAAACACAATTAGGTCTTCATGGATGACTTCTTTGTATTTGACTCTTCATTTAAACATTGTCTAGAGAATTTGTCATCCATGCTTTAAAGATGTGGAGACACCTACCTAACCCTTAATTGGGAGGAGTGTCACTTTATGGTAGAAGAGGATTGTGTTAGGACATAAGGTTTCTCATAGAGGGATTGAGGTGGATAGGGCAAAACTTGAGGTGATTGCAAAGTTACCTCCACCAATGAATGTGAAAGGGGTGCAAAGTTTCCTGGGACATGTAAGGTTCTATTGGAGGTTCACTCATGATTTCTCAAAGATCACAAAACATTTGTATAATTTGTTGGAAAAGGAGACTCCATTTATGTTTGATGAGGAGTACCTATGGCATTCAAGTAGCTAAAGGAAAAATTGAACACTGCACCAGTGATTATGGCACCCAACTAGGAGTTGCCTTTTAAGCTCATATATGATGCTAGTGATGTGGTAGTAAGTGCTTCATTAGGTTAGAGGAGGGACAAAGTGTTCCAAGTGACATACTATGCTTGTAAGATGTATACTGATGCACAACGAAATTATGCCACCATAGAAAAGAAGCTTCTTGCAATAGTATTTACTTGTGATAAATTTTGATCCTATCTTATAGGGTCTAAGGTGATCGTATATACTGACTACTCAACATTGAAGTATTTGTTGGTGAAGGTAGATGTATAGCCAAGACTAATTAGGTGGATTTTGCTATTATAGAAGTTTAATCTTAAGATTCAAGATAAGAAGGGCAGTGAAAATTTGGTAGTTGACCATCTTTCGAGGTGTAAATGAGAAAGATGAGCTACCCATCAATGAAGTGTTCCTTAATGAGCACTTGTACATAGCATCTTTGACAAATCTACCTTGGTATGCTGACTTTGTCAATTACTTGGTTAGTGGCATATTGCCCTATGGAATTTCTCATCACCAGAAGAAGAAATTGTTATCTGATATTCGATATTACTTCTAGGATAAATTGTACGTTTTCAAGAGTACCAAGTAATCGGGTGATGTATTCCTGAGTGTGAGCATGTCGACATTCTTCACCATTGCCATTATAGAGAGGCTAGCAGTCATTTTGGTGCTAAGGGGACTATAACTAAGGTTTTACAGTGTGGATTTTATTAGCCTACCCTATTTAAGGATTGTAGGGCATTTGTGTTAGCTTGTGCTTAGTGTTAGCGATCTGGAAATATTTTTAGAAGATATGAGATGCCACAAAGTGGAATCTTAGTGATTAAATTGTTCGACATATGGGGGATTGATTTCATAGGACCATTCCCTACTTCTTTTTCAAATAAGCACATCTTGGTTGCAGTTAACTATGTCTTAAAATGGGTTGAAGCTATTGCTTTCCCAACCAATGATTCCCAAGGTTTTCTTAAGTTGTTGAAAAAGAACATCTTCACCAAGTTTAGGACACCATACACTTTCATTAGCAATAGAGGGACTCACTTTTGTAATAAGCAATCTCATAATTCATCTACTAAATATAGAGTTAAGCATAGGGTGGCAACACCTTATCACCCTAAAACAAATGGTCAGGTTAAGCTTTCTAATAGGGAGCTAAAGCGAATGTTAGAGAAAACAATCCGTGCATTACGCAATGACTGGTCGCTTAAGCTTGATGATGCTCTTTGGGTTTATCGGATCGCTTACAAAAATCTAATTGGCATGTCCCCATATAGGATAGTATTTCATCTCCTTGCGGAGTTAGAGCACAAGGCTTACTAAGCCATAAAATTCTAAACTTTGATAGAGATGTTGTAGCTAACCATCAATTACTCCAACTTAATGAGTTAGAGGAGTTTTTAAATGAGACATTTAAGAATGCCGGGATCTATAATAAAAAGACCAAAAGATGATATGATAGGAATATTCTTCATAAAGAGTTTCGTGTTAGATAGAAAGTGTTGCTATATAACTCTCGGTTGTAGTTGTTTCTTGGTAAATTGAGGTCTAGGTGGTCAGGACCGTTTGAGGTGACTAAAGTTCTCCCTTATGGAGTTATTGAGATTAAGGGAGATATAATGCCCCCTTTCAAGTTAATGGGCATTTGTAGAAACATTATTATGAGTAGGAGAATTTTAGTGAGCAGTAGCTAGTGGTGGGTCTAATTGACTTAGCTTGAGTAGGAAAGAAAGTTAGGTTGAAGACTTTAAAATAAATGCTCGGTAGGAGGCAACCTACTATTTCTTTAATTTTCTATTTATTTTGAATTTTCTTTTCATTTTCTTTTATCTTCAGTGCCTTTGATCTCTTTGTTAAGTGTGCAGGCTATAGGATTTTGTTTGGTTAAGGATGTTAGGATCATGTTATCATAGATAAGGCAATTTAACCAGCTAATCACTCATCACTCCAAGGGAGTTCCGTTTCTTACCTTTCTTCATGCTTTTATTTTGTTTAACAATGAGGACATTGTTTGTCCTAAAGTTGGGGGTAAGGTATTTGTTCTGAAGTTAAGGTGATAGAGATGAATTAAAGTGTTATATTCTTGATGCTAGTTAGCTGTTATATTTTTTGTTATTTTATGAGCAGTTATTGGATAATCTTGTACTTGAATTTCCATTGTTACATGAAAGACTATTTATTGCACATACACATCTTAAAATCAAATTGCATTTTTAATAGAAAAGCAACATTTTGGTTAAATTTTTTTCAATTTTTTTTTTTTTTTTGCTCTTAATTATATTTGATCACTTATGAACTTTTAACACTTGATTGGAGTTGAATTATGAAATCTAAGTTAGGTTTAGTTACGTGTTATTTAAACTTTGATTTGAGACTTGGAATTAGAGCAATATCACTGATTAGGAGTTAGATGGTTGTATTTTTAAGCTTATTTTAATATATACTCATCCCTTAGAAGTCTTTAGAGCCTTATAATTTATAGTAAATGAACAAATGAAACTTGTTTCTTGAAAATCCCGTAAAAATCAAAATAGTTAAAGGTAAAAAAGAAAAATTGCCAAATAAATTGGATACATTAATAAAGATCGGCATTGGTCCCTTGAAAGAATAAGGTATTTTCTCTCTACTTATGTAAGGAGAAGTTAGTATGGCTTTGCTTTGGTCTATCAAAAAAGTAAGGTTTAAATTTCGCTGCTAATAAACTCAATTAAAATAATTATACTTAAATAAACAATGAAGTAAATGGTTCAAAGGGGAATCTTAATGCCTAATAGCCTAAGGTTGTCTAGCTTAGGACTTTCTAAACAATGAAAGTACTCCAACCCAATCAAAAAACAAAAAAAAAAAAAAAAAGCCTCTAATGAAAATTAATACTAAAGGGATGATCAAGGAATAGGTAGATGTAATATATATTTATTTTGAATTATGATGCTTAGAGAGATTAAAGAGAAGAATATATATATTTTAGTTAAGTATACAAAGTATAGTTGATTCTCTTTTGATTAGTTAATGTTATACTTGATTTTAACTTTCTAAATCTTTGTTTAAATAATATCGTAGGACTTTATCTCAAATATATGAACTATTTAACTCAGTATTTTAGTGTTCCTAGTGCAATTAAAATGTGATTGAATGAATGTATATAATTGAAAGTTCTAGGAACCTGAATTTGAGTAAATTGAATGTAAATTGATAGGTGAGACATATCTCTTAAGCATTGAATAGATTATATGCGCTATTTATGATTGATTTTTTATGTAACAATGTAATTAGTGTTGTAGTGCTTGTTTTCAATTATTTTTCAAGATATATACTTTATTTAAGGACAAGCATATTTTAAAGTTGGGGTAGTTAATAAGTGTAAATTTCATATATTTTTATCTTGACTTTATACTACACTTATATTGATATTTTTATTCTTTTGATAGAAAAAATGTGTGCATCGGAGAAATATCCATAAAAGATAATTTAAGTGCAAGAGTTATAGAGAACTCGGACTGAAAATCGAAAAATGGCCTGCGGTCTTCATGTTAGTCCATTGCGTTTCGGCCATGCATGAATTCCTACAACCCACGTTATGAAGTCCATTCTCCAACACATGCATAAGTTGATAAAAAGTCGATTAAAGCCAGGTCCCATTGCAATTTTGGAGAGATGTCTGTCTGCAGGATGCTAAAGTTGAAGCCGACTCTTATCCCATGCAATCTTTGTGAAGCCTACATTCTAGCTCCATAAGATCCAACAAATTACAAATGCATGCAAGAAATTTTTCAAGGCCAGCACATGAATTGAAGGTCCAATAGAGTCCATTGGTCGAGTCCCTTGAAGTGAAAATATTCTCCACCCACTTGCACACATCTACCGAAGCCAAGGTCCAGCCCAATTCAAATACTTTCGGTCCATGTCTTGCAAAAGAGGAAAGTCGGCAAGGATATGATATATGTAGATATATTCATGCCGCATACCAAAAGAGTATTGCATGCTTTTGCTTTTCAATTTCCATAACCGCGCAGACAGAGCCATGGGAGATCTTTGCACCCAATTTCTATAGTCGCTGGAGATAGACGAAGGAGAATTTTAGAGTTTTGTCACAAAGGCATAAAAGATTTAAGAAAATACTGGATTAAAAATTAGATTTATACTCTAAGAATTATAATTGGGTTTTATAGTACTTTTTACCTTCAAGATTTATCATGTTTCAAAAATTCTTTTATGTGATTTTTATTTTTACCATAAATTAAATTAGATTTAACGAGATGTTGACATTACTTGATGATATAATTTAAGTATGATTTCATTCCATGTTAGTATTTAATTAATTGTGATTTTCATCATCCCATTTTCATAATTCATGATTTTATTGCTTAGCCAATAATGTATTTATGAATAGAACTTAAAAAACTCGAAAGGGAATGAGTGGTTTGTATGAATTTGGACTAAAATTAATTTAATTGTTATCATGGATGTACTTTAGATTAATTTTAGGATTCATATGCTTAATATAATTAGTATTAAATTATATGACATAAACATATGCATGACTTTTGATTTCAATGAAGGTAGTATTTTTTGTGAGTGGAATATACTACTTAACTAAAAATTATAAATAAACCACTCGAAAGGAGTATTTTTACTATAGTTAGGATAATATCAACTCGAAAGGAAAATGAGTCTTTATGAATTTGATTAAAAACTAATTAATTAGCACTAATATATCTTAAAAGTATATGTTAATTGATTAAATGATGGTATAGTTAAAATCTCATGTTATTATTAGTGAATTCTTTTCTTATGATATTAGCATTTTATTTTTAATTTCATAGGTTTAATTTATTTGTATTCATAGTTAATTAGTTCCTTTTATTTTAATTTATTAATCATTCTATTTTGATCACCTAGCTAAGAAAAGAATAAAAATAATTTAATACTTAGTTTCTAGTCTAAATCACCTAGCTAAGAAAAGAATAAAAATAATTTAATACTTAGTTTCTAGTCTAAAGACTAATCTTGACCCAATTCACTTGTCAAAGTGATTTTTGCTAAAAATTTATTTTTAAAAGTTGTACATATCACTATCGGTAACAAAGCATCAAAGACCATTTTTACAGACCAAGACCAAGCAATGAAAAATGTCATTAGTACAATGTTTCTTTGACTAGCAATCATTTATGTGTTTGGCATACTTTTACAAAATGCCAAGCATCACATCCATCATCTTTTACCAAAATCTAAATTTATAAATAAGTATTTCTATAAGACTTTGTATAATTGTAAATTAAAAATTGAAATGTATTGAGAGTGGGATTTAATAGGAAATAAATGGTTGAATAATTTGACAAAATTCGCCATGAATGGTGTCCTACTTTTGGTTGTGATATATTTTCCATAGATTGGTTGACATAGTAAAGTGAGAGTACAACAAATCTTGTTTTGTTATGATACTCATGGAGTTTGTCTTTCACTATGAAAAAGAAGCAAGAAAAATGAGTGAAGTTGGAGTTGCAAATGATTTTTAGAATGTTCCAAATAAGATGAAATTATGTGTTCAAAATAATGGGATTTTGGGACATATACGTAATGTATATGCTCATGCCATCTTCCTGATGTTTCAAACTAAGTTCTTACGGATCATTTTAGAGCATATAGTTAAGGTTAGCAACAATGAGTTATTACATACTTATATGTCTTAGCTAAAAGTAGTGAAAGGGAGCACATTATGATTTACAATCAAAATTGACATGTCGTTGTAGACTATTTAAGATGGAGGGTTAGTTGTATTGTCATGCTTTATGCATATTAAATAGTATTTATAATGCTACTTCCATTTCATTAGAATATATTTTGAAGTAATGGACAAAAACTGCAAAGGAAGGGATCATTGTTGATGAAATTGGTTTAAGCTTAGCATATGAAAATGTCAAAGACATTTCATTTGAAGAATTTGATGCATAAGGAATTTAACATTTTGAGTCTAGTTACAAATAATGATGAAATATAAGTAATGAAAAGTAAAGCCTTAGATGAACTTGAAATGAAGTTAAAATTCTCAAATCAAATAGTTGAAAAGTTGATGTATCCATAATTCGGAAGTGATTGATAATTTAGGCATTTTGAATTCTAGTAATGCAAAGAACATGCTTGATCTACTTTAAAGGAGGCTTAAGGGCATATTAAATAAAAGGTTAAAGAGTTCTATTAAAGCACAAAGGAAAAGATCAGTTGTGAATAAAGCACCTATACGACATCTCAAAAGTTGTTTTCCCCCAAATCCTCTTAATTCAAATTGGTTAGCAAATATCAATTCTTCTACAATTGTAAGATATCCAATAAATGCACATTGCCAAAATTTGGTGAGTATATTATTTATTGATACTTATTCTTGTCCCTTTATAATAACTTTGTAAGTAATTTTTTTTATAGGTTTCTTATTTTAAGTCTCAATTTTGTAGTGAAGATAATAATATGTGATCATACGTAAACTGCACTAACAAGCAAGTACACTTGGTCAAGTTATAGTATAGAAAACAATGGATGCAAAATCTAAGTGTCAATCTCATAAGGAACCATGAGAACCTAAGTTACTAGCAATTTTCCTAAAACTTCCAATTTTCTAACTTTACAGTATAGAGATGGTTGTGATTAATTAGGAAAGATGAGTATGGATTGATAAAGTAAGAATAATAAAGCAAATAAGAACAAGTAAAATAATAAAACTAATTAACATAAACAAGCATGATTCAGTTAAAATAAAGAAGAATGATCCTTAGTAAATTGTTATTATTTACTCTTTAGTTCTATGTAACCTTTCAATCTCAATTATTTTCTAGACCGTGAATATTCCTAATCCTATTCTTATGGAAATCAGTATTTGAATTAGTCAAACTCACTTTTTTAGCTAATTCCTAATCTTAAGACCCTCTTTACCTACATCACTGCTAAATAAAGCATCGTAAGATTGCATTAAGAACCTAGATCCCACTATTAGGTTTCCCTAATTCGAAAAGATTCAATACCTAATCTATTAGCATACGGAAACACTTTTAATTGCACTTGTTTATTTATTGTAGATCTTGCAACTCTACAGTAAACTTAGATATCAAATTAGCAATCTCAATAAATACTAATTAACGAAATAAACTCAGTGTAAGCAGATCATCAAAGAATAAAATCATAGAAAGAACGAGGAATTGTTGCAAAGATGGAACTAGATTTCAACAATAATTTAATAGAAAAATAACATAATAAAAGAAAAAGAGAAGTATTTGAGAAACCTCCAATAATAATTCTAAGCTACAATTCTACCCAAGGGGGCTCTCTTTGAAAACCTAAGCTTAATGATTTATCTATAAAGAGTAGGGCTTGGTTTATAAGGAGAGATGCGACAAAATAAAAGATTTAATGAATATTGTGTCATGACCCTATAGGGGGCCTAGTAGGATTACCTAAAATTTCTATAACATGTGTATACCCATGATATGAAAATAGTCTTGTAAGTCAGAGATTGTAAGACTCTAAATGATTAATCACTAAGGTTACTAATTTTTAAGTAAATAATTTATTGTAAAATACAAATATAAATAACTATGGGTGCCCGATATCACACAGTTCCTCAGAACCACAGAGAATTAGTATCCTATACCAAATAATAAGATAGGATATACCAATATTATAAAAGAAATACAAGAAAAATTAAATTCTCAACAAAGGTTGTTTATGTATCATCTAAGGAGTACTCAACTATTCCTAACATTAAGATACATATCTTCATCTCACACTCGGCACTCGAGACTTATCCCAATCTCAATGTAAGTAAACCTGCAAAAGAAACTATGAGGGAGTGAGCATATAATAGCTCAGTGAGTTCGTTCCTCATCACCTCCATTCAAGCAAGTTATCACACATTATTATCACACATACAAGCAAGCTATTTATATACAAAATGAATACAGGCGTGATGAATGCAAGCAACACATCCATAGGAGTCCGGAACTATAGAAGGTGTAGAATTATGTCGTATACACTTCGATTATCCCCTGTACTTACCCACACATGGCACTTCAGCTTACTCGCATGAGGTTACTTAGGGGCCTTACCCCCTAAGCTGCACTCGACTATTACCTTAGTCAAGAAAAGATTTCAATTCAAATAGGGGGATTCCATTCTAGGACTATCCACCCTCTAAGGCCCCTTGGGCATAACTTGCAAGTCTATCTCGCAAGCTAAAATTAACCAAATTTGCGAGTCCATCTTGTAAGCCAAAATTAATCAAGACCTTACAGGCATAACAAAGTGAGTCCTCTCGCTATCAAGTGGAGAGCCTATGCTAGCTTTGCCTTGACGTTAAAATATCGTTTTTAGCACTACAGCCCTTATCAAAATCGTACAAGATACGTTTAAGATTAAAAAAACCTTTTTCCAAAAATACCCTTTTCAACATTTTGCAAGGCTAGCACTCTCTAACCATACATTTATTGGGTCATAGACATGCGACGAATAGAACCAGTTATTTGGGTTAGATATTTATATTTATCAATTTTAAAAAATGATCACACAGATGATGGCATACAAGCAGAACAGTCATTCAAACATATAAGTAACAGCAAGCATTAAAACATCATATAAGTAACATGCAGGAGCAAATAGCAGGTTATTAGAACTCCCTCACTTTGATTATTGCTCATTCTCCAAACCTTTGGGGTTTCCAGAACTCGATATTAAACACCTAAAATATAATAACACTTATAAGTATTCTATAAAGTCAGACTTCTTAGTTAACTAAAAATCTATTGTAGTTTATCTAGTTCCCTAATATACCCCAAGTCTTATATTTATAGGGTTTATCATACTCAATGGGATTAATAGTAATTATTTTCTTATATTTATGATACTTCCTTTATGTATTTTGGAACAATTTCGTTTTAGCTCAGATCGTTATGAACTTAAAGTCCATTTTGATTGTTTTCGAGCGTATTTTCTTGTAATAAGGTCCATTTTGGACGTTGTGACTTGTAGCGTAAATTGTGATATAAAAATGTCACAAAAATTGTTATTTAAGTTTAAAAATAATAAAATAGTGATTTTTTCTTAACATATTTATGATTTAATAATTATTTAAATCATATATTTGATATTTTTATTATTTTGAGCGCATTTTTCTATTTTTGAGATTTTTAACTTTATTATGATTATTATCATTATTATTATCTTTATTATTTTTACTATTTCTCATTTTCTTATTTATTATTTCTCTTATGTACTTCACGATTATACACATATGTATAATATATATTTTATAATTTATTTTATTGAAAAATCTTTAATTACGGTATCATATATATATATATATATACATATACACCTTACATATTTACGAATTTAGTAAATATATTATATATGCTAATACATATTCGGTACGTATTATATATGTATATGTATTTATTGAAAATAAACATACTCCTATATACCTATTCATGTATTTATGTATTTGTGTTTATTTACATATATAAGTCTTACATATGTACAGACATTTAAATACATACATATATATTCGGTATATACATATAATTACCACTCATTAATATATATATGTACTACACGGTTATATATATATATACTAAAATAGTTATACATGGATACACACACATATAAATATATTTACGGTACACCCATATACATATATACTATGATTATTTATTAAAATACATAATACCCATTATATATATTCTTAAAAAAAATACATAACACATATTCCTACGTATAATATACTTATGTATATATGCTATATTTATAAGAAAATACTATACAAATACTTTATTTATACATATACATATAATATACATCCACATAAAAATAAATACTTACCTTTTTCTTTTAATTCTTTCCTTCTTCTTTTCTTCTTTCTTTTTTTCTTCCTTCTTCTCTTACGATTTTTAAGCTTCTAGGTTTCTTTTCTTTTCGGTTTTATTGTTGAATGTTTCCAGATTTTCCTTTTTATTTACTGGTGCAATAGCTTAAATTATAAGCTATAATCTTTGCTAATCGTTTCAAGATTTTTGCTTGCTTATTTATCTAACACTTGGCAATATAATTAATCACGTGGGCTACTGGTTTGGGGTTTTATTTTGCTGATTTTTTGGTTCGGTTTTGTGCAGGACATGAGATTGAATTGGGGAAAGGAAGAAAGAAAAGAGATAAATTGGAAATGGAAGAGAAGGAAAAGGAAAATTATTAACAAATATATGTAATTTTTCGAATCATATAAATTATAACGATTCTCCTCGTAAATTAATTTTCAAATTTTTACGAAATTTTATCAATTTAATTGGTACCCATTACAATTATAATTTTTACAAGTTATTGTGGCGATTTCGTTAAAATTTCGTGCGAATAGGCGATTTAGTCGAAAATTACATTCGACTATAATTTTATCACTATTGAGTAATATTTAATTATTTTATAGGTTTATATTTATAATTTTAGAGTTCCGATCAAATTCGGGTTCAATTTTGGTTAATGGTATGTAAGTTAGTTTTTAGGGTTTTAGTATGCGATTTAGGGTTTTGATCAATTTCAAAGGTTTTTACTACTTATAATATATTTAGATTTATGATTTATTAAATTTTTATTTTGCTCGGCTTTACTGACTTATCAAGTCATCTATAATATTAGGGTTCAATCTTTCTTTTAAATAGCTAAATTTGTGGGGTTTACATATTGTATGTCTAAAAATAGAAAATGCACTACAAAAATAGAAGATCCATTCATTAGGGAATGACCATACCCTACGTACATGGTCGTAGTGGTCAGGTGTAATGCCCCATAAGGGAGCCTAGTAGTTTTTTGTTTTTCCTAAAATCTTCATATCACGTTTATATCCATGATATAAAGAACGCCTTGTAAGTTAGAGGTTGCAAAAATCTAACTATTAGTTTCTAAGGGTATTTATTCATTTTACTTATATTTACTTATTTTTATAAGCAACTAGGATAACCCAACAATCCATAATCCACCAAGACTGTAGAGAGTCAGAATCACCTACCAAACAATAAGACAGGATAATTAAACTTCTATGATATCAAGAGTTACTAAATATTATAAAGATCTAACTTAACTAATACAGTCTACTAAAGTAATCTTATCTATCTAATCCAGCTGCTTAACGAATACTCTACACTTAGATCTTAGCATATTCCCAGCTTTTGGTTACCTAAAAAACGGAACTGTTGGAGGGGTGACCATACCACAGCTCAGTGAGTTTCTATCTCACCACTATTATTTAAGTAAGTTATCAAGTATTATTAACAAATATGTAGTTTAGCTACATATAAAATTATGCACACGTGGTGAATGTAAGCAACACATCTATGAGGCTTCTCAACCATGGAAGGTATCGTCGATTATTCTTCGTACTTAATTGCATGGGGTACCTTACCTTACCTGCATGAGGCTATCTGTAGGTACCACCTCAACAGATGGAACTTGACTATTACCTTAGTTAAGAATACCATACTAATTAATTAAATGGATCCCATCTAAGGCTATCCACTAATAACAATCAATACAACTCTCTATGGCCTCACTATCAATAAATCCATACAATGCCCCATAGGCTAAACTATGTGAGTCCTAACTCGAGCTACTAGCTATCAATTAATTGAAGATGATCTATTAGCTTTGCCTCAATATGTAAAATGTTATAAGAGACTATTATGAGTACTTACTAAATTGATAAATCTTTCTTTGAATCTTAAAGTATTTCAAAAATGTATTTTAGTAAATTTTTCAAAAAAATTTGGCAAAGCTATAAACATCACAATCCACAACTAATGGATCACAGATATGCGATAGGTATATTCGATTATTTTAGCTAAATATTTTAAATTACCAATTTTAATAAGTTGATCACATGGATGTTGGCATATAGAACAACTAGTCACTCAATAGACAACTAAGTGCAAGCAATAGAACATTAAGCAATTATGAAATATAAGCAAGTAGCAGTTTATCGAAACTCTCTTACCTAGCCTATTTGCCTACTTGTCCTAAACTTTGAGATTCCTAAATTAAAAATTAAGCCACCTAAAAAATAATAATAATGTATATGTAAATAATTGGAAGAGGGTTTCTTCAAGAACCTAAATGATACCTAATTATTGAAGCTCACCCTAATCCCCAAGTATGTTTAAAACTTTTTGCTCTAACTTCTTTATTTTAAGTTCGTTTTTCATGATCTTATAGTCGATTTCATCGTTTTTGAGTGTTCTTTCATTTGGAATGGTCATTGTTGAGCTTTAAGGTCAATAAGTTTTCAATTTGGGTCTTATAAGTTCATGTACTCAAAAGGTGAGTTTGGTCACTTTAGGGTTTAAGCCTAGTTTTAGGCTTTAGGCTTAGTTTTCTTATCTTAGGCCTTGTACTTGATATTTTAGGCTTCCTTTTAAGTATTTTCCATGAACTTTTTTTGCTCAACACTTTAAATTTTCATCTTGGGCCTTGATGTTGCTCTTATGGGTCTAAATGGGCTCTTTTCTTATGTTTAAGGCTTCAACTCATTAAGAGGCCTATAGTGGATATCTTAGATGGAGCTTAGGATTTAGTAGGCCTTTTAAATATCTTCTATTGAGACTTTTTAAGTTAGGTTCAAATCTGGTCATGTATTATTTAGGCTTATATTTTAGTTTTCTTAAGGCTCATTTTGCAATTTAGGGCTTTAGGCCCAATTCTACTTGCCTTTTTAGACTTAAGCCTATCATTGGCCCTAAGTTTAGTTCACTTTTCACAAAGTTATAGATCTGGTCATGAGTGATTAAGTGGGCTCAAGGCTCAGTTTGTGGGCCTTTTATTTAAATTTACACATAGTTTATGTCCTAGGGCTCATATCTTGACTTTATTCTAATCCAATGGGCCTAATGGTTTACTAAAATGATTAAATGACCCATTTTACCATCAGTTCTAGATATGATACTAATGGTTCATTGGGTCTCAAGTGGGTTTTTCTAAACCTAATGTCCATTTTAGGCTTACCTACTCACTATAGACCTTGTTTAGTCTCTTATTTTATAAGATTAAGTCTTAAATCCTAATTATCTTTAATTAATCATGTGATTAACCCATTAATAAACATTTTACAGCATGTTGTTCAACATGTATGGTTTAAGATGATTTCTTAGGGCTTTCTACACATCATGTACTTATTTTGCTAGAACATGCATCAAACTACCACTAAAATGCACCTAAAGCTATTTTCTATCAAAATAAACATGAGAAATGAAAAGTATAGTGGGGATATATATACATATGTTTTGGCCCTAGCATGAGAATGAAGATATGATGATAATTCTTCTACTTTTCTTCAACTTGTCATCTTACTACAACTTATGTGCTTCTACAGTTATACGTAACATGTTTACTACACTAAAAATCTAGAAAAATGCACATGTATGGGCATATAAACATGGTAAACAAAGGTGGCATTTTAATAATTTTTTCCTTAGTTTTTAAGCCTAGGAGCCATGCTCATAAACTCAAACTAGAAGGAAAGTTGAGAAGATGCAAGTTTACTTCGGTGGAAATTTGAAGGGTCTCATTTCACTTCATTTTTGGAAAACAAAAAAATCCTTTTGATTAAGGATGTTTGTTAGCAAGAAAGGGGGATGAAAGAGGATTTAAATGCAAGTCGTTTTGTGTTTTTTAGAGATAGTGGTGGAGAGTTACAGCTTAAGGCGTTCGGTTGCGCAGCTAGGTCCAAGAAGCTTACCATCATTTCATTCCTTCTTGTTTTTCTTTTGTTTTAGATTGTGTGTTTAGAGAGTGTTTCTAAGGTTTATTCTAGGGAAGAAGATGGAGTAAAATATAGATGGAGGGGTTAAAGAAGGGGTTAATCATGAGTGGGTGTGGTAGGGAACAAAGCCTTTCTATTCTTTGTTGCATGGTACAAGGACAAGTGGAGACCAATTTACTTTTTATGATTTTTGCTAATAGAGGTAATGGTTTGTCTACTAAAGATGAGTGGTCCCTTGTTTTTCCAACTAATTATCTTATCCTATATAGTTAATTGTGATTATCTTTAGCTAATTATGATGCATGAATGCATGTAGATAATTAGAATGCGATTTAAGCTTACAACTCTAATTACTAGTGTAGATAACCACAGTTAGACATAGTTTAGGGTTTTTCATATTTAACTAAGTTAATCAAGCCTATTGAATCATTTTATCTAATTAGTTTAGGGTTTCTAAGGGTTAGAATCGATTATCATTAATGAATTACGATTTTAGAAGGTAGATTGGGGTTGTTCCAACAATTTAGTAAATAATTAGTAATTACTAAATAATGTGGCTATATAATTAGAGTTTTTAAATTAAATTAGGGCTTTTGATACTAGATTAGAGTTTCTAATTTGTTTAAGGGCTTCTTGCATTTTAGGTTTTTATGCGGGTTTGAGGGGTTTGAAGGTATGTTTATGATTTTAGCATTACTTTTGGAGAAAATGTATCACTTGGGTCAAATTAGTAATCCCATTAATTTATTACCTTAATTGAATTAATTTGATTGATCATTATCATTTGTAGATATCTCCTACCATTTGTTATTAAGTTTATGCGATTTATGTAATTTAAGTTAAATGTTTTAATGTAGGGTTTTCATTGCGTTTGAAGTTTAATATATGGCTTTACAACTCTAGGGTTTAGGGTTTAAAGTTTTTATTTAATTTGGATTTTTAATTTACGATCATGCGTACTTGGGTTTAAAGTCTTTGTACGCTATTAAGATCTATAGAACTTTATCTCTAGTGTTTTTTGAGTTCATTTTTAAGGTTCTAATTTAAAATGTTGTCGATTTTAATTTCTTCGATTTGATTGAGCCTAGAGAATATTATTGGTTCTTTAAATTCTATTCTAAGTCTAAAACATAAAATTTGTAGGGTTTACACTGGGTGTATACTTATTCTTTACATAAAAACTTCCAATTTGAAGGAATTACTCGATGTAAGGAACATGTGTGAGGACTACAACCGTAGTCCTTACTAGACTTCGTTCTTCACTAGATTCTCATCCGAACTTCCCTTGCTTAGTTCCATGATCAATTCTTTCACTTCAAATTGCTCCATAAAGTGCTAAAAAGCTTCAAAACTTTATAAAATGCTCCGAAAGTCCCTAAAAATGAAATTTAAATAGATTTAAATCAAAATAATAAAAAATTTTCTTTTTAATAGCATAAAATAACCATAGAAAATGTATGCTAATTTTGTGATATCAATATATGTTGTTGGTGAATTTTAGGATGAGGGAAAATCCTATAAAAGAAAATGAAATGCTTAGTATCGAGGCCAATCCAATGCGGCTACTCCAATGCGGCCACTCCGATGCTTAAGTTAGTAAGGTAACTTTGTATGGATAGTATGTGAACAAAAAGTGTTAAAGAGTTCTTACAGAGTTTTTTTCCAATATTTATAGGTGGTTGTAGTATTTACGACAGTGGTTGAAATAACTATTAAGACACGTGGAAACTTCTTAATTTGACATCTCTCCTAATATATAGGGAGAGTAGGCGATTATATAATATAACTGTACTTAGGATAACTGTTCGTGCTATGAACTTGAATTCAAACCAAGAATGGATTTATTCTACTTGGTAGAAATGCTGTATGTTATCTATCTAGTGGTATGCCGAGAGATTCTACTACTTAGCATATTGGTAGTCGAATGAACAAGTATGTCAGATGAGCAAAAACTGATTATCAACATTTATCCCCCAACTCCCGTGTTCAAGTAGTCTATAAAGGGAGTTACATATATATATATTGCACCAGAGGCCAAGTAAGGGAGTGATTCTTTAAATTGATGCTAAGCAAGATGGAAAGTAGAACGGATCACATCCCAGTCGAAAGGTTGCAATTTTTAAAATCTCGCCTGTTCAAGAAACCAAGAAGTTAGAGGCATGACATTTGTTGCCTAAGTTATCATTTTTCTATAGGCCTAGTAACTGTTAGAAAGTTGTCAGCCATTAGATTTCTATCACAAAACACATGTCAACAATTCGTGCCGTTATTAGATCAGCACATCATTACTATTAGAAGCAAATTTGCAGTTACAAGGGCGAATTGTCCATATATAAGCTACTGTTCACAATCAAAATTCATTCTTCTAGTTGCATCTTAAACTTTCATTCGCTTTCTCATCTTCAACCTCATATTCTTTAACTTCTATTATATCATTTTACACAAACACTCAGGTATGGTTCGCAGCGTTGCTTGTCAACTTGTCTTCTCCAATTCAGAGGCAACAAAAATTGAGGCTACTTTTCCTTCCTAAATAAAGAGCTAAGTAGCATGTTCTTTTAATGGTTCGGCCGATAGTATGGAGGCAAAGTAGGATAAACTTGCTCGAATTAATGAGCTTCCCATGGATAATTATCTTGAGGATAAGGAAGGGAGTTCCTTGAAAAGATATCTATATAACATCGTAGCATACTTTTGCAACTCTCCAGATGGAATTGCCAATTCTACCAATAGAGTTCTTGTCATGAAATACAATAGATACTGGCAAGATCTTCTTGAGATATGGAATCTGAGGAGGCTGAGGGAGAAGGAGAGGGTTTGTTTCCCAAGGGAGCGTAAATTCCATATATATCTGAAGTACTTGGATTTCAGGTTACGCTTCCCTTTCTTGGCATTCGTAAAGGGATTCTTCAACTATTTAGAGTTGCTTTGAGTATGTTCTCACCGAACATATATCGGCTCTTGGCAACTTTCGAGATAGTTTGCAAAGAAGTCAAGGCTAGGGCTATACCTCAGCTATTTCAATACTTTTTCACAATTAGGAGGCAACCTAATGGGTAGTACTTTGCTGCTACAAGGTATGGGCGTAAGTTCACGAATGGCTTATAATTCAAGATCCATAAGTGGCATGACAAAATCATATCAATAGTTTTTGACGAGGATTTGGACTTTTGGACCTAATGGATTAAGCTAATCTATACAAAAGATATAGATTTGTCGCCGAATGATACGACAGTAGTGAGGAAAATTCAAGAGAGGAGGAGGAACAAAATGTTCTTCTAGGACATCGAGAGAATCATATGGCATCATGAAAATGGAGACCCAATCCTTTCTGAAAAAGAAGGTACCCTAATGAGTTACCACTGTAACAAGTATAGCTACAAGAGGAAAGCCGTTCTCGAGACTTAGGGAGAGAATTGTAGCCTTTGAGCTTTGCTTGGCATGGAAAATGTAAGTTCATTCTTTTTCCCATGATTATATTAATTTATTTACACATATTGCAGATATGGGTGCTAGCAAAGTGAATCCCACCAAGCTACTAACTCAAGCTAAGGCTAAGAAATCCAAGGCTGATAAAAGGGTAACTACCTCAACAACTAATACTCGATTTGTTGCCACAAAGAAGGCAACAAAGGAGGCTGCAGTGAAGTAGGCGGTAGTATAGAAGACCTTTCGTTTGGCCAAGAGACAAAAGGAGAGTGAGAAGACACTATCAACTGAGGTCGTTCATTTTGAGAGCCACTGGTTGAAATTATTCAAACTTTTGTTGAGCCAAGTAATGATGAATGTTGAGAGACACATCTTAATGAGGAGGATGAAAATGCCACAGTCACCGAAGGATCGTCATTGGCGATTGTGGCGGCACTAAATACTAATGAAAGACTGGGGAAGGAACTTGCTGGCTAATCACCTACCAAGAAATCCAGGGGGTTGGATGAAAGGGTAAAGGAGGTAATGCCTTCACAAGCTCTTAGCATTAGTAGTACCAAATTCATCCCCAACAATGAGGTCGACGAGTACTTCATCCCTTATTGGAGCTACTAAATTTTGGATACCGACTCGGCCTTAGGAGATAGGATGAAATCTTTAGCTTTAATGGAAGTGATTATTCTTTCGAAAGACAGAGATATCACCAAGAAGGATATCGACAGGGTCGGTGGTTGCAATAAAGCTCATATTCGGCTAAGGTATACGATGTGAGTATCATCTTATTTCGGTTGTTAATTTTACTTAATTGCTAATTGTTGATAGCCTTCTTTTCTTTTTTTTTTTTCTTCTTTTCAGATGAGCAACCATATTCTAATGACTTTGGAAGAGGTCGATAAGGAAAATAAGAAGGTAAAATCCATAGTAGTTATGCATTCCATCGTGTGACATCCAATATTCACCATATTAAATGAAATTGTTGTAGAAAATTGAAGATGTGTATAATACATCGAAGGCTTAGACTACTACTGTTGATAATTTGAGAATAAAGGCCAAAATGGAGGCAAGAAAACTTCAGGAAGACCTTATTGTCAAAAAGTTGGCACATGCCTTAGCTGTTGATGAAATCTTAGGCTTAAAAGCCAAAATGGAGGAGCAATACAAAGAGTCTAAAGGCTTAAGGGAAGAGCTATTGAAGAAGAAAGAAGAGTGCTAGGGTCTAGGCTGAACTCTTTCCACGGTGAGGAATGAAGAAAATAAGCTCAGAATGTAGATTAAAGAGCTAAAGTCCAACAACTCAAACTTACAAAGCTATGTTGCCGAGTTAGAGGAAGACATGAAAAGAAGACCTTCTATTGAAGAGGCACTAACATAGTTACTCTTAGTTAGCAATACGAGAGACTTTTGAGGAAAAAGTTGTTGGAAGGAGTCTAAGTAGCAAGAGAAGAGATCTTGAAGCTTTATCCTGATTATGATCTCTCCTACCTCGACTTCATCGTTGTTGACTACAAAGTCAGCAGTGTTGATGAAGACGATGACAACAAGGCAGGTATTGAGACAATGCATTAGGTTGTCAGCAAAGCTCATGTTGAGGAAATTGCCTGCTCAGCGAACCCAGTTGTTGAAGAAGCCCCAGCCACTGATCTAAAAATTACTTCTATTGAATCCAAGAGTAGGCCATAAGATTTCTATTTATATTGGCACATTGCGTTCTTTTGTAATTAATTAAGATGTCTTTGATACAATGCCGGATGCTTGTAACCCTTGTTGAACAAAAATATTTTTCATGAGTCTCCAATACGTTTTATTTCATGTACTACACTTTCACAGCATATATGGTATCTGTGTTTTGTTTCATGCTCTTATTCATCAGCATGTTTTATTTCACACACCTAAATATTTCTTGGCATGTTTTATTTTGCACGCCCATTCTATACATCTTTATAGACATTGTCCGTTAGCCATTTAAGGTGTAGACTAGCTACATTACTTGGCCATAAGGTTAATTTGTATAGTTTGTTAACCACGTTAGGCTTGAACTTAGATCAATTCATTTGTCGTGCAGCCTTGAACTCATTTATTCGGAAATCATAAGGAAAACAAAAATAATGAGACTTCAAATATAATTCTCATAAATAAGAACTTTAGTCTTACAAATAAGTTGGCTGTTGCTAAATAAGTAGTGATAAAAAGCATTTGATAGATTAATTGAAATACAATTTCAGATTCTCAATGTTCCATGCTCGAGGAACGATAGATCCATTTAACCTTTCTAGTCGATAGCCCTCCTTGTCAACGACTTCCCAGATCCTAACAAGATCCTCTCAATTCACGCCAAGCTTTCCTTGACCCACTTGCGTGCCAGTAGCTTCCATCTTACGGCAAACCAAGTCTCTAGGTTAGAAAACCTTGTGCTTTACTTTCTGATTGTAATACCTTGCCACTCTATGTTGGTATGACGCGGCCTTAGCTCTAGCAATATCTCACATTTCATCAATAGTATCCAAATTCGCTGTCAGTCCAACTTGATTAAGCATAACATCAAAATTATGTGTCCACAGATTAGATAAGTCCAGCTTAATTGGCAATACGGCTTCCGTACCGTATGCTAATTTGAATGGTATCTCTCTTATCGTAGTTATATGAATGGTTCAGTATCCCCATAGGATGTTTGGTAGTTCGTTTGCCCATCTCCCCCTAACTTGATCTACTTTCCTCCTTAAGTCGTGTAATATGATCTTGTTGACAACTTTAACTTGTCCATTCATCTGAGGGTATTCTACAGACATATAGTTGAGGTAAATGCCATACTTCTCACAAAATGCCCCAGAACTTATTATTGTCAAACTGTAGGCCGTTATATGTAATTATCATGTGAGGAACTCCAAATCTTGATATGATGGAACTGAAAATGAATGCTTTTACCTTCTGTTTGATGATTTTTGCTACTGCCTTAACTTCGACCCACTTGATAAAATCATCAATGACGATAATGACGAATTGTTGTTAGGTGGTAGATTTCAGAAAGGGTTTGAGGATGTCTGACCCCTACTGAGCAAATGACCAAGGGCTAATCAGGCTACATAACTCGATTGCAAGCACATTACTTAGCGACTCGTACTTTTGGCATTGAGTACAGTGTCGAATAATATCCTTTGCATCTTCTCTCATAGTTGGCCAATAATAGCGAAGTCGTAGTGCTTGAATGTACAATGTTTACGCCTTTATGTGGTTACTACATATGCCACCATGTAGATCAGATAACACCCTCTAGGCATCTCTTAAGGAAAGGCATTGAAGGTAGGGTTAAGATATGCTACACTTATACAGTTAACCATCAATTAGCATGCGGTTCACGGCTTGATAAGCCAATCTTTGCTTACCTTTTTGTAGTCAGGGAGAGTACCTTCTTTTAGATAGTTCATTAGGGAATCCATCCATGATTCATCTCTTAGATAAGGAGCCAACTCATAGCTATGCAAGAGAGTGGATAAGCTTTTTTGCGGAAGAAACTCGATGAAAAGTTTCTCCTTCAGGTTAAGAAATGCTATACTGGCCAACTTTGACAACTTATTGGTAGCAATATTCTTACTTCTTGAAATTTTGTGAATGGAGAAAGATTGGAATTCTTCTTCAAGCATTCGTACCAACAATAGGTACTTGCTCATCTCTTCTTCCCCTACCATGTAACTTTTAGTGACCTGATTTACTACCAATTAGGAAACAGAGAACACTTCGAGTTTCTTGGCACCAATTTCTTTTGCAAGTTTCAATCCGGCAATTAGAGCTTTGTACTCTACTTCATTATTATTGGTTGGCAATCTGAATTTCATAGCTTAATGAACTTTGACATTATAGGGGCCTTAAAGAACTAGGCTTACACCACTTCCTTCTCGTATCGAAGAACCATTGACATAAAGAAACCAGATAAGTTTCCTAATTACCTCCATACAATCTTCCTCTCTAGTAAATTCAACTACAAAATCCACCAGTACTTGGGCCTTTAGTGTCGTTCTGGGTTTATATTGTACACCATAGGTATGAGCTTTAAGGCATATTTCATCATTTTTCCCAAGGAATTAAGCTGCTACAATGCTTGCCGCAATGGCTAATTGGTAAGGATAATGATCTAATGAGCTTCAAAATATAGCTTCAACTTTCTCGCCAAGAGAACCACTATTAATATGAATTTTTCAATCTTTATGTATTGAAGCATTGTACCTTATAGAACATGACTTACGTAATAAACGGGTCGATGCTCTTTGCCATCAATTTGGACTAGTACAGGGAAAAGAGCTCGACAGTTCACTAATAGATACAAGTGTAAATTTTCTCTAAGAATAGGTATTGAGAGTATCAGGGGTAACGTAAGAAATTCCTTAAGCTCGTTGAAAGCTCTTTTACAATCATCAGTCCAGTTGAATTCTTTTAGATTCTTTAAAATTTTAAAGAATTTTGCATACCTATTTGCACTTCTTGACATGAATCTGTTGACGGCGACAATTCACCCAATGAGTTCTTATACCTCTTTGATGTGTAAGGTGATTTTATATTCCTTATGACTTCAATCTTTCTTGGATTGGCCTCGATGCCATGTGAAGTAACCATATACTCGAGAAATTCCCTTGATGTTATGCTAAAGATACACTTTTGTGGGTTGAGTTTCATACTATATCTCCTCAATGTAGTAAACGTCTCCTCTAAATCAGCAAGATGCTGATCTTCCTTCATGCTCTTCACAATCATGTTTCTATGGATATGAGATTTGAATATCTTCATTACTATTCTCTAGTATGTTGCACCAACATTCTCTAGCCCAAAGGGCATCACCGTGTAATAATACATTCCAAAATTTATAACAAAAGATGTGTGGACTTCATCTGCCTTATCTATCTTGATTTGATTGTAACTAGAGAAAGAATCCATAAAAGAAAGTAACGCATGTCTTGCGGTTGCATCTACCTTTTGATTGATTTTTGGTAGTAGGAAACAATCCTTGAGATAGGCTTTGTTGAGATCCATGAATTCTATGTACATTCGTTACTTACTGTTAGACTTCTTGACTAGCACACAATTTGCTAGTCAAGTCGAATAAGGCTCTTCTCGGATGAATTCTACCTTCGATAATTTCTAGACCTCTTCTTCTATTGCTGCTTGTCTATCAGTGCAAAATGTCTCTTTTTTTGTTGGACCACCTTCACATTCGGATCAATCTGGAGCTTGTGTATCATAACTTCTCTTAGAATACTCGACATGTTTGAAGATGACCATGCAAACACATCAGCATTGGCTTGCAGGAAATCAATCAAACTTTGCATAACATCTATTGACAAGGGTTTTCCTATCTTTGTTGTCTTCACAGGGTCATTTCCCAAAGGAATTTCCTTAGTATCATTCTCGGCATTTTCTATGCCAACTGACTTACCTTCTAGACAAGTTTCAACTTGAAATACTTCCTCTCATCTCAAGGCCTTTATATATAAGGATCGTGCTAGTTATTGATCTCCTTTGCACACACTAACTCCCATAAGAGTGAGGAACTTAGTTTTCAGATGTGCAGTTAAAGGGATAATGCCAAATAAATGCTAACACGGCCTTCCCATTATCATGCTGTTCGGGGACCAGCATTTGACGATGAGGAAGTCCACCTTATCCCCTACAATATGCTCATCATCACCAATCTGAATCAATTGTGTGATTACTCCGACTATTTGGAAAGGTTGATTATTGAAGGCATAGAGATCATACTTATAAGACCTTAACTGCACTGTAATCTTAGGTCTCATTTGATAGAATGCATGCTAAAAAATGATGTTAGCCAAACTTCTTATGTTAATAAGAATTTTCTTAACTTTGAAGTTGGTGACCCTTGTACTAATAACAAGTGCATTGTCATGCGGCCTCTAGATACCTTTGAAATCTTCTTGTTCAAAAGAAATTGTGTTGTCGATCCTGACCTTTTTGCCTTGAATGTTGTATACATAATTTTTGGCGTTAATCGAGCTCAAAGAGCTCAACTGGCCTATAGTAGGTTCGCTAACAATGGTATTAATTACTTTGTTAGGTGCTCTGCTGGGATTAACATCCCTTACATCTCTCATGGCTACTACTAGTCGAGTGTTATCCTCTTGTTCCTCATATCTCCTCTAAGACGGTCTTTCGATTCTTTTGGCATCATGTGCTAGAAATTTTCGCAAGTGCCTTCGTTAGATTGCATCTTTAATTGCATTCTTAAGTTGAATGCACTCATCTATATTGTGACATTTGTCACGATGGAAATCACAGTACTTGTTGGAGTTTCTTCTTAAGGGATTCCCTTTCATTCTTTCCGACTATTGGAGGACACCTCTCTGCCTATGTACTTCCATCAAAATGTCTGAAATTGGACGATTGAAAGGCATGTGGGATGAGTATGTCGAAATCTTTAGTCTCTTCCTTTCGGCATTTGAACCTTAGTCATCATCCGTACCGAGTCTATCCTTTACACTTTTTGCTTATCATTCTTTCTATCTCCTCTACACTAATTGGGCTCACACTGTGCCTTTATATTGTCTTCTTGACGGATGTATGAGGTGGCTTTAGCCTTGAACTCAGTGAAAGTTTTAGGCTTGTTCTTTGCAAGAGACTTAAAAAAGTCTTCATAAGGCTTGACTTCATCAATTACGGCATTGAGGGCTACACTCATATCTAACTCAGGGATTTGAACCATCTCAACTATAAATCTGGCCAAGTAATCCTTGATTGACTCATTAGACTTTTGTTTGATGGTGTTAAGGATTGAAGAGTCCTTAAAGGGAAGTTTGCTAGCAAGGAAGTGTTGAAGGAACATTTATGCTAATTTATCGAAATATGAAATGGTATTTACTTTCAAATGTTTGAACCATGTACTGGTTGCATTCCTCAAAGTTGAGGGAAAAGCTTAACAGGCCACTACGTTGCTTAAACCATGCAACTTAGCCAGTGTACAGTAATACTCTAAATGGTCTTCGAGGTCCTTCATCCCATCATAAGTTTCAAACTGGGATAGCTTAATGTGCCGAGGTATCATCTCTTCTAAAATCTCTAGGACAAAAGGACTTTTCTTGATTTAGAATTGCTTGGTTGCTATAATAGGGGTACTGACATGTGAGGGTCTTACATGATGCACCTACTACGTTTGCTTGCCTTTATCAATCTTCTTGAAAGCAGGAGTCGAAGGTCTCATTGTAACCTTAGCTTGCTTTTTTGGCAATTCAGGTAAATAAATTAAATCATTAGTATTGTCGGCATCATGATCACCATGCTCTTTGTTTTCATTTGGATGAATACTTTTATGAAGAAGCTCAAGGATCTATTCATGTTTTTTATTTAACTTGGAATTTTCCTTAGCTAAATCGAGACAGTGTTGCTCGAGTCGAGCCAGACGTTGCTCATCAACATACTGACTCCCCCCTTTAGGGTGTTGGGAGGAAGCACCAACACCTGCACTTTTGGTAATTCTAGTCTTAGCCATATGGTCCTTTTTTGAGAAAAACAGACGGTGCCAAATGTTGTTGGTGAATTTTGGGATGAGAGAAAATCCTATGAAAGAAAATGAAATGCTTAGTACTAGGGCCAATCCGGTGCAACCACTCTGGTACCTAAGTTAATAGGGTAACTTTGTATGAAAAGTATGTGAGTAAAAAGTGTCAGAGAACTCTTACAAAGTTTCTTTCCAATATATATTGGTAGTTGTAGTATCTAAGATAGTTGTCGAAATAACTATTAAGACACGTAAAAGTTTCTTGATTTGACATCTTTCCTGATACGTAGGGAGAGTAGGAGGTTACGTAATGTAACTGTGCTTATGATAACAGTTCTTGCCATGGACTTGAATTCAAACAAGGAATGGATTTATTCTGCTCGGCAAAAATGTCGTATGTCATCTATCCAGTGGTATGCCGAGAGATTTGACTACTCGGCATATCGACGGCTAAATGAACGAGTATATTAGATAAGTGAAAACTAACTATCAACAAATATGTCATATATGATGCTTCTCTCAAGTAAATTTTTGTTATATTCTTTCTTATGTAAGTAAATAAGAAAAGTTAACTATTATTTCAAGAAAAATTCTTGCATTTACATAATATATGTTGTTATGTTTGTAAACTTTGGCAAGTAACACTAATGAGGGAAGCCAAAGATAAACGCAATTCCAAAGTTTTTAAGAGATATCAATTTTTAGAGTTAAAGATTGTGTGAAGTATCCATTCCTTTTGGCTTTTCATCTCTTCATTCTTATTAATAGTCTTGTATGATGGTGTTGATTTCAGGAGTTGACAAAAGGATCATATACACTAAAGTTGGAATGTTTGTAATTTGAGCTCAAGGAAAGACTATAATAGAAAATGACTTCCTTAATGTAGTAAACATAGTTATCAAGAGGTATTGGAATTTTAGTGCAACACCTAGATGCATAGTCTATAACTAAGGAATCAATGAACTTTTGCTTCACAATAATGGATTGGTAACAATTATTTATCTTTGAGTTTGTCTCATGATCTCAAATTGAATGTTGTTTCCTTTATCACATGGGGGATAAATTTTTGGCTTATACTTTCAACTATTGAATCATGTGAGATTTACTATTATGCTTTTTCTCTTGCGTTAAGTTTTATCGATAAACACTATAAAAATTAGTTTTATGTTCTTGATGAACTAATGAAAATTACATGGAAAAACATAAAGAAAAAATGTAGATCAAATGTACTATTATTGTGTTCTAAAAAGAAATTGCTACATTTATTGCTGTTCGTTCTCTCAATAATATTGCTTATCTAGATGCTAGGATCAATATTACATATGTTAAATGTTTAAAACCATATTTATCAATGCAAAAGTTGAAAATTGAAATGACTTAAATTGAAGATTAAGTAGACTAGTTAAAGATAAGCTCAAACAACTTGCCTAATAATATGAATATGCTCTCAGTTTGTTGATGCTCTATGCTTATGATGTTGAAACCTCCATTGTAGGGCTTCTCTTTGTCAACATAAGAGTTGAGTTGAGTTTGAAATGAATAAATCAATTTCATTTGGACTATACTTGTTACTTTATCGACAAAGTTTTGCCTTCTATCGATTACAATAATACTAGTGTGGTTGTAGCTATTTAGGTTGATATTATAATAGTATTTGTAGAATTTAGTTATCTTTCTCATCTTACCTTACTTTTTTTTTTTCTTGGTGGGAAGGGAAAAAGGGGTGAATAACATTTAGTTTCTTGTAAATCCTAAAGTAAATATTCAGAAAGAAATTTTTTAGATGTATAAGCACTTATATATATATATATATTTTAAGCACAAGTATTTATAGTTGAGTTAGACTTTTTAGCTTTTATGGAATGAGTCCAATAAAATGATCTTCTACATCTCTATTTAAGCATAAAGCAGTTTATAAGCAAAAACAAATAAGTAGAAAAAGTTATGAATTATTATACCATAATCAAAGAGATCGTATATGCATGATTTTTCCTTTTCGGCTATTATAGCTTTTGCATAATTTATGCTACCATTATTATGTCCAAATAAATGAAGAGAAAGAGGTATGTTACCTTGAATGAATGCTTTGACAAAAGGATGAACTTAGCAATAAGGTTACAAATAAACAAAAGCAAAAAATATGGAAACATAAGATACTATAATGAAATCATTACATTAGTTGAGCAAATGTAGTTAGCTCTTTCAACAAAGAGAAAAAATGAAACAAATGCAAAATATATTGTGGGCAGGAAAATAACTCAATAATAAAAATGGAGATAGCATTTACATCTTCCAAAAATATGTATAATTCTCAAACTAACTTCCTTATAATCTATGGTTATATGGGTCAAATGTCAAATACAAATAGAAAATGAGAGAAGGAAAGAACTATTGATAGAACAAAAATCTAGAGGAATGAATTAAGTATAGCTAGATTAATGATCTTGACAATCCTTTTTTTCTTTCCTTATGTTTCGAGTCAGTAAGCTGATTATGTATAAATTCTTTCCATTAGCTTCTTTCCATGGAGAACTAAAACTTCTTAACCACAGCTTTAATAATTATCTTAAATCCTCTATAGTGGGGTGAGTATGGCAACCCCTTCCTCATCTTCTCTAAAGGGAGATGCAATCTTTACTCTCTTTTCTCACTAAAGATAATTATAAATACACAAATTGTTATATATGAACTGAAGTGGAAACCAATTAATTCCTTAATATTGAGAAAACATATACATTGATAGTGTTACTAGGAATAAGAATAGACGATACCATGACCAATATCTATGATAGCAAATTAATCAATTTGTCAAATAAACTTCTTTTTTTGAAATACAAGAGGTTACATTACAAATAGAAAAATAGATGCAACTAAAGTAAGTTTTATCAATAAATTGACATGAAATAAGCAGCAAAACAAACAAGACTAACTATGGAAAGTTGATGGTCTGGCAAATATTGCCTAAAAATGCAATAATAATGACTACACTATTTTTTTCCAATAGTTCATATGTTTTAAGCATATCTTTTGTTAACAACAAAATGAGTTAATTGAATTCCTCGTATTCTTTCAAGAATCATACATCATATAACTAGTACAGTAAGAAGAAAAATACCCCTAGTCATTACTTTTACAAGAATCATACTAATCTATATAAATATGCCATACACAAAATTGTTTGTTATGTACAAATAAGATACTTTGTTATAAGCCTAAATTAGCTATGAGACAAGTACAGATGCTTATTCGATTAGTTGGTTATAAGCTCATTTAAGATTGAGAATAATAGTAGGACTAAACTAGATATTTTGTTATTTAAGAAAGAACTTAGAAAAAAAAAAAAAAAACTTAATAGATGAAATCGTAAGAATGAGTGTGTCAAAGTTAACCCTATTTATCTAATGCTAAGCACATAATATCTACTTTGAAGAAGAAAACAACTAGTAAGTCAAAATTTGTCAATCACAAGGTAGCAAAGTGATGACATAAAGACAAAAGAAAATAACGCAAGTTTTTTTAAAGTATTGAGAAAGATGGTTCGATGATAATTTGTCACCAAAGAGTAAGTAAGGGCACAATAGTCATCAAATGCAATTTTACTTGGAGACATGCACCTAAATCATCATAAGATAGACAGAACTAATCATTCTTTCATGCTCTTTTATTGAGGAAAATATTATAATACCATGAAAATCTTACTAGAATATAAAAAGACATACAATGCCTTCTATTTATGATAACTCATTTATTAGAATTATAACATAAACTCATAAACCTTCTATATATATAATGTGCAAATCTTCTTAATGACTTTGATCATTTAACTACTAATTAGCAACTAGTTACAATCATTTACCAATATTGGTACTAGCAAAATATAATGATTTCAAGGACAACATAAATGTAAATATCTAATTAACTCTTGTTTAGTTGAAAAGTATGAGAAAAATGATATTAAAACATTGACCTCTATATAACTCCTTGATCGAAATTGCCTTTGATGAGTAGTATGACTTTATGCTTTTCAACTAATTCATAAATTGCTAGCTTAAGTTCCTTAACTTTTGTCGTTATCTATATGATAATTTGATTTGTGTGCAAAGCAAACTATTTTCTTGTTACATGACTCACTAAACTATTACTATGAAAAGGAGTACTTATAGGCCTAATAAGTATGAAGCTTAGACAATTGAAATTGTTGTTATACAAAGAGTCATACTACTTGATCAATTATTTGAATCATACTCAAGATGATGATTTTGCTTCATAAACATACATTATACTAGGTGATTTTATACTCTTCTACCAAAAAAGTATGAAACCAAATGCTAAAATATAACAAAACTTTAGGGAAGATATTTTAACAAATGAAAGATTAGGCTAATACTCAGAAAAGTGAAAGCCGAAGGCCTTGGGGGGAGTGAGGGTAGGGGTAGAATTGAGTATTACTGATAATTCTTGTACAATTCTAAACTTCTAACAAATATTATCATCTATTTAGTAGAAAAGATGAACAGGTAATAATAACAATAAGTATAGAAAATAAAAGAGATGAGGATTAAAAAGTCAAACTCGAATTTAACATAGAGTTCGCACAATCCCCTACTCTCCCTGATCATACAACCACCTCTAATCAAAGATTTTGCACCACTTCTATCAATTTTAATGACAAATGCTTAATAAAGCTATACAAGCTCCACAAAACTCAAAACTAAATCTCAATAAACTTTTTAATCTCACTAGTGTAGTGTTCTTTAATATATATATATTTTCAATAGAGAAACATTCAAGCACTACACTACAAAATCTCATAATATAGTTTCAAAATGTATGTACAAGAGACAAAAGGGCATGAAGAATGTAAGAGAATGGAGGAATGTTGCGGAGAATACTAGTTCTTGTTTTCTCTTTGATGGCTAGTTGAAGTACTTATAGCCTTAATGTGAATTCTTCCCATTACCTACATTGGCTACTTTCAATTATGGTGTTTGGACTCCATTCTATCTAATGTCTAAACGTTAGCCCTTAAGGTTTCATAGAAGCAACTTAGTAGCCAAATTCCTTGCTCATAAAGTTCAAACTTTAGGGATGCAAAAAATGCCGCAATAGCTAATCTAACCTATGGCATCTGAATGCTAGGCCCCTATTTTAGCTTCTCTGATCAAAAGTAAATAGAATAGAAAATCCTAAACAAACGAGCACATATATACAATATATTCTTCTTATACTCCTTTCAAGCTCAATCTCAAGTTCTTAAAATATAAGAATGAGTCCAATTAAGTTCAATATGCATTAGTTGAAACTTGAAATACTTAAATCAAGATAAGCTAGATTTTCAATAAATTACATTATTAGCTAAAGTTTTGCCTCATCAAAATTAAACATGAACTTACGTTAAACAATCTCTCTCTTTTTTATGAAGACAAATCTTTACTCTTATTTGATGCCCCTCAATCAAGCATCAATATATGAGATGATTTGTAAATGTTTAGGATCAAGATTGAGTGCTTAATTTGTGAGCACTAGTTTAAGAAGGATACAGAACTTATTCACAATATTAAACTCATTTTCAAACTTAATCAGCCAATAACTTGATTTGCCAATTTAATACGACTCTCTAACTAACTCGAATTCTTCTTCCCCTTCGACCTCATCAAAAAGATAAGATTTCAGGTGGTAAAAAGGAAGATAAATGTTATTTAAAAAATTTGGCATTGTCTTAGCTTAAGGCTTAAGATATGCTCATTACAAATAATGCAAAATCACTTTAAAAATATCTCAATGCTTGCAAACTTTAAGCCAACTCCAATCTAAGACAAACATCTTAATCCCTATATCATCACAAAATAGCAAACTTCCATCAAAATTAAAAAGAAAAGAAGCCTAAGAACGTAATATCATCATAAAACAATAGAAACATGTAATCAATAATCTAAGAAGAGTGCATACAATGTAAGACCACATGGCCAAATGTATAACAAAATATAGAAACAAAAGAAGACAAACAGGGCAAGTCCAACAAGATAAAGGATGAGCAATAACAAAGGAAGAAGGTCATAAGCTAGTCTTAAGAGAAACAACACAATCATAGAGAAGAGCATAAGAACATGGTGGTCAAGACTCTGGAGCATCATGATCATCTTGTAAGGTAGTAGAGCTAGATTAGATGGATGGTCCTAAGGAAGCATGAGGGTTTGAATGGCTCTATGGACTAAGATGAGAGGGACTAAAATAAGTAGGATTCGAATGATGGAAGTTAGGAATATGTGGAGGAGGTTAGGCAACATTGAAATGTTGAAATAAACCATATATTCCTAAGTGAAAATCTACAAGATCCCACTTAACATCTTGTTGAAAAGAATAAAACTCCTATATAGTGGCAAGGGGATATGAAAGGATGAAATCATTTTGGTTGAAGTAGCAAAAGGATTCTCAGAGGGGGTTTGGCTTAATTCTCCACCTTATTCTTATCTATCATATTCTTCCTTAGTATCATAAGCACCATTACCCTTAGCTTATGCTAGAAAGGCAAAGAAGGAAGGGAGAGGCACTTTTTTTCCCCAAAATTTCCATTAAAGTCAACTTTAGAAGGGCCCTTAGTGATATATGTCATGAAGAAGGGCTTATGAGTCAATTCCTTATTGAGAGTCTTAAATTCAATAACTTTTTTTTTTTCTAAAATAATAGTGATTAATCTTCCCATCCTAAGAGCCTCAATTAGGTCCATTTGTGACCTTTTTGAAGTTGTTTACTAATAACACTCTTTTAGTATAGGTATTTTAGGATAATTTTGTATATTAATCCAATTAATTTTATAGTGATTCAGAGCTTAATTCGCTAATATTTCATTTATAGGGATTTTGTAAGCATTCGACAAATTTCTAGAGATTTTTATGGAATTTCAAAGTTCAATTGAAGAGGTGCATTGATTAAGGAATTGGAGTGAAGAAACTTAGTTCAAGAAATGAAGTCCAGAGAGGATCATATGTAGACTTTATGGCTGTGTTCCTTAGCTGTAGACTTCTCGTCCTCAATTTCCATCAAATATGAAGATTTCTAAACAAAGTGCAAAACCATACCTATACTCTATGGCTGTGATTCTAAGGTGTGTACATGCAATAATTTGTGAATATTTTATTTGTAGAAAGTTTCCTTTGTAGACCTAAGTCAAGACTCTAAATAGATAAACATTTTAATCTACAATATTCGAGCTAAGGAGTCTTAGCCCTTAGCCCGAATATCATAGGGTATAATATAGGGGATTCTTTCATGTCTTTCCATCTTTTTTCTTTTAATTTTACACCATAACTTTTATTTTTTTAATGAATCTTTTATTGAACCCTAAAATAATGTGATAGTTATCTTATGTCTACTTTCAATCTATGATATTATATTTTGATATCTAATTATATTGCATTATCTGTTTTTAATTCAATATTGCCAGCTATTGAATTAATGTGTAAGTCTGCTATAGAGTTCATGAGATCCTATAGTATGAGCACTTCTCGAGTACATTCAAACTTCCTTCCCATTGCTACTTACCTTCCTTGCTTCTAGCTTCCCTTGTATACACTTCCAGTCACACTATGGTTGACAAGTGCAATTAAAAGGAACTAGTAGATTAAAATGTTTATCTATTTAATTTCTCTGAATTAGGGCAACCTAATAGAGAGATTCAAGATCTTAATGTGATCTTGAGATATATTATTATAGAAGCGGTTTGGATAGAGTATACTTAAGGTTAGGAGTTAGCTAGAGATGCGAGTTTAGTTAATTTATTTTAGGAATCTCTATGGTCTAAAATCATAATTGAGATTGAAAAGTGACATGGAATTAGGTGGTAAATAACAAGATTTACTAAGGATTATATGTTTCTCTAATTCATCAATCTTATTTAATTTATTTAGTCTTGTTCATTTTATTGTTCTCATTTTGTTTATTGTTCATTGTTTATTTTTACTCATTAGTTAGAATAATTCTAAATTATTAAGTTAAATAATTGGTGATTTTGGGTAAATTGCTATCTAGGGTTACCTCACATCTACCTACTATACTATAACTTGATTAGGTACACTAACCTAACTAATCAAGTTTTTGGCGCCGTTGTCGGAGAACCAACTGTCGAGCCTGGTTTTTTACCCTCCTGGTTCTTTTTATAAAATTAGGTCTTCTCTAAATCGATCAGTACTAAATTCTACCCATTTAATATTGACCCTCGATTAGGGTTTAAAGAAGACCATTTTTTTCAACTTGAAAAGATTTGGAGTTGCCACCCAACTGGAGTCAGGAAAATAGGTTAAGTTATAACCAATTGGGTAGATTGATTATAACTTAGCTACTGGTCTATCGATTAAAAAACCAAGTTATAAATATGGTTTTTTGAAAACTAGAGATCTGGATCCGGAGGCTAATTTATTAAATCTTAAACGGGTATCACTTTTAACTTTCCGAATTTAACTTCGCTTTTCAAATATACCCTTTTTAATTTCTAAAAAAAAAACATCTAATTATAATACATGCAACTATATTGATTAATTTACATAAATATCTAAAAATGGAAAAAATAAAACTTTCCATATTTTAAGTCGCCCTATACTTGCATATAGGTGCCTACGTACCCATTATTCGGGATCAAATGTATGTAGTTCTTTTAATAAAAATATAGCGGGTTGATTGATTTTAGCTTTGAAAAAATTGCTGGGTTTACGTTTTTACCCATTTTGAGTTGATTTGGGAAAAGATTATAAAGGGTTCTAAGTTGGATTTTATTTTGAAAATTCTAAATGATTCTAATTTGAAAATTGATTTATTTATTGTCATTTATTTTTAGAAAACTCAATTTTTCTGAGTGTCAAAACGATTTATTTTTACTAACCTATTTATTTATTTTTATTATTTTTTTATACTTATTCTATCTATTTCTATAAATAAATAGACTACTTCTTTTCTCTTTTTTTTTCTTTTTCTTTTTTCTTCTCTTTCTTTTTTTTTTCATTCTTTTTTCTTTTTTTTTTTTTATTTTTCTCATTTATAACATTTACCAATAAACAAATGAATAAATAAATAAAAAAGAAAAAAAAGAAAAACTAGGTCAGCTTAGATTGGCTCGAACGGCTCGGATCGGCTCACTTTGGCTTGGATCGATTCGGTCGGCTCACTTCAGCTTCGATCGGCTTGCTACAGCTTGGATCGGCTCAGTCGGCTTAAGTCAGCTCATTTCAGCTTCAATCGGTTCGGTCAGCTTGGATTAGCTTGGAGTTGGCTTGGTCGGCTCGAGAAATCTGATGGTAGTGGTTTTCATAAAAACAATGTAGGGAATGCTATTTTAGAGAGAGAGGAATCGTGCTAGTTAGAGGAAACTTCGATTTTTCTTTTTCTAAAGTGTTTCAAAGTTTTTGTTGTGTTTTGAAAATGAAGAATAGACTCCTATTTATAGGTATTATGGTTGAGTTAAAGATGGAAAAAATTAAATGCAATATGATTTTTTTCCATTTTTGGATTGAACGAACTTGGACAATATGTGGTGCCAAATATGTAGCTGCGCATATATGAATGTGCCGAAGTGTGTCGGAGTGTGTTAGAGTGTATCTACCACACTTAGAAGTAAGTTAGCAAGTGACGTGGTGACGACGTGACCCGTGATGTGGCGATGACATGGAGATAAAGTGAGAAAAGAAAATAAAAGATACATTTTGCACCTTCCATGGATTGAACCCAGGATCTCCAAGTCATATGCAATGTCAAGTCTAAGTGCTTATCCAACTAAATTATTCATTTTTCCTTATTCATATGTGTAATTAATTGTACATATGGACTAGGTCAGCCTTGGTTAGATTTAAATCAAAGGTTAAACTCAATAGCCTTTTATTTAAAACTATTTAAATTAAAATTATATTTTATTTAAACAACCTAAAAATTTATTATTTTCTAAATTCCCTATTTTATTTGATAGCTTTTCAAATTTCTTATTTTTTGTGTTCTTTCCTATTTTCCTATTTTTTTTTATATTTTTCTATAATTTCTATTTTTTCTAACTTTCATCATTTTTTTGGGCTTTCTTTAATTTTCTTTTTTTTTTTTGAAATTTTTCTAATTTAGGACCTAATAACCTAATTTGAAAAACAACAGGGGGTGAGGTGCGTAAAAATTAGGTGTTTATAGCTGTCCCTCTTTGTGATAAAGTTTAAGTAAAACTTTACCACGAAGATAAAACAAGCGCTATTTTTGCCCCAAGAATGGATTTTATGCTAGGAAGCGTTATAGCTAGCTTGCTATCGTAAGTCCAATCCATTGAGGATTTTGAGAAGAGAAGGGTAGCGCTTTTAGAGATGGCCAAAAGACAAAAAGAAGAATTAAATTTTGGTCATGCTCTTATGAACTAACAAAGTGAAGTGAAACGGGCTAAGCACTCTTAGAGCTAGCTAAGACCCTAAAAAGAATGAGTAAACTTGGTTGTACCCTGATGAGTCGACTAATTAAGGCGGGCAAAGCGCTCCTAGAGTTGGCTAAGACCCTAAAAGGAATGAGCAAACTTAGTCGTACCCTGATGAGCTGACTAACCAAGGCGGGCGAAGTGCTCCTAAAGCTGGCTAAGATCCTAAAAGGAATGAGGAAACTTGGTCGTACCTTGATGAGCTGACTAACCAAGGTAGGCAAAGCGCTCCTAAAGCTGGCTAAGACTGTAAAAAGAATGAGGAAACTTGGTCGTGCAACTTGGTCGTGCCCTGATGAGCTAACTAACCAAGGTGGGCAAAGCGCTCCTAGAGCTGGCTAAGACCCTAAAAAGAATGAGGAAACTTGGTCGTGCTCTGATGAGCTGACTAACCAAGGTGGGCAAAGCGCTCCTAGAGCTGGCTAAGAACCTAAAAAGAATGGGGAAACTTGGTCGTGCCTTGATGAACTAACTAACCAAGGTGGGCAAAGCGCTTCTAGAGCTGGCTAAGACCCTAAAAAGAATGAGTAAACTTGGTCGTGCCCTGATGAGATGACTAACCAAGGTAGTCAAAGCGCTCTTAGAGCTGGCTAAGACCCTAAAAAGAATGAGAGATGTTAGTGCTCTAAGAGCTGACTTGAACCCTAAGAGAAGGACAGGACAACACCTTAAAGTTTGGCTAGAACCTTAAAAAGAATAAGAAAGAGATCATCACTTTAATGGCTACTTAGAGCCTTGAAAAAGAATAGAAAAGGAGACAACGTTTTAAGAGTTGACTTGAACCTTAAGAGAAAATTGAGATAGTGCCCTAAAGGTTGGCTAGAACCTTGAAAAGAATAAAAGAGGGATTAGCGCTCTAAGAACTAACTAGAACCCTAAGAGAAAGACGGGACAATGCCTTAAAGGCTAGTTGGAACCCTAAAAAGAATAAAAGAGGGATTAGCACTCTAAGAGCTAGCTTGAACCCTAAGAGAAAGATGGGACAGTACCTTAAAGGTTGGATGGAACCTTGAAAAGAATAAAAGAGGGATTAGCGCTCCAAGAGCTAGCTTGAACCCTAAGAGAAAGACGGGACAGTGCCCTAAAGGCTAACTAGAACCTTAAAAAGAATAAGAAAGAGATCATCACTTTAAAGGCTAGTTAGAGCCCTGAAAAAGAATAGAAAAGGGGACTACGTTCTAAGAGCTGACTTGATTCCTAAGAGGAAAAAGATGAATGAATGAGGAACTAAAGTAAAGCATGCAACTAGTTTCAAAAGACTCTTTAATTATGAAAAGTATTTACAGAGAGATTTGTTGAAAAACCATTTATGAACAAGGAAAAGAGTAGGGATAAGCCCCTTGATTTGAAAAAAGAGTTTGAAGGATGTTAAAAACCACAATTGGGGAAGAATGACTTAAACTAGAAAAATGATGACCTTAGAAGGGAAATGGATGACATGGATTAAAAGCTTAGCTATTCGAAGATTTTGTGACGAGCCCTTACTTTCTCTCTCTCTTTTTTTTGTTTTTTTTTTAAAGTTTTGCCAACTGGTATAAATTCTTATCAAGGAACAGTCTTATAACCACCCCTATCCTTGGAAAGCATATGGAATTTCTTAATGCCCATAACCTTAGGGCTTCTCTTAGGGCTTTTGTGATCTTAAGGCATTCCTTTCTTAAGGAGAGGGTAACTCACAATTAGTTTAATCAAAGAGGTCTTCCTTACTAGCTTTCGGTTTAGATCCTGCTCTCGACTTCAGTTCCAAAAATTATAGTCCATTTTATAAGTGATACTCCTTAATTAATTCGTTAGGTCTTTTTTGGTTTACACTTATGAATTTAGGCTTTTGGTCCAAGGGCTTCAAAAAGGATGAATGAAAAGACTTATTTTGATAGAAACACTTTTATTAATCCCCGAGTGTACAAATCAAGAACCTTGGGGAAAAATTAGAAGTATGCTTGCCTTTATTTCAAAAACAATTTTTATTAAAGATAAATTATTTTTCAAGATCTGAAGAGCTTTTACATGTGTAAGGGCGGTATTGTGGGTGGGGAGGCCTTATGTGATTCAGTATAGGTAGGAGAGGCTTCAAAGTGTTAGTGTAGATATGGAAATTTGTGTTTCCAGGCTTAGGAGTGTGATTTAAGGCCTTGTGTTTTTTGAGGCTGTTTGGGCATCGACTCTTAGCCCTTCTGATTTGGTTTGGATGCCCCTATTAGGATGTAAAACATTTCTTGGGGCTTCTTTTCTTATACTTCCGAGCCTAATTCTTTGGCTTCTTTTCTTCTTCTTCTTCTTCCTTTATTTTTCTTTTAATTGCTTTGCCCCATCATCTCATACTATTCTCTCTTTTTGGCCCTAAGAGTGATTGTTTCCATTGTTGAGTTTTTTTTTTTTTTTTTTTTAAATGATTCAAAGCCCTGATTCCATGGATTTCAAGTGTATGGGCTTGAGGTGGTTGAAAAAGGAAATTGGCTCTTCTTCATTTCAAAGAAAAATAATTTATCAAAAATAAAAGTCGTTTTTGAATTAATGTTGCTTAAATAAGCATAAACCAATTTTACCCTTATCTTCTAATCAATTACTCTAACCTCCAAATTGCCCCACTATGGGGTGGTTCTTGACAGGGTTTGAATTTAGAAATTCTCTAAATAGGTCCAACAGGGTGAATAATAGATGATTGTGTTTAGGATTTAGAAATGAATGCCTAACTTCACTTTAATCTATGTATTACATTCAAAGTGAACCTCCTTTAAGGAAAGAGTTCAAAGTATTCTCACTATTATGTTGCTCAACTCTCAAAGTGTTTGAAGTTGGTGTATAGGATATAGCTTGCCTCTTCTCATCCTAAACTTTTTTTTAAAAAGTGAGTTACCGGTTCCTTAAGGAGGAGTCTGCTTTTTTATTTGCTTAGGATTAGGTTTTGCCCCCCAGTTTCTCAAATCATGCCCCAGTATTTGATTTTGTGTTTTAGTTTGATTCATGATTGAGCTTGGCTTTCTAAATAGATCAAGGGTTTTAGCTTGGCTTAGTTACTTTTAGGGGTTGAGGATTGTGCTCAGGTCGGCAGCCTTGATGGGCTGTAGCTCATGTTTGGATTGGCTGGCTAGCCTAATGGCTTATGTTTGGGTATGCCGGTGTTTAGGTTGAATGCTTAGCTAAGTGGCCTGTGTTTGGGTAGGTTACTTGAATGGGCCTAAGGTTGGTGTTAGCCAAGTAGCTTATGTTTGGATTAGATGGTGATAAAGGGCTAGGTTTGGTGTGGGTTAAAAGCTAAATGTTTGGGCTGGCTGCTTGAGTGGGCCAAAGGGCTCATGTTTGTTTAAGGGGCTCGTATTTGAGGTTGAATGGGCCAAGGAACTCGTATTTGGCTTGAATGGGCCAAGGGACTCGTGCTTGGTTTAAATGGGTTAAGGGGCTTGTATTTGACTTCCTTAATAGGTCGAGGGACCTTGTGTGGTTTGAAAACCAAGTATTTGGGTTGGTCACTTGAGTAGGCCAAAGGCCTAAGCTTGTACTGGTTCCTTAAGCCTATAAGTATTTATAGCTATTGGCAACTTTTATTTTCATTTTTTTTTAGAGAGAGAAAGGTAAAGTTTATTTTCAGAAAATAATTTACAAATAAGGATGGTGGTTTTTTATATATATATTTTTTTGAGTTTCTATTTACAAGTCTATGGATTTTGTTTACATTTTTCTAAATGAGATTGAATGTTAGTTAAATGGAAGAATATTTGCAAAGACAAGAATTTTAAAAAATGATGAACGATGAACTAAATAGAGCTTTATTATTTTTGAAAAAGGAAGACGAGAATACCAAAAACAAAGGCAAAGAACCTAAACTTTATTTAGGAATTTTCATTTTAGGCTCCTTAGGAAAGACCCTACATTAAGTCTTATAAACAGGCCTTAAGGTCTTCTATCATCTCATAAATATTCCCAATGACCTATGCCAAAATGGACCTTAAGGCTCAGTTGTGAGCTTCAGAACACTCAAGCTTTTCTTTCAAATAGGTGATTTCATCTCTCAGCACCTGCTCGCGGAACCTAGAGGCATCCAGTAGCCTATTACTTAGCTGATCATTCACTTAGTTGTTTGCCATCCTAAGTCTACACATTTTATGGATAAAGATCAGTCATCGATGTGAAAATATGTAGATGCTAGGGTCACTTGGGTTAATATATTACTTCTTAAGTTGCAACCTTATTGTAATTTTCAAAAACTTGTTTGCAAAAATTCTTGAATGATCAGTAGGGCTCTAATTTCTTAAAGGTAGTGTATTAACTTAAGTTTGGACTGAAGTATATGCAATTAGGGTGGGTTCTAAAAGGTCCTTAAACTTTGTAACCTCACTTGTTTTTAAAAAAACACTTTCATTGGTCACATGACTTAAGTGGGGTGGCCTAATCGGCCCCGAACGGTGGTTGCCCCACTACGCTCGGAACTTACACAATGGCCCCCCTCCTAGGGTCCTAAGATGGCCTGGGTCTGACCGCATTTACCTTGCATCTTTGATGCAACAAATGAAACCTCATGCCCCGTTGTATGCTATTAAAAAAATATGCTAATTAAAACTAATATATACATGAAGCCAACAATAAATAAACAAATCGATATATAAAGAAATAAATAAATAAATAAACAATGCGAGTAATTTGAAAAGCGATTTTAATTTCAAAACATTTTTAAGTGGTTAGCCCTCTTGACGTTCCCCAGTGGAGTCGCCTAGCTGTTGAGCCTGGTTTTTTACCTTCCTGATTCTTTTTATAAAATTAGGTCTTCTCTAAACCAATCAGTACTAAATCTTACCCGTTTAATATTGACCCTCAACTAGGGTTTAAAGAAGACCATTTTTTTGAACTTGAAAAGCTTTAGAGTCGCCACTCGACTAGAGTCGGGAAAATGGGTTAAGTTATAATCAATTGGGTGGATTGATTATAACTTAGCTACCGGTCTATCGATTAAAAAACCAAGTTATAAATATGGTTTTTTGAAAACTAGAGATCTGGATTTAAGGGCTAATTTATTAAACCTTAAACGGATACCACTTTTAACTTTCCGAATTTAACTTCGCTTTTCAAATATACCCTTTTTAATTTCTAAAAAAAACATCTAATTATAATACATGCAACTAAATTGATTAATTTACATAAATATCTAAAAATGGAAAAAATAAAACTTTTCATATTTTAAGTCGCCTTATACTTGCATACGGGTGCCTACGTACCTGCTATTCGAGATCAGACGTACGTAGTTCTTTTAATAAAAATATAGCGGGTTGATTGATTTTAACTTTGGAAAAATTGCTGGGTTTATGTTTTTATCCATTTTGAGTTGATTTGTGAAAAGATTATAAAGGGTTTTTAGTTGGATTTTATTTTTGAAAATTCTAAATGATTCTAATTTGAAAATTGATTTATTTATTTTCATTTATTTTTAGAAAACTCAATTTTTCTGAGTTGTAAAACGATTTGTTTTTTTACTAACCTATTTATTTATTTTTATTATTTTTTTATACTTATTTTATCTATTTCTATAAATAAATAGACTAATTCTTTTCTCTTTTTTTTCTTTTTCTTTTTTCTTCTCTTTCTTTTTTTTTTTCTTTTTCTCATTTATAGCATTTACAAATAAACAAATGAAGAAATAAAGAAAAAAGAAAAAAGAAAAACTAGGTCGGCTCAAATTGGCTCGAACGACTTGGATCGGCTTGCTTCGGCTTGGATCGGCTCGGTTGGCTCACTTCGGCATGGATCAGCTCGCTACGGCTTAGATCTGCTCGGTTGGCTTGAGTCGGCTCACTTCGACTTCAATTGGCTCGGTCGGCTCGAGAAATCCAATGGTGGTGGTTTTCGTAAAAACACCATAGGGAATGCTATTCTAGAGATAGAGGAATCGTGCTAGATAGAAGAAACTTTGATTTTTGTTTTTCTAAAGTGTTTCAAAGTTTTTATTGTGTTTGAAAATAAAGAATAGACCCCTATTTATAGGTATCATGGTTGACTTAAAGATGGAAAAAATTAAATGCAATATGATTTTCTTCCATTTTCAGATTTGACAAACTTGGATAATATGTGATGCTAAATACATAGCTGCACGTATATGAATGTGCCGGAGTGTGTCGAAGTGTATTAGAGTGTGTCTACCATACTTAGAAGTGTATTAGAGTGACGATATGGCCACGATGTGGCCCATGATGTGGCGATGACATGGCGAATAAGTGAGAAAAGAAAATAAAAAATACATTTTGCACCTTCCATGGGTTGAACCTAGGATCTCTAAGTCATATACAATGTCAAGTCCAAGCGCTTATCCAACTAAGTTATTCGTTTTTCCTTATTTATATGTGTAATTAATTGCACATATGGATTAAGTCAACCTTAGCTAGATTTAAATCAAAGCTTAAACTCAATAGCCTTTTATTCAAAACTATTTAAATTAAAATTATATTATATTTAAACAACCTAAAAATTTATTATTTTCTAAATTCCCTATTTTATTTTATGACTTTTCAAATTTCTTATTTTTTTTGTATTTTTCTAAATTTCTTATTTTTTGTGTTTTTTCCTATTTTCCTATTTTTTAAATATTTTTCTATAATTTCTATTTTTTCTAACTTTCATCATTTTTTTTGGGCTTTCTTTAATTTTCTTTTTTTTTTTTGAAAATTTTCTAATTTAGGACCTAATAACCTAATTTGAAAAATAAATGTTTTGGGGGGGTGGGGGGCAGGCAAAAATTAGGTGTCTATACCAACGAAGTGAAGCCAATTAGGATATTAGGAAAAAATTCCTCTTCACCAGTTATTTTAACACATCTTGATTTATTTCATCCTTCTTAATTTTAGTATTTTCTATGTTTGTTGTCTTTACTTCTAAATTATTTCAATATAGGTAACAAGGGAGTTTACCTGGGAAATATAGAACCAAATCCTACACTAACAAGTTAGGAGTGAAACTAAGGGAAAGATAAGTTCGTTGAGCTAACAATGTTAAATAACAATGCTTCTCAAGAGGCAACTTAAGTCATTTTCATCTTAATTTTTGTTTGAATAATTGTTTGATGAGGTCGAATTATTATTAGTTTTTCTTTCCCTACATAAATAGTTTCTATTTATCTTAGTAGTCAATTGTTAGAATGTGCAATAAAAGTGTCATTGAAAGTTGCTATATTACAATTAAGGTATTTTTCAATTGAATTTTGACTTCTCAATCTATTGTGTCTTTAATCCTTCGAAGAGTGATTTTAGGTATAGAAACATGGAAAATCATTAGAATTTGGATTCGAGAATTAGAGAGGATTATGGCTAAAGTTCATAGTTTTAAACATGCTCGTAATCCTCTAAAAAAGAAGCATGAAATAGTTGGCCAAGAGGATTATCGCTAAGATCACGCTCGTGATCCTTACATGTGATTGCACCTCAAGTAAGAGCACGAATTAAAGGAAGAAACACAGCCAGTGATCATGACAATGTTCATGCTTGTAGTGATTCTATGATTGAAAAATTATTGGTATTTCACCTCTTATTCATTCTAAACTCTCACTCCCTCTCCAAAACAACATACACTGTCACTTTCTCTCACTAAAGCAACCATTCTTTGAGATTTTTTATGGATTTTTCTTGTGAAATCATCAAATCAGAGGTATGTACAACTTAATCTACACTTAGATTTGTTAAAAATTGATTATTTTAAGTAAGGATTAAATTGTTAGGTAGGGCTTGATTAAAGAAGATGATGTTTGCATGTTTGTAAATCTTTAATTTTTGAAGTGATTATTAAGTGTTTATGTGATAGAAATCATTATATATATTTGTTTACTAAAGATTACTCCTAAAGTTGTGATTTTGGAGTGTGAGAAAAGGAGGAACATAGAGTGTTCTTATGAGGTTGAAGAAAGAAGAAAGGGACACTGTGATGCGTCTTTGGGGTCGAACACATGAAGAAGTACCACAACGAAGCAAACCAAAACAAACAAGAAAAAGGTTAGCAAAGTCCGAGCAGCTACCGAATGGATATGATGCACCATTCAATTTGACTCAACCTATAATCCGCCGGATATGATGCACCGGTCCGAATTGAAGGGTCACCCGTCACTATTCCTTACTAAAGGGAATAGATAAGAGTTGAAAGATAACGAGAACACTAAGGTTGCTTAAAGGATTAATTTCAGTATTGAAGAGATGATTGTCTACATACAAGAAAGTAGGGGTTTATATACTCGTCCATTAGGATTAATTTACATGTGTAAAAAGACAAAAGGGTATTCTATAACTAGGTTACACAAGATGTACTAAAAAGGGGTAAAAGAGACAAAGAATATTCAGTGTAAAAAAGGAAAAAATTATTCTAGAATACTATGTTAAAAGACACGTGTTGCTTGGTGTTTAGATGAGAGAAATATGGTACAAGGTAGGCAGAAATAGAGTAATGCTTGTGGTCAAGGGCTAACTTGATGTGGACTGAGTTAGGGACCAGTTAGTTCTTCTAAAGAGAAGTTAGCTTGATTTGGGGTCATTGCTTGTGGTCAAATTAAAAGCTTGCCTTAGCTACTCTTAGACTGTCTCTTAGGATAAAGCATTGCTGCTAAATAGGGGCGGATCTGATGCATGTAAGGATTTAATAGTCAGGTTGGCATGAGATTAGCTCGGGATATGAATCCTTGTCTTGCCTATGGCCTAGAGCTAGTATCCTCTGAGTGAGTTCTTGGATTCCTCTAGTTCAGCTACACGTGATCGATCTGAGGGGTTGATTCCTATCATTTACTTAGGAGTCAGAAAGATTTATCCTAAAATCTAGAGTGGTCTTTGCTCTTTCTTTTAAGGTGCTTATAAGGTCTTCTTCTATTGGTTGGTGAGGGATCAAATCAAACATATTGAAGGTGGAAGAAACTCCATATCCATCAAGCAACTCGATTTGGTAAGCGTTGTAGTTAATTTTCTTCAAGACCTTGAACGGTCCATCAGCTCAAGGAGATAGTTTGTTTTATCTCAAGCGTAGGAATCGTTCTTGGCTGAGATGTATCCATACCAAGTCTCTTGGGTGGAAAGAAATAATTCGGCAGCCTTAGCTACCAATTTCATGCTGCCTTTGATTGAACTTGGTGATCTTCCTAGTTATGGACTGGTGTAGCTCATGCAATTCTTAGGCTTAGTCCACCCGAATTGACTCTGTTCAATAGCTACTGGGGTGTTGATCATATCCAGGGAAATGGTAGGGTTTAGGTCATAAACAACCTTAAATGGGGTCTTCCCAGTAGTGTTATAGACAGTTCAATTGTATGTGAACTCTACAATTGGTAGGCACAGATTCCAATCCCATAAGTTCTTTCCTACGATAACTCTGAGTAGATTGCCTAGCATCTTATTTACCACTTTAGTCTAGCCATCAGTCTGAGGGTAGTTACTGGAGCTGAACACAAGTTTAGTTCAAAGTCTTCTCCAAAGAGTTCTCTAAAGATAGCTAAAAAATTTTGTGTCTTGATCTGAGATAATAGTTTTCGGTTCTCTATGTAGTCGGACGATCTCCTACAAAAACAAATCAGCAATATATATAACATCGTTAGTTTGATGGTATGGAATGAAGTGTGCTATCTTGCTGAAGCAATCTACTATAACAAAAATGAAATCTTTCCCTCTAGATGTCTGAGGCAACCCTAGGACAAAGTCTATGTTGAGGTTGACCTAAGGTAAAGTGGGTGTTGATAGTGGAATGTACTCTCCATAGGGTTCTATCTTCCCCTTAATACACTTGCACACTTGCATACTTTACAACTACTAACTACCTTATGGACATCCTTAGCCAAACCAAGCCAATAAAAGTTTTCTTCCAACAAGTTTGTTGTCTTGGTCTCCTCAAAATGACTAGATAATCCTCCGTTATGAGCTTCTTTAATCAATAGCTCACGCGTGGTGCAGTTTCGAATACATAGCCTATGGTCTTTGAACAAATAGCCATGCTTAAGATAATATCTTCCAACTATTAGCCCTTTTTAACATTGTTGAACAACGGGACCAAAGTGAAGGTCAACAACATATTGCTTAGTGATGAGTGATAATCCCAATAGTTTTGTCTACAAAGTGGTCAGTAAAGTTTGTCGTTGTGATAGAGCATTAGCAAACACATTTGCACTTCCCTTCTTGTATTGAATGGCATGCAAGAAGTCCTCCATAAACTTTAACCACTTGGTCTATCTCTTTGAGAGTTTGATCTAACTCCTAAGATGCTTGAATGATTCATGGACAGTGTAAATAACAAACTCTTGTGGTAGCAGATAGTGTTGCCAAATAGTGAGGGCTTAGAAAAGGGAGTACAACTCCTTCTCATATATAGAATAGTTCAGGGCTAAGCCACTTAGTTTCTCGCTATAGTAGGCAACGGGTTATCGCTCCTACATTAGGATAGCATCGATTTCAACTCTCGATGCATCGCATTCCAATTCAAAGGGTTTGTCAAAATTTGGTAGTGAAAGGATAGGTGCCAAAGTAAGCTTCTCCTTGATTTTCCTAAAGCTCTATTTAGCTTAGTCTTTCCACTTGAGTCCTTTACTCTTCTATGTTAGCTTGGTCAATAGGGGCGGTTATCATACTGAAGACCTTGATAAATCGCTTATAAAAAGAAGATAGGCCATGAAAACTTCAAGCTTCAGTGACATTCTTCAGTGTTAGCCATTTTAAAACAGCTTAGACCTTTTCGTCATTTGCTTGAATCCCTTCTTTTGATGCTATAAACCTTAGGATTATCACCTCTTTCAAGCAAAATGTGCACTTCTTCACATTTCCAAATAACTTCTTGATTTGCGAAATGTCAAATACTTCATGAAGATGTTGAACATGGTCATTTAAGTCAGCACTGTATACTAATATATCATCAAAGTACATGACTACACATCTTCTAATTAGGGGCCACATTACATGTTTCATTATCTTATGAATGTGCTTGGTGCATTGGTAAGTCCGAACAGCATAACCAACCATTTATAGAGTCCATACCTAGTCTTAAAGGTAATCTTCCATTCATCGCCCAGCTTCATGCGAATTTGGTGCTAGCTACTTCGTAGATCAATCTTCGAAAATATTTTGGTGCCATGAAGCTCATCTAAAATATAATCAAGCCTTAGTATTAAGTATCTACACTTAATAGTAATTCGGTTGATTGCTCAACTGTCAATACACATGTGCTATGAACCATCCTTCTTTAGAACGAGTAGAGCTAGTACAACATAAGGGCTCATGCTCCCCTTTACATATCGTCGCTTAATGAGTTCGTCCACTTGTCTCTTCAACTTGGTAGCTTGCTTAAGGTTCATCCTGTATGCAGGTTGGTTCGATAAGGTAGTGCCTAGCTACATATCAATATAGTGCTCTATGCCTTGAACTAGTGGCAGTCCTTTAGGCAGTTATTCTAAAAACAGGTTGGAAAACTCATTTAGTAAGCTTTGGATTTCTTCTAGGACATCTTGCAATTCTTTCATCTCTAACAATCTTCTAACCAATAAGAACATCGTTTCATTAGCCTTCTTAGTAGATCGGAGCTCTCTACAAATCATGGGCGGAAACAGAGTAATGCTTGTAGTCAGGGGCTGACCTGATGTGGACCAGGTCGGGGACCAGTTAGTTCTTCGGAAGAGAAGTCAGCTTGATTTGGGGTCGAGTGCTTATGGTTAGATCGGGAGCTTGCCTTAGCTACTCTTAGGCTATCTCTTAGGATAAAGCGTTGATGCTGAACAAGGGTGGATCTGACACATATAAGGATCTGATAGTCAGGTTAGCATAAGATCAGCTCGGGATAAAGATCTCTATCTCAATTATGGCCTAAAGCTAATATCCTCCAAGCGAGTCGTTGGAGTCCTTTAGCTCGGTTGTGTATGGTCAGTCCGAGAGGTTGATTCCTATCACACTGTGATGAATTTGTAAATTACTTATGCTTATTTATGATCATATTATTCAAGTTAGATTTGTGAAAACACTCTTGGATTGCTAGGATTGTATGATCATTTAATTGTAAGAACAAGAATTTCCATTAGCATGCTATCATTTGTAATTGAAGAGATTCTAACCTAAGATAGAAATTCTTTATGTTCTTGTATTACTAGTAGTTTATAAATCTATGGTGGTAACAAAATTAGTGTTGTGATGTGGAATTATAGAGTACGCATTAGGTCGAACCGGCAATTCATGGGTCAACGATGAGATGAATCGAGCTCGACCCTTAAGTCTATGGGCCTTGGCCAGCTTTGAGGCCCTTGAACTATGAGTCTTTTTCTTTTCTTTGTTTTTTTTTGTTTTTCGACATTTCCCTCAATTAATATAAATAAATTGTGGCCGATTCATCAATTTTTTTTCCAACTAATTGTAAAACATTATGTCTACATATAGTGACACATGAATCGAAAATTTTATTTTCCATTCAAGTTTTTTTGTTTTGAAATAATTCATTTGGATTGCATGAGCATGATGTTATATTATAATGTTAAGTAATATTGGCCAAAGCAATAGAAATTGCAAATTACGAAGATTTCTTATTCGAATCTTGATCTTGGAATACATTGTCAAAATAGAAAGAAACAAATTACAATATAACTGTATACTTCTTTGCATTATATATATACATATATATATAGTATTTATATAATATATAATATATATAGTATGTTTGCATTATATATATTATATATATTTTTTAATTTTTAAGGTTAGCTTGGTCCTAAATCGTCGAGTTAAATCGCTAGTTTAGTGGCTTGCCAACCCAACAAGTTGTCATGGTTGAACTACTTAGGCCCTTAGGGCTTAACAGTTCAACAATTGGTTCAGGCTTGCCTTAGGTTCACAGTTTATAACTGGCCCTTACATAAGTCCATAGAATTCTATGATTATTAATAGATATAAAAAATCCTTTTTCAGTAATGTCTCTAGAAGCATAGCATTAGATTAAATTCAATTGTTTTTCTTTATTTCAAATTATATGTAGAGTTAAATGCACCACGATGAAATTGATAAAGAGGAAAAAGAGTCTTGAAAACAAGGTGAGGTACACCTAATTAGCTATAGAGATGCTTATGACCTACCATAAGATCTCGCTATTGCTACCTACCTAGAACTCAAAAGATGAGGATATAGAGGAGATAGCGAAGGAGGAGGAGACAAGTTAAGAAGATTGAGTTCATTTTCGGAAGGACTTGGCTTATTTAATTTTTATTTTGATGATTGTACCGATTTATGCTAAGCTATTTGACTATTTGATTTAGATTTAATCATTAATAGTTTTGTAGGGCAAAGATCTGACAAAACATATTTGATTTAGTAGCCATTTAATTTTTCCTCAATTTCTTTTTCTTATGTAGTTTGTTTTCCTTTTTATTACTAAGGGAACTTCGAGCTTAATCTAATTGAATGTATTTAAGGATTTTGGACTTTGAAAAATTTTCAAGATTAATGCTACAAATAAGGGAAATCTTAGTTTCTTTTCACTTTTTTTTTTCTCCCATTTTGTTGTTCTTTATGTTGCCATGATTATGTACATTGGGGACAATGTACAACTTTTGTGTGTATGTGTGTGTGTGTGTGTGTGTGTATGTTAGGGTAGGGGGAAGGATATGAATCATATGTTAATGAGTCTGAACCGAATAAAATATCATACACTTAAGTTTTAAAGAAATAGTACTTTAGAAATTTACACCCTTATATATATATTGGTAAGCAAAATTTTTTCAAAATTTACCAATAAATCCACTATAACCTTAGTCTACATTGCTGAATTTAAATAATTAAATCCCCATGATTTAGAGCTCTCTGTTACTTAAGTTTAAACTTAAACTAGGGTTTATGATAGATATTGATGGGTTAAGGATTAGTTTTTTTTTTTAAATTATTATTTCTAAGCTTAATTATAGAGGATAGTTATATATCTTTGATTTTCAAAAAAATTTTAGATTAGATTAACAAAGGAAATTTATCTTTTGAAAGTCTTTTGAAAAATCAAAGTAATTAGATGCATAAAAGACATAAGAAAAGAAAAGTTATAAATTGGTAAGGATCAATCTTGGTCCCTCAAAAGAACAAGGTTCTTTTCTATTGCCAACGCAAAAGGAAATTAAAAAATTGTCAAGGATCGACCTTGGTCCCTTAGAAGAGCAAGATACTTTTCCATTGACAATATCAAAATAAAAGGGTTAAATTAGTAAGGATTGGCCTTAGTTTATTAGAAGAGTGAGATTCTTTCCCAATACTAATAAGCTTTGATAAAGGAATTAAGTTGAACTAAAAAGCATCCCATGAAAATTGAAAGAATTAAGGAGATGATTAGAGGATGAGTTGATATAACATGCATCTAATCAACGTTTCTATACTAAAAATTACTTAGGAAAGATTTCTCTCCTCTTGAGTTAGATTAGTGAAATTTCTATAACTTTTTCTTAACTTGTTAATATTTGTTTTTATCTCTAGTTTAGTTTTTATTTAAGTGATAAGGCTAATTCTAATTTATTAAGATTGATTGTGGAAATTTAATAGTTCTTAAAGTGCTATTATTCAAGTGTTTAAAAGACATGTTCAAGTCAAGGAAGAAAGGGTAATTTCAAAAGAAATTGCGAAGCTCCTCAATTTGATGGTAAACCTTTGATGATCTTATCCTTAAGATATTATTGCTGTAATATTTCAATTGTTTTGCTTGATGACAAGTAAAAGCTTAGTGTAGAGGAATTTGATAATACTTATTTAACATAGGTATTTTAAGATAATTTTACATGATTTTATATGTTAATCGAGTTAATTTTATAGCTAGTTGGAACTCAATTCCTTAAGATATTATTGTTGTGATATTTCAATTGTTTTGCTTGAAGACAAGTAAAAGCTTAGTGTGGAAGAATTTGATAATACTCATTTAGCATAGGTATTTTAAGATAATTTTACATGATTTTATATGTTAATTGAGTTAATTTTATAGCTATTTAGAACTCAATTCATTAAGATTTCATTTTAGGAATCTCTACGGTCTAAAATCACAATTGAGATTGAAAAGTCACATGGAATTAGATAGTAATAACAAGATTCACTAAGGATTATGTGTTTCTCTAATTTATGAGTCTCATTTATTTTATTTAGTCTTGTTTATTTTATTTGTTCTTATTTTATTTATTATTGATTGTTTATTTTTACTTATTAATTAGAATTATTCTAAATTTTTAAGTTAGATAATTGGTGATTTAGGGTAAATTGCTAGTAATGTAGGATTTCCTTATATTCATGGTTCCTTGTGGGATTAATTCTTAAACTCAAATCCATTTACTATACTATAACTTTCGTAGGTGCACTTGCCTACCCAATCATTTACCATAACATCCTAAAAATCTATAACTCCATTTAGAACCAATTTACGCATAATCTACATGTCTTCTTTTGTCACACTACTATGTCTACTAGCATGAGGTAAGTAGTTGTGACAAAGATACAAATGAAGAATTCGCCACTTGATAGGTAAATGGATGGCCTTAAGGGCGTCCTTGTTATGTACAATAGCATCATTCACTCCAAATACTTCAAATATAATCTCATAATAATGAGTAGCAGAGTAATTAGTTAAAAACCAATCCCCTCGAACTTTAACACCAATAATACTACAAATGTCTTATGGAGTGATCTCATTTCTTTAGCCATATAGACATGAATAAAGTTTTGATCATAGCCTATCATGTGAATCTATTCCAACAAACAGATTGCCATCCTCATTAATTCAATATGTTAAGTTGCAATAAAACAAAATGACAACTTTTTCATTGATAGTTGTAGGTAATTTCATGGGTTCTAACACCTTATTCATCACAATGCTATGATTAAACAATAGCACAAATTTATCTATGATGGTTGGATGAAAATTTCTACCAATATCAATGAGAAGATTTTCAAAAAGAGAATAACTTTCAGCATGTTCAAGAGAAGGAAAGGTGGTGGTTGTCAAACTCTACATTCAAACGTACTCCTCTACCCCTTCTATGTCATACATTATCACTGTTACGATCTCCTTAATAGTTTTTCCTCCTTTAGTGTGTGGCATTGTTGATAGATGAGAGTTGGGGTTTTCTGGTATGATTTGAGAATTTTTGTGTTTTGGTGAAAATGAAGTGAAATTGGTACAATAGATACGTTTAAGATATATAGGAAGGTTGATTTATGGGAGAAAAGATGGATTTTGGTGGAAGAATGGATGGACATGAGAGAGCGGTTGAGACTTTGGGAGAAAGAGTGTAGATGCTAGAGAGAGAAATGAGGAAGAAGAAGGAGAACTCGATTGTTAAAGTTGAGTCAGACCATTGGGTGTCTAGATGCTAAGTGAAATGGCAATCAGATGCTAAGCAAAAAGTTGCTATTTTTGCAACAAGATAGGAACTTTAAAAACAAGGGAAAACAAATCATATTCTTGAGCTAAGAACAAGCACAATCAACCACTTCAATGCTTCAAAGAAGTATAGTTGGATCCATAGAAGCAAATCAAACTCATAGATTCACTTGAATTCTATAAATTAACAAAATTATAACTTAGGTTGATTCGAGTTCAATTTTAGCCAAAAAGAGCACAACTAGCCAACTTTGAGCATCAGGTAATAAGAATGTCAAGCTAACACTTTGAAAAAAATTTAAAAACATAAAGAACTTTGTTGGAATAAAAAATAAAGCCTAAAAGTCAAGATTTATCAAGATCACATTATGAATTCCTTGAAAAACAATTATTATGCATACTTTTAACTAAATTACCAAATGTACACAATCATCGATGATAGGGATTAGGGGCCAATCACGTACTCCAGAACCTAAGGATTCGATTAGATGGTTCACTAAGCTGTCCGAGGTGAGTTAAACACCGAAGAGTAGTACATACCCCAGTCTAATATGCCAAGCTACTTTGCTTTCTACATCATCCAAAAAGCTGCCAAGGTGACTAGCCGATGCCCTGAGCCCACTCCTCTACCATACGCCATTCTAAGCATCGAATTAGGATATAGTCAACCTTACCAATGCTAGGGCTAAGCTGACAATAGTTAGGAGTCGATCATCCAAGGTTGACTTGAAAATTAGTTCTCCTGAATCAACCTCACTCTAGTTCCAGCTGCTTGAGCTATCGAGCTTCCGACACTTACTTAACCTGATCAAGATTTGCCCTTACTCGGCCAATAGTATCATGGGGGGGTATAGAATAAGCAAACTGCACACACATTGTCCTTTTTGTCACATCTGTACTGTCCTTTTTGACAACGGATATTCTTTTTGCACAATTACATCGATACCTTTGTAAATTATTCCCCTTTTTCCTTAGCTAGTAGGAATCCTCTTTTGTAATTTCCTATAACTTAGGACTTACCCTAATTAGGTATTATAAATATATACATATTGTAATAGTTGCAACAAGATATACAGAGAATACACTAAACCTTCTCACCCTCTCAAGCTAAGTGTCCTTCTATTTACTCTTGAGCTACTCTTATCTAGGCCATTGAGCGTGGACTAGTGGCGAGTGACCTTCGGCCATACTTGTATGTTATATTAAGTGTGACCTGAGCTCGTGTAAGGCGTTGGTGTGTCATATTTATCATTGGTACATGGGAATTCCTGCTCAACCTTCAACTGCCATTTATCCTTCTAACCATCTCACAGTTCGAACCTACCCCTTTGGTTATGTGTAATTTTGGGTTCGTTGTTCATCCATGAAGTCCATATCATCCTGGTATCAAAGCCTAGATTATATTCAAAGGCTAGCTTCTTCTACTTTTTTCTCTAAGTAATTTGCAATTGGTTTTGTGTGTTCGAGGTTCTATTAACACTAGTAGTTTGGTAGGTGAATAGTGTTGAAGACATTTAGTGCTTTGCTTTCCCTTGCTTCTTATATGCAAAAATAGAGTGGTTATCAGCTTGTTCATTATACATAGTTGTAGGAGCATTAGTTATTTTTTTGCTGTTGTTATTTGCAAAAAGGACTTTGAGTGGTATTTTTTAAACATCAATTTTGTGAGTTAAACCAACAATGTTAGATTCAAGTGTTCAAGGAACTTTGGGAAACCAAGAAAGTGGTGCTTGACATGGCTAAGAGCAAGAAGGGAGCTTCACACCTCAGTCAGTGGGTGACCACTTGGATAGGCTTACTAACTTAGTAGCTAGTTTGGTGACTGTTATCTAAGAAGATAGACAACTAGCTAGAAATAGCCTAACTAGAGGACGTGAGTGGTAAGAGCAAGGCAATGATCAATTAAGTTAAGCTAATGCTCTAATTCGACCACCTTGAAATGAAGGAATGGGTAAAGTTACTAAGCATAGGCTAGCACTCGAAGAAATCGAAGAAGAAGAGGAAGGGGATGATGAAGCAAAGGAGTACTATGAGCCTAAAAGAAGAAATATACGAGCCCTACAGTTGAAGGGTTGAGGATGTGTATTCTAACTTTTTCTAGAAGTGGTGATGCTGAAGACTACTTGGATTAGGTAGATAAGATTGAAAAGCAATTTGGATGCCATGAAGTGCCAAATAATGCAAAGGTTAGACTTGTTGTATTAGAGTTACTAGTTATGCTACCCTATAGTAGAAAAACTTAAAAGCCACCCGACGAAGAGAAGGAGAATGAGAAATCAAGAGATAGGTTGAAATGAAGAGGGTTATGAGGAGAAGGTTTTTGTTGAGCTATTATTTTCAGGATGCCTCCAAAAGGTTATAGGAACTGAGGCAAAGAGGATTGACTGTTGAAGCTTATGTGAAGGAATTCTAGATGTTGATGATCCTATGCAAAGTCAGCAAGCCCGAAGACCAAATTATATCTTGATTCATCAGTAGATTGAAGTATGAGATTGGAGATATCTTAGAAACCATGGATATTAGGTCACTTAATGATGCGATTGGAGTTGCCTAGAGGATAGAAAGGCACTGAATGGGAAGGTTTTGACCGTTAGTTAGCCAACCTGGAAGTAGCTGAATTGTTCTGAGCAGACCTGTGCAAATGAAACCAAGTAAAGTTGCTGAGACCCAACCTTCTTAGACTACCCAAGCAGAAGAGAAGGAAGTTTAGAGGAAGTTTGAGAAAGGTCAAAGTTTGAACAAGAAGATGAGTGAGATCAAGTGTTTCAAATGCCAAGGATTTAAACATATGGCTACTCAATGTCTAAATAGAAGAACAATGGTGATCCAAGGTAAGGTATCAACTGTTGAAGTAGACAATACTAATGAGGAAGTAGAGGAGCTAAAAGAGGATGGACAGATTGAGCTGTTCGAGGAAGAAGTTATCTACAGTGAGGAAGGTAACTTTATGTCGACTACTCTAATGTTGAGGAGAACAATGAGTGTCAGTCATGTGCTCAAAGACAAATAGAAAGAAAATCTCTTCCACATCAGATGCAAGGTGAATGAGTCACTGTGTACCTTGATAGTTGATGGTAAGAGCTACACCAATATAGCCTCTACATTTATATTCTAGCAATTGAAATTGCTAATTCATTGGTTTAGTGATAAGGGAGCCTTATATGTGAAAAAATAAATATCTGTACTGATCTGCATTGGCAAAAATTGAGATGAAGTGCTCTATAATGTGCTATCCATGAGTGCGTCCCACATTCTACTTGGACAACCATAGATGTTCGATCAAGTAGTGATATATGATGGAAGTAGGAATACTTATTCCCTAAAGCATGAAGGTAAGAAGGTGAAATTGAGTCCTATGGCTGCCGAGCAAGTAAAGGTCATACAGTCCTAACTGAGCCAAACCTTGAAGAAAGAGGCTTTAGTAATGACTCGAACCAATCTGAAAAGAGAAATGGAGCTCGGAAGATCAACCTATCTGCTAGTCTGAAGAATATTAAAGATGAGGTCCAAGGAGAGGGAGTAACTTGCCAAGGTGACAACATTATTGGAAGAGTTCAACGATCTGTTCCCAGATGAGCTAACAGAAGGTTTGCCTCCCATCCAAGGCATCAAACATGCAATCAACTTATAGTTAGGAGCTACACTACTAAATAAGCTTGCTTATAGGCCGAACCCTGAACAGGCTACTAAGTTGTAGAAGTAAGTAAATGTGTTGATGAAGAAAGAGTATGTACGCAAGTCCCTTAACCCCTGTGCCATGCCAGCCTTATTGGTGCCAAAGAAAGATGGGTCTCAAAGAATGTGTGTAAATAGTCAAGCAATCAATCTAATCACCATTAAGTACAAATATCCCATACCAAGACTTGTTGACATGCTAGATGAGTTGAGTGGGGTAAGAGTGTTCTCCAAGATTGACCTCAATTCAAGATACCATCAAATCCGAATGTGAGAGGGTGATGAGTGGAAAACCACATTCAAAATGTACCATAAATTGTATGAATGGCTTGTAATGCCATTCGGATTATCCAATGCACCAAGCACATATATGTGCTTAATGAATCATGTGCTTCAAGAGTTAATAGGAAAGTTTATCATGGTTTATTTTGATGACATCTTAGTGTACAACCCCGACCTGGAAACTCACTAGTAGCATCACCGAAGAGTCTTTACAAAACTTTGAGCTGAACGGCTCTATGCAAATCTAAAGAAGTATGACTTTTGCTAACTTGAAGTGATATTCTTGGGATTTATTGTAAGTGGTGATGGCATACAAGTTGATGAAGAGAAGATTAGAGTGATGACCGAATGGCCAATACCAACCACTTCGACTGACATAAGGAGTTTTCATAACTTGGCATCATTACATCACAAGTTTGTAAGAAATTTTAGTATGATTGTAGCCCTACTCACCAAACTCTTAAAGAAGAATGTTGAATTCAAATGAGGAGAGAAAGAGCAAAGGAGTTTTAAGGAAGTGAAAGAGAAGCTAACTATAACCCCTGTCTTAGCTCTGCCAAGCTTCGACAAAGTGTTTAAAGTAGAGTGATGCATTTAGACTAGGCATAGATGTCATATTGATGCAAGAAGGCTAGCCTATCGCTTACTTTAGCGAGAAACTTTAAGGAGCTACACTCAACTATTCTATCTATGACAAGGATTTCTATTCCTTAATCTGAGGCCTAACGGTATGGTAACACTATTTACTACCTAAGGAATTGGTGATCTACATTGATCATGAAAACTTGAGATATCTAAAGAGCCAACCCAAGTTGTCTCGAAGACAAGCCAAATGGGTTGAGTTCATGGAAGGTTTTTCTTATGTTGTAAGATATAAGAATGGAAAGAGCAATGTAGTGGCCAACGCCTTGTCAAGACGACATTCTCTCCTGACCAAGCTATAGACCAAGCTACTTAGCTTTTCAATAATAAAGAATTTGTATGTTAAGGATCCATACTATAGTCCTATTTATGCTCGGTGTAAGGAAGGATGGACACTAAATGACCATCATAAGGAAGATGGATACTTATTTAGGAAGAGGAAATTGTGTATCCCGACTTGTTTCATGAGAGAATTGCTAGTGTACGAGACGCATGGAGGAGGATTGACATGGCACTTTAGCCAGTGCCGAACCTATGAAGTACTCTTTACGAGATTCTTTTGGCTAAGAATGATGAGAGATGTGTAGTCTGTATTGGAAAGGTGTACAACTTGCCAAAAAGTGAAGAGTCAAGTCGAGCAAGGACACTATCTACCTTTTCCCATCCTAAACAAATTACGATCCGAGTTAAGTATGGACTTCATACTAGGATTACCGCGAACATATTAAGGGAAGGATTCCATCATGGTGGTCATAAATCGATAGCAAGATGGCACATTCTGTGCCTTGTTCCTAAACTAATGATGCTTTGGCTATCTCTTCTCTTTTCTTATAGGAAGTAATCAAGCTTCACAACGTACCTAGAACCATTGTTTCGAACTGAGACCCTAAGTTCATGAGCCACTTTTAGAGGACACTATAAGGACAAATAGGAACCAAGCTATTGTATAGCACATCCTACCATCCATAGACCGATGGACAGATTGAAGTTGTCAATAGAACTATGGGAACGTTGCTAGAGGTTGCTGTTGGACAAAACATGGCTGATTGGGATCTGATTGGAATTAGTTTGCAATGATCCCTAGGTTAAGGCCAACAAATGAGAAGTTGAGGCCTACCAACTCTTATCGAGGCCGTACTAATAGCAAAAGGCTGAGAGATGCAAGTACTACTCAACAACCAGCTTGTCGTCTACTAAGAAGACAAAAAACCACACAATTGAGGCCTCGAGGCCAAAGATCCACTTGACCTGGCATGGGAAGGCCAGTGCCGACTAATCGTAGTACTCAACAATTGTGGGCCAACCTTTTGGGTATCTCAGCTAAGTATTGTGAGACTTTAAGGGCTCTCATTCAAACCCAGTCATCTAACTATCGATCCCGCCTAGTTCGGATCCTACTCCTTCCAAGATAGGGCAAATGATTGCATGCTGACTTCTTCTGTTAAATGCATAGTTTTGTATTCTTGTGAATGTTTTCTTTATTTTACTTATAGGCCCATTCTTTAGGGTTTAAAGCCATACGTATTATTTACAATTTTGCTACTAAGGTTTTAGCATTTGCTATAAATAACAACATTTGTAATGAGCTGGGACAATAAGAGAGATATACGAAGATAGTTGAACTTTCCTTTCTTGAGTAGGAATATTCTTGTGTTCTTTGAGCTTACCTTCGTCGGATTATTGAGTGCTAATTAACTCTTTAATCTTTCTTATGTTTTTATTAATCTTAACCTTAAGATTGTGGTGAGCCTCTCATTTAAGCGAGTTAGTCAGTTATATCTAACCCTCATTTGAAACCTGAGTGATATTTAGTATTTGTGAGTCATATCAAACCCTATTTTGAGCTTAACCACTGTGTTTGTATCTTGGTGTGTAATATCCATCTACATTCATATTCAAAACACCTACCCTTGATCCTCCCCACCCCCGCCCCCCATCTTCCTTCCCTCAAATTTTACATACTGTTCCTCATACTTATATGAACCCCGAATACCCATTTTGGTTCCAGTCTACTGCATACACATGCCAAATCGTGTGTCCATAATAGGATCTATGTCTACCAACCATTAAGTTTGCCTATAATAGGACTGCTTATAACATTTCAAACATATCTCCATTCAAGGTTGCCTATGGGTACAACCTTAAGCTCTCGATGGACTATGTACCCCAACCGAGACCTAATGATGACTAGTTTACTGCCGAAGAGTCGAAGCCATCAGAGCCATGCACTAGAAGGTCATAGAGCAATTAAGCTAAGCTACTACCAGGCTCGAGAAGCGAGGTCAAGGACAAAAGAAGAGAGAATTTCAACCAAGTAATTTAGTTTAGATACATCTTAGCAAAGAGTGATTCCTAAACTTGAGAAAGAGCAAGTTATCTCCTAGAGCTGACGAACCCTACAAAGTACTTGAATATATCAATCCTAATTCCTATAGGATTGAACTAACTGAAGGATATGGAATCTTGAACTCCTTTAATATTGCTGATCTCCAACCCTACACTCCTAAGGATGAGCAACCAAGAGCTAAGCCAGATTTGATCCTAAATCTCAAACTACTCAAAAGGGATGATGAGGATCAAGGGCCAATCACTCACTTTCGAACCTAAGGACTCACTTAGATGGTTTGTTATGGACATATTGCTAAGCGTATGTACGTAGTGGATTAGAACTAAAATAGGTATTCAAGGTTTATGTAGGTATGAGGAATAATACATAAAATGGGGGAGTTTTGAATGCGAATGTAGATGGATATCATGTACCAAGACACAAACATAATTAGTGGTTAAGCTTGAAATTGGGTTCGATACAACTTACAAATACTAAATGTCACTTGGGGTTTCAAATAAGGATTAGATGCAACTCACTAACTCGTACAAATGAGGGGTTCACCACAATCTTAAGGTCAAGATTGATAAGAACATACAAAAGAATGAAGAGTTAATTAACACTCAATATTCTGGTAAAGGTAAGCTCAAAGAGCTCAAGAATATCCTTACTCAAGAAAGGAAAGTTCAAATGTCTCTATATATCTCTCTCATTGTCCATGTTCATTACAAATATTGCTATTTATAACAAATGCTAGAACCCTAATGGCAAAACTGTAAACAATATACACAGCCTTAAACCTTAAAGAATGGGCTCATAAATAAAATAAAAGAAAATATTCATAAGAATATAAAACTATGTATTTAATAGAAGAAGTTGACATGTAATCATTCGACCTGTCTTAGAAAGAGTAGGATTCGAATTGAATGAGGTCAATAGTTGGATGTCTAGGTTTAGGTAAGAGCCCCTAAAGTCTCGTAATACTTGGCCAAGATACTCGAAAGGTTGGCCCATAATTTTTGAGTACTATGATTAGTCAGCACTAGCCTTCCCATGTTGTGTCGAGTGGATCTTTAGCCTTGACGCCTCAACTGTGTGGTTTCTTATCTTCTTAGCAAACAACAAGCTAGTTGTTGAGTGGTGTCTGCATCTCTCAACCTTTTGCTATTAGTGTGGCTTTGACAATAGTTGGTAAGCCTTGGCTTCTCATTGGTTAACTTCGGCTTAGGGATCATCGTAGGCTAATTCCTCTCATGGTTCATTGAGCTGTCCGAAGTGAGTTAAGCGCTGAGGAGTAGTGCATACCTTAGTTTGATTTGCCTAGTTACTTTGCTTTCTACATCATCTAAGAAGCTATCAAGGTGACCAATTGATGCCTCGAGCCTACTCCTTTGGCATATACCGTTCCAAGCATTGAATTAGGATATAACCAGCCTTACGAGTGCTAAGGTTAAGCTAACAATAGTTAGGAGCTGATCATTCGAGGCTGACTTGAAAATGAGTTTCCCTTAAATCAACCTTGCTCTAATCCTAGTTGCTCGAGCTACCGAGCCTCCGAAGCCAACCTAACTTGATCAGGATTTGTCTTTACTTGGCTAACAGTATCATAGGGGGCATAAAATGAGCAAAACTCGTGCATGCTATCCTTTTTCTAACATCCGTACTGTCATTTTTTGACAACAAATATTTTTTTTTTGCACAATTATATCGATACCCTTGTAGATTATTCCCCTTTTTTCCTTAGTTAGTAGGAATCCTCTTCTATAATTTCTTATAACCTAGAACTTACCCTAGTTGAGTACTATAAATACTTACATATTGTAATAGCTACAATAAGATATATAAATAATACACTAAACCTTCTCACTCTATTAAGCTACGTATCCTTCTACCTACTCTTGACCTACTTTTATCTAGCCCATTAAGCGTAAACTAGTGACGAGTGACCTTTAACCATACTTGTATGTCATATCAAGTATGACTCGAGCTCGTATAAGGCATTAGTGAGTCATATCCATCGTCAGTGTATGGGAATCCCTGCTCAACCTTCAACTACCATTTATCTATCTAATCATCTTACAGTCTAAACTCACCCCTTTGGTTACGTACAATATTGGGTTAATGTGTTCATCCATGATGTCTGTATCATAATTATCATTTAAGAGCACTTCAAGCATGTTTCATAGATACGGATGATCATGAAAGAAGTAAGATCACAATATGGCTTAACTGGGGTATAGGGGGATCCAATTTGTACAAAATCAAAACTTAGCTAAATTAACCATTCAAAAACACAAACTATGAAAGAAATTGATCATGCAGGAAGCATGAAAATTAAGGCATTGCAAAATTGTGGCATTGCAAAGCATGTACAAACCTAAAAGTGCATGAACAACTTCAAGTGTGCTCAAAACAAGTCAAATGACAAAATTTGTATATGAATCCTATATAAACATGTTTCTTAGGCCTAATATTATGTTGCAAGTAATTGGTTCATTGGATAACTTAATTTATCTTCTTTTACAAAAAATAACTATCTTGGTTCCTAGTGCCTTAGCATTCATATTGCATGATCATTTCTAATTCTCTTCTTAATGTACAAAACTAATCCTCGCTTAAGGACTTGTAAAGATATTGACTATTTGATTGCTTATATCAACAATTTCTAAGCATATATTGTTGTTTTGAGCATGATCATGAATGAAGTGATTCCTAATCTTTATATGCTTAGTTTTGAGTGTTGGATTTGGTTTTTAGTCAAATTGAGCACGTAAGGTTTGCATCCTTAAATAAGTTATGAATTGCAGCTTTTAATATTAGGATAGTACAGTCATGACGGTAGTTGGGACTATCATTAAGACAGTATGGTCCACTCTTTGCTATACTTATGAAGGTTCTGTTCTTGACGATAGTTGGGATTATTGTCAAGCTAGTAGTTCCTACTCCATGTTATCATTTTTTTTTTGTAAGCTTCTCGTGTGGGGGCATGGTAGCCCCATGACCAACAAAAACAAGCACAAAGAGCTTAAATTCTTCAAATAAACATAACTTGTGAACACTAAAACATAAGGTATAAATTATACTTGTGTTAAGAAATTATATGTAATTTTAATGAAAATTCATACACTTTGGCTCAAAATTCTAGTAAATCAAATATAATTGTTAAAGAAATCCTTCAGATAAGTGTGTAGTTTCGTACACTTATCAATAGACACATGACAAACATGATAGTAGGCCTAGATGTAGTTAAGTAGAAAAGACTATATATCATTCCCTTATATATCTTTTGACATATTAACATTCCATTTTCATCCTTATCAAGTTTTAGTATAGTGCTCATTGGGATAGGCCTATTCTTGTAATTATCCATCTTAAATCTTTTTAAGTTTTCCTAATGTATTTAACTTGGTTAATAAAGGTTTGATTCTTGGTTTGTTTGACTTGAAGACCTACAAAAAAGTTAGGCTCTCCCATGATGCTCATTTCAGACTTATTTTTCATGCATGTAACAAACTCTATCAATAAAGCTTATATTAGTAGCACTATACACAATGTTATCTATATAGATTTGAATAATCAACATATGTTGCTTTTGTTCCTTTAGAAACCATGTTGTGTCAAGTTTTCCTTTAGGAAGCCATTATTTACCAATAAGCTACTTAATCTTTTATACCAAGCTTTGAAAGCTTGTTTAAATTCATATAGAACCTTGTTGAGCTTACAAACATGATTAGAGAATTCATTATCCTTAAAACTTAACGATTGCTTTACATATATTTCTTTTTTTACGAAATCATTTAGGATAGCACTTTTGACATCCAATTGAAAAAGTTTGAAATATTTGAAAGTTGTAAATGCTAAAAGCATCCTAATGGCTTCTAACCTAGCAACTAGGGAAAATGTCTTATCAAATCAATTCCTTTTTCTTGATTGTAACGTTTAGCAACTAAGCATGCTCTATTCTTAGTTACTATGCTGATTTAATTTAACTTGTTTCTAAGCACCCATTCGAATCCAATAACCGATCTATCGTTAGCTTAGGCGTTAAGTTTTGTACCTCATTTCTACTGAATTGATTTAACTCTTCTTGCATTGCTTGAATCCATAATTCATCTTTTAGTGCTTCATCAACATTTTTAGGTATTAATTGAGATAGGAACATTACCTTACTTAAGTTACTTAAGAAAGCTCTAATTTACACTCTATTAGATGGTTTACCTATGATCAAGTCTTCATTGTGGTTTTTTTTATAAATCTTGATTCTTTAGGTAAGTCTACATTAGATTGATCATTTATTTCATCTTCCCTAGAAACTTCCTTATCCTTTGATATAATTTGATCCTTATTGACACTAAGACTATCTAATTGAGCACTAGTATCATCAATATCATTGTTAGGTTCTCTATATGTCAATGCATCATCAAACATAACATGAATAAATTCTTCAACCACAATTGTTCTCTTATTGAAAACTCTATATACTTTGCTAGTTAAAAGAATAACTAAGAAATATAACTTTATCAAATTTAGAATTAAACTTACCAAGATGATCTTTGCCATTATTCAACACAAAGCACTAGGTATCAAAGGGTTGAAAGTAAGAGATGTTAGGTTTTTTGCCTTGCTAAAGCTCATAGGAGGTTTTCTTTATAATAAGTCTTAAGAAAATATAGTTTGAGATGTAACATGCAGTATTAACCGATTCAACCTAAAAGTACTTAAATAAGTTATTTTCACAAAGCATGATTCTTGCCATTTCAATGAGAGTCTTATTTTTCCTATTGAAGACTCTATTTTGTTGTGGAGTTCTAAGTGATAAGGTCTTTTCTATGCCATTTTATTATAAAACTCTTCCATTTTATAGTTTTAAAATTCTTCCTTATGACCACTTCCATAAGAAATAATTGAAAAACCTTTTCGTTTTGGACCTTCTTATGGTATTTCAAGAACACATGACATTTTCATCCTTACTTGTAAGGAAGAAGGTTCGAGTCTATCTTATGAAATCATCAACAATGCTAAGGTATATTTTTTCCCTCCTAAACTTAAAGTTTAAGCTAAACCAAATAAATCTATATCCAATAGTAGGAGGAGGCTAGAGGTTGAAATGGTATCTTTAGGTTTAAAATATGATTTTATTTGCCTGCTATGTTGACATGCTTGGCAAACCTTATCTTTATCATAACTCATTTTCGGTATGTGACTTTGATAAGGCCCTCTTTAATAAGTTTAGAAATTACATTCATGTTAGCATGTCCCAACTTCTTATATCCTAATCAACTATCATTGTTTTGAGCGAATCGAAAAGTTTTAATTGACCTCAAAAATATGTCAAAGTTGATTTTGTAAATGTTTGCCTATCTATACCACTTTAAATGAATTTGGTCTTTCTTGGTGTTTTCAATAGAACACTTTGAAGTTAAAAATGTTACTTTGTATCCAGCATCACACAATTGGTTAATGCTAAGAAAATTGTTTTGAATTGTCTATAAGTAAGACATTCTTAATAGTAAAGTCTTTATTGATTCGAATATTACCTTCACCAATGACATGAGCTTTCTAATTATCTTCAAAGGTAACATCTCCTCTGTCCTTCAAGTTTGAGGTGTTGAACTTGGATGCATCACTAATCATGTAGCTTGAGTAACCGCTATCTAAGACCTATTTGTTGCTCCATCTTGAAGCATCCTAGAAAACGAAGAATTACTTCTTCAATACAAACTTAAGTTTGTGTTTTTGAGGTTAGTTACCACAATGTAAACTTATCCCTTAAGGATATAAACCATCTTGCTTTTATGATTAAAAGTAAGATTACGTCGCATTACACATGTATGTACGATATGACCATACCTTTTATAAGAGTTATAAGTCTTATTTAAAGCTTTTACAAAGTATCTCTCATAAAACTAGTAAACATTTTCTCTACTATAACCAGTTTTGATTTTGTCTAATCCTTAACTTTATGAGCCAAGGAGTTTATCTAAATTCTTTTTATTATCCACAAATTTGGCTCTAGTTTTCTTTAAAACATCTAAGCTAGATTTTAAATTTGCACTCCAAATTTCTTGTTTTCCCAGCTTATTAATCATGCAATCATCATCATGTATATCCTTTAGGCTTTCATTTCTTCTCAAGAGATTCATTCTTTTCTTTTGAGTTACTGTCTTCTTTAACTAGGTCATCGTTTCCTAAGCATAATTCATTATCCTCTTTTTTAAATCATCATTTTCACTTCTCAATTTCTAATCTCAAGTATTCATGATCTTCCTCTAATCCTTCTTTTGCATCATTAACCTTATTATATTCATATTTAAATACATCAAATTGATTCCCTACTTCATTCATCATTTGTTTTAACACTTATTCTTTTTTTTTTTTTTTTGAATTTTAACGAAATCCTTTAGTAATTCATCGTACATATCTTTAAGCTCATTAAAAGAGAAATTATGAGAAGTAGAGCATACCACATCATCAATAGCCATGAAGCACATTTTATTATTAGAGTCACTTGAATTGTCGTTACTCTAAGTATTGACCATAGCTTTCTTCCTTGACTCTTTATCAACTTTCTCGAGCAAAGGACAATATTGTTGGATGTGGTCTAATTTTTAGTAATTGTAGTACTTGAGAACATCCTCCTTCTTGTTCTTGAATATTGATGTGTTGCCATTACTATCCTTATTCTTCTTTAATTTCTTATTAAATTTCTCACCATTATTGCCATCTCATCATCATCATCCTCACTTTTATCATCACTCGTGTTCTCTTTGATTACTTTAAGAGCAATTGTTTACTTCTTAGAATCTTCTCCTTCTCTCTTGACCATTTCATGTGTCTTTAGAGTTCCAAGATGTTGCTCTTTTGGTATTGTATTGAGATTATGAGCTTCCTCTAATGTGGTTCTCTTGGCTTCCCAATCATTTGGTAAAGACTTAGGATTTCATAATTGATTTCAAGATTAGTAAACGATTTTCCAAGACCACTCAAAGAATTGATAATATTGATGAACCTATTGTACATTTCATTAATAGTTTCATTTGGATCCCTTTTAAAGTTTTCAAATTAGTAATATAACAAGCTTATCTTAGTATCTCTTACTCTATTAATTACTTCATACATACTTTGTAATTAATCCCAAATTTCCTTAGTACTTTTATATGTATACACTCTATTGAAATCATTTTCATTTATAGTAGAATGTAGATATTCAGAGCAACTTCATTTAAATCAAGCAATTTCTAATCATTATCAGTATAGTTCTTTTAATCTTTGCCTTATATCTTAAATGAGCCTTACACAACTACTTGCCGTAGATATTTATTTTGTGCTCTAAGAAATATTATCATCCTATATTTCCAATATAGATAATTACTACTGGTTAAAAGGGTAGGCCTATTGATTGCTTGTCCTTCTAAGAGGCCTAGTGCATTAGATATGATCTTTACTCTATTTTAAGGTTAAGCAAATGATTAAGACTAGCTTTGATATCAATTGAAAGTTTAGGCTAACATACAAGAGGGGAAGGGGTGTGAATTGAGTATTATGAAAATTCTTGTACAATTTTTTATTTTTAACAAATAATATGATATGTTGAGTAGACAAGATGAATAAGTGATATAACAATAATTATGGGAAACAACAAAGATAAGGATAGAGGTCGAGTCGGTATCTAACATAGAGTTCGGATAGCCCCAACTCTCTACAGCATACAATCACCTTACGATAGAGGACTTTCTACCACTTCTATTAATTTCAATCATAAAAGCTCAATAGAGGTACCTAAGTTCCATACAACTTAAGACTCAATCTCAATACACTTTTTAATTTCACTAGTGTGCTCTTTACAGTATATGTTTGCGAAAAGAAATATTGAAGTATTATATTACAAAATCTCATAATATAATTTGCAAATGTGTGTACAAGAGACAAAAGAGCATAACGAATGTCAGAGAATGGAGGAATGTTATAGAGAATACCATTCTTATTTTCTCTTTGATGGTTAATTGAAGTATTTATAGCCTTGGAGTAAGTTCTTCCTACTACCTACATATAATGAGCTCGAATGGCTACTTTCAATCATAGTGTTTAGACTACACTCCATCTAACATCTAGACACTAGTCCTTAGGATTTTATAGAAGCCAATGGCATCTAGATTCCTTGCTCATAATGTTCGGACTCTAATGGTGTGAAAAATGCCTTGTATGGCATTCGGATGCTACAATAATGGTATCCAGATGCTATGCTCATATTTCAACTTCTCCTGTCAAAAGAAAATAGAATGCAAAGCCACAATTAAATAAGAGCATATACGCAATATATTCTTCTTATACTCCTTTCAAGCTCAATCTTAGGTTCAACAATATAAGAATGGGTCCTATTAAGTTCAATACATATTAGTTGAAACTTGAAATACTTGACTCAAGATAAGATAGATTTTGAATAAATTACATTTTAGCTAAATTTTTGTCTCATCAAAATCAAACATGAACTTAGGTTCAATAGTAAAAGCGAAAATTATACCTTTTTGAAGTATAATTGTGCAAGTCCTCTAGACCCAATAAAAGAGAATTATATGAATCTATCCTTACCAAAAAGTAATAAAACTTACAAAAAGAAAGAAAAGGTTTATTAATAGAATATGCAAAATATTCATTATAAGCAACAAAACCTATGGTAAAGTGAAATCAAATTACACAAATTTCACTATAAAAAATATAAACAAACAAAGAAGAGTCTCACAAATTAATGTATAAGAGTTATGATGACACAATATCTTCATATTTTCCTGAAATGCATTGAACTTAAAAATCTTGATAGTGGCTTGTTTCTTCACCATAAGATGACTAACACCATTAATCCAAGGTGTAGGTCTTGAGTAAGTAGTTATTGATTGATGTTAACTCTTAAGTGTAAATAGAACAACATAAATAATAAAATGTAGAAAAGTAAACAAGAGAGAAAAAGAAGATTAGGCGAGCGATTTAAAGAGCTTCAACCTTATACTTACTATTCTCTTCCAACTCCACTATTGGGGCACCGGTCTTCTTCACTAGTACCATTCCACTAATCTAATTCTTTCAATAATCAAAATGAAACTTGAGGTTATAAGGATATCTAATCACTTCTCTATCCTATCTTGCTCACTTCTCCCTAAGTTAAACACAGGCCTATGCAGAAATCCCTAACCACAAACTCACTCCATTAAAACTTCTCGATAAAGATTATAGAAAAATGAGATGATACAATCAAAATCTCTTTATAATATTTGCACAAAAAACAAGAACAATAAAATGGAAATTTTGTTTTAGCTTAATTTCTGACTAAGTTTTTGACGCAGTTTCTGATAGCCTACACTTGCAAATGATGAATAGCAGAGTGTTTTGTTCTAAAATGTCTTGTTTCCTTTTGCAACTCGAAATATATTCTATTGATCCTTGGAGTAGCAATTAGAAAACGGCTAGTTTTTAGATTTTTGGAAAACAGAAATTTGTTTCAAGTTGATCTCATTGTTCAATTGAAAAAAATACTAATAAAATATGAATTTGACTATTTGAAAAATTTTGAATGCCTGATATTTTCTCCTGATGATTTTTCTTACAATGCTTAATCAATATGACTATTGTAACTCATCAAGGCTTGTTTTAGAAACTTTTAGGAATTTGCTGAAATTAAAAAATTTAAAGGCTAAGTACCTTGCAGTTTGGATAAACATAAATAGGATTGATAATATCTTGCTATACCAACTTGCTCTTGAAAAAGTTCTAGTATAATACATTACCTAATCAATGCTATACATGTCTTACTTGAATTTAAACGAGTAATGAACCATATCTTTCTTCAAATCTTGTTTAAAATTTTAAAATAAAAGAAATCTCTTCAAAATCTAGTCAAATATATCTACAATATCCATAGTTGATCTTGATAACATATCTTGATTTTCTAATTTAACCTCATCACCATGCCCCAATTGAATTTTGAAAAGTTGAGGCTTATCCTCAAATAAAATTTTCATTTAGATCTTTTTGAACTTCGAAAAAATATCTTATCTAATCTTATAACTAGCATTCTTGATATGCTTGACTATTTTTTATCTTAATATACATAAAAGAAATTGGTGCAACATCTCCATCCATCTTAATTTTCCTGCTATTCTTAAAATTGATCAAGCGTACGTTCACTAAGCTTTACAATATTATCATATTAACATCCTTCCAATGTGGATTTGCACAAAATTATTCAAAACAACTCCTTAATTTCGGTTTTTGAACATCCTTAAGATAAATAATCTAACTTCAAATCCCCATAGACTTAGACCAACTTAATGAAACGAAATTAAGATATTTCCCTAATATACTTAATAAAAAGGGAGCTTGCTCTTCATTAACAATTTGTCCAACTTAGACAATTTAAAGATTAGCTTGAGACAACTTTTTAATCCAGATTCTAAATATGTCAATATGGTCATGTTCTTTTACTAACATACATTCTAATAGAGTAGTTTTCAAACCTCATTTTCTTTCTTAAGCTGATCTTGCTCTAAATTGTTCTATACACTCATTATACTTGTTAGATATGTTTTAACCTTTTCGTTATTATTAAAATTTGTTAAGAGAGAGCTCAACTACAAGAAATGGGAAGGGATCAAAATTGAACTGTACATTCCAAACCTCTAGATAAGGCCATGGTAGTTTGTATTGCCTAAGGGCTCTTATCACCATCCGATCATGGACAATGTGCGGTGAGAATGATGGTGCTTTTGCACAAAGATGTTATCAAATCTTGATGGGCACAATCTTGAACAAAAGTTCCTCAACATGTAATCAAGATACACATTTGTCTTATTGCTCAAAAGGATTGAATTTTTCATCTTTTCATGTCTTCAAAGTACAATGCTTATCAAAAGAGCTAATCCAAAAGGAAATAAGAAATGAGAAGAGAGAGAGAAAGAGAAATGATGAAAGAAATAATAAGATGAATAAAAGCCAGATTTAATAAGATTGAAAAATTTGGTTGAAATTTCAAACATTAAAAAGTAATAGAGACTTAACGTTGCATTAAAAAAAATATATTATAAAAACAAGAATGGATTAGCATAGTGATTTAATAGTGTGTCTACATGTCAAATATTGTATTGCAAGTTGCTCACAACTTATATATCCCAGTGGCATCTTATGCTTAGCGAAGCTTTTCTCCCATAAATAAGGGCCCTTACCACTACGGTTTTAGGGCTAAAAGCATATGAGTTCTTTTCTTCTCTAGAGTGTATTTAGAATTTCATCCTTTGGGTTCTCAAATTCCTTTCATCATGTTTGATTTGAAAGATTAAGTAGGTGGTTTGAGGCTTTTGCCTCCTACGTTTTCAATGATTCATTTGATGGAGTCCCCCTTTTAAGTTCACTCTTAGGGTTTTAGCTTTGCATTCTAGTTCCAAAGGCTTTTTTGGCTTTGGAAAATGATGTACAAGATGCTACTCTCAGGGTCCCTACTTCTCATTCTACATGGAAACCAACTAAATAGGGTGATGTATAATTTAAAAAACCAAATCTCTTTAACTTAGGGCCGTTCACTAAGCTAATCAAGTCCTCAAGCGATCCAAGAAGGTGTCTTATTATCTAAGGGGGGCTTAGAAGGCTATTAAGGGGCTTCTTTTCTTTAAAAGATCTACTTAGTAGCTTTCTCACCTTGGATGTTCGATTAGTGTTAGTAGCTTGATGTCATTATAACTTTGACCCTTGTCTCTCTCAGTCGGAGTTTCATGGCCAATTAAGCGGTGGTTAGCTAGGGCTTCGAAGAGGCTCCCCATTTCTTTAAGGAGGTAAGTGAAGTTTCAATTTCACATTTTAGGTCTAGAGCCTTCTCATACAATAGTAGTAGATCCTAGAGACATGCTTAGGGAAGTTTTGGTTTCCCATTTTGCATTAAGGAGTTTCCCCTTCATGTTTGTCATCGATAAGTCATCTTTGGGCGTGTTCTTGGAAGGGCATGACCTTGGAGGTGATGAAAAGAGATTTTTCCATGTTAGGGTGATGAGCTTTCAGAGGCTCTTTCTTTGAAGTCACCTTTGGACATTGTTTAACCACCTTAAATATCTTAAGTTCATGAATCTTTGAGGTGGTTTGACCACGTCGAGCATCAAGGTAGCTTGACATCTTCTAATTGTTCCCTTCCAGCCTTTGTGAAGGTCATGGTCAAGTCAAATAAGTGCCACTTCTTAATTTGTAACAAGAGCATTATAGGCTTAGATAGCCACAAGTTGGTTCAGGCCATGTAAGTGTGTGAGATGACCTTTGGAAGGAACTTTGCTTTCTATATAGCTTACTTATAAGTAAATTGTAGTGTATTTTCCGTAATTGTTACTTTGTAATAGGTTAGAATGCTAATGTTACATTGTAAGTGTTATCGGGCATCCTTGAACCAATGAATTAGTGTTTCTATAGAGGTTGTTTCCTTAATGTTGGTCTCTTATCCTCATCTTATGTTTTTTTCCCTATATTCTCTTTTTCTTTTTTCTTCCTTTTTCTTTGTTTTTTTCCCTTTGCAAATGCCTCCTCTTTGTGGTTGTCAAGATAGGATCATAATTGTGACTCTTAACCAAGGCTTATTTAGATAGAACCTATTCTATATGAAGATCATTTGAGGTTCATCTATGGTAGGTTTGGAAGGGTCGATTGATTTTCTCTAAGGACTACTTGGCTTCTACAGGAAGCTTTTTACTTTGAATCTTATTTTACGTACACTAACTCTATACATCTAACATCAAAACCACGTGTAAGGAAAGGGGTAATACATACCTCTTATACATAGGCTCATGACATCATGCACAAATGTTTTGCATTCTTTGATATGATGTGTGTTGCCATTAGGCAACATTATTATTAACATCATTACCTACATTATCTAGTTCATCCTATTATAAGGCAAGTGTACCTATCTATTTTATAGTAGAGTTCAATGAATATAGATGTTGTTCTTACAAAGACTATGAGTACTAATATTAATTATTTCTTTATTATCTAACCGATAAATTCAAATTCAAGGAATCAAGATTTAATCTAAACTACTAATTAGCTACTAATCAAGATTACTAACAAAGACTCAAATTAAAGAAAATAATCAAGAAAGCAATCAAATTAAGAATGAACTTCAAGAACATAGTTATGTAGCTAGATCTTGTTTCCCTTAAAATTAAGCATGCAACTTCTATGAAAAATAATCTAATTCCATCTCTAATTTCATTGACTGGGAGAATTCTCTAATAAAGTTAATAACTTTCTTAAATCTACTAACCCTAATATTTGAATTATCTATTAGAATCTTTTCTCAATAGCATAATTAAAGATTGCATTAAAGATCAACCAATTCTCTTAAAGACAGTAATTAAGATCTAGAAAAATCATGCAACTCATCTCTAAGATTATAATAATTCTCTTCAATTATACCTAGATCTAATTATAAAAGCAATCTCTCAATTTTTTTGCATAATATTAAATATTAGATTTATACCCATGAAATATTAATCTAATGTAATCAAATAATGCTTAATTGAATCAATGAAATCCTTTATTTCATTAGATCTTAAAAAAAAAAAACCTCAATGTTTAGATATAATGACATTAAGCTCGAATCATAGCAAAAGTGAAATCTTCAATCAAAGTAACCAAAAACATGAAAATAAAAGGGATGAAATCTCTCAATTCTTGAAGCTTGTAGTGAGATGCTCTCTTGTGTTGTTTTGTACCTTAAGTTTCTTAAAAATTCATTTTGAAAAGTGTAACCAAAAACCCTAAAAAGGCCTTTTACATTAAATAATAAAAAAAGTCTTCTTTTGTAAGGTGATTCGAGTAACAACACAGTTGTATTGTTGATCGTGTCACTTAAATCTTCCTAAATCTTCTCAAATCTTTTCCAAATCTCAAATTGACATAGTCATGTCACTTTTATCATGTCACATCTAGATCATCGTCTTTTGCTTTAAGATGCTCTTCTAGTCTGACATGGTCATGTTATTGCCCATGTTGCTTCCAAACTTTATGATTTCTTCATTTTAGTTTCAAATTGAGTGAAACTTGATTCTTTTTCTTCATTTTCAATCTAAGAACATTTCAAAACCTAAAATTCAAAATTTTACTTAATCAAATATCATATTCTTCAAAATAATCCACAAATTCAAGGAAAATACTATAAAATATATACAACCGAAAGCTCATCACATCTTGTCTTTCCTTCTACATGTCATTATTTTCTTGAGTTCACCCTTTGCCTACATATACGTATGAGGTTTTTATTCTTTCTTACTTTTATCTTTTCTCAAGAGTCTTGCTCTAGATTGTCTTTTCCCTCTTTCACACCTTCTTTATACTTCCTTTTTTTCAAGTTTTCCTTCAAAGCTAGGAATGGAGTTTGCTACTTCTTCTTATTTATCTCCTCAATAGATGGGTAAGGAGCTTGTAGAGGCCATTCCCACATAAATGGTGATGGGAGTAGTGGTGTTGGTTTTATGTAACGATTGGAGGATAATAGGTTGGGAAAGTGAGGAGCATGAGATTTGCAACTGCTTGAGAGAGAAGGAGGCATTGGTACTTGAAGTGATGAGTATTGTGACTACCTTGGTAGTTGAAGTGGCATGTATTATGACTAAGTCAGAGTCAGCATGGTTAAGTTAGTCCATTAGTTCTTTCCTTTGGAGTAAGATCTGAGATTGTCAAATGAGGATACTTTGGTGTGATCACTATCCACTTGTTGGAAAAAGTATGAACTCCACTCATGTTAGAATGGGGAAAGTGCATAGTTTTCAAAATTGTGGGTGTTTATGTAATTTTAAGGGTTCTTGAGGATCGTCAATATAATTTTCTTGAAAAATTGAACCTTGATAAAGTTTTCTTACGCTAATGAGTAGACAAAAGATCATATGGTAGCTTCCTCTTTCTTATTTACATGTGGTCTCTAACTAGATTAAGATGTGAGAAGCAAGTTTAGGACTAGTTGAAGAGGGAGTAGAGCTAATTATTCAATTTCGCAATTTGAGTTCAATGGAGTAATTCTTATGTTTAATTTAATTTGTCCTATTGCATCAATCATCAATAGTTTAGTCAACTACTTCATATTTAGCCTCCTCCAATATGAAGATCATGTCTTAAATATAAGCCACATCATTCCAATTACTTGACCTATGACAATGGCTCCAAGTAACTAGTTCGTGACTTACTAATCCCTAATGGTTAGTACCTTATGTTAAATTCATGCAACATACAAACAACCATATGTTTATTTCTTTTTCTTGATCGATCGCATAATTAACATATTTAAATACTTGGAAACATGTTAAAATTACTTCAAATTCATTTTAGACCATTTTATAGGTTAATTGGTTGACTATAAGGTTTTTTGTCATAATTCACTAATGGGGTGAAACTAGTGTAGTATTAGTCAACTGGGAAAAGTAGATGGTCATATCTGGCGTTAGTTAGTCAAATATGAGTTGGAAATAATCAAATCTTGCTCTATGGTGATGTTTAGGTTGTTTTTAACTTAGCTTGCTTTACTACACTTTAGAATATGAGTTGAACTAATCAAATCTAGTTTTATGGAGATAATTAGGTCATTTTTAGCTTAGTTTGCTTTATTTCACCTCCATATGATGTCTTGGGTTTATATTGTGTCCTATAAACCTTTCTTTAGATTTTACTCACATCTATGTGTTCGATTTGGTGTCTAAGTTCTTACAATCTACTTGGGATTTCTCTCTTTTTAGGGTTTTACTCGATGTTATGTATTTGGTTTAGGATTTGTTAAGAAAATAATAACAATAAACTGAAAATAAAAGATAAATAATGTTAGGATTTAACATGGAAAACTCCAATTTGGGAAAAACCACAAGACTATGCATTGCATAGTATTCAACTGTTAGCAATAATGAGTTTATAGAGTATCTATTCCCTAGTTACATTAATGAATAATCAATTTTCACCACAAATGGTAGATTTTGACAAAATCTCAATATAAACCAAATTCATGAAATTGCAAAAACACAAATTCAACATGAACAATTGAGAAGAATTTACCAGAAATGGAAATAACAATATTCTATAGTTCCATGCCATGAATCCAATTACTAAAATTTCGTCACAATTGGAATTCAAGAAGCTATCTTATTGTGGATCCAAAGTCCCTTTGCCAGATTAGTTTTCCGGTTCTGAAGCCGTAGAGATGGATTATCCTGCCCGGTTTCACAATCGGAAATATGAAAGGAAGAAGAATCTTTTCGTCCTTTCTCCTTCTCTATTCAATGGCCGAAAGTCCGATTTTTCCTTTCTTCTTTCCCTTTGTTTTTTAAACATTTTCACACACCGTCTTTTCTGTATTTTCTTTTATTATTTGTTAATATCTATGGATCTACATATGAATTAGACTCATAAGCTCAACAGGATTTAAGTTTTTATTATCTATTTCTAATTTCTGTCATTCAATTATATGATTATAAATAGTATGTATGCAACTTTTTCTATGATGGGTTTCATGAGGAAAACTATTTTATAAAACTGAATCTCGTTTAGCTTTACAAAATTTAACCTGATTTAGAAATATGCATAAGGGTCAAGATTAAGATAAAAGTTCTTTTAGAACGGGTTTATGTTGGTTTGAAACTGTTGATTGATTTTATTGAAATCTATGTTACTATTATATTGTCATTCTAGATTTCTTAGTTTTACAAACATGTTGAGGTGTTGATTTGTTTAAAAATGCGAAGTATGATTCAAATTTTCGTAAGAACTTCTATCTTTTTTTGCTTATAAACTTGTCGTTATTGTATTTTGATTTAGGTAATGAAATCATGTAATATAGAAATTAGAACTTGAGTTTTGACTACTATATAACCGGTGTAGGGGCATTACTCTAGGGTAGCTTCCTTCCTCCATTTGGTGCAAAGTAGTCTCTTATTAGACCAAGTTGAGAGAATGAGCATTAGGTCTGTTTATAGAGTTATTGTAAGACTAGGGTTTTCTGCTTTTACAATTTAAATTTAATGAAACCATGCTATATGCAGTCCAATACGCTACAACCAAGCACAAATTATGAATGGAACCAATGATTTCATAGACATTTTCAAATAAAGGAATAAATTTATTATTTTGATCTTAATCATGTTTCATCCCATTTGATATATTTCATTTAAGACTATTCCTTTATACTAAATGTGACATAAGTATACAGTATGAACAAAATTATTTTACTGCAGCTTATTTGTACCCATTACAAAGCTTTTTGTGGTGTAGGGTAGCATAATAAACTAGATAATTATTGAATAATTTTATTCACTAGGAAGGCTGCTTATCCTCTTTAGGACGTGTATAACATGTGAGGATGAGCATTTGACTGATTGAAAAAAAATAAATTTTGGTTAAGAAGAAAAAAAAAAAAAAGTACACAGGAAGAAGGCATGTATTTGCTGCAACAAGATCTAATTTTCAGGAATCAAGTATGTTCGGAATATAGATTTAGGTATGATTAAAGAGAACTTTAAGTATTAAACGATCAAAAGAATTTTCTAACTCTTCGTTTCTAATCTTAGCAATAAATATTTTAACTCTTCGGTCAATATCTCTCTTAAATTCCTTCCGAAAATATGGCCAATTTTCTTAAGGAGATTCTTTGGCCGTTGACCTAAGCTGGGTTTTCACAAACAGTTAACCATTTTGATTGCATTTTTCTTTCTTTTTTTTTTTTTTTTTTTTTTGGTTATAACCAACCATTTTTGGTTCCATTAAATAAATAAAAAAAAGAAGATTTTCTGTATTCTCTGTCTTTATTTTTCTGTCATTTTTCCGTAAACAATCATATTAAAAAATCATTTAAAACATTTTCTAAAAAGCTTTCGAAGGCACTTATGAATGGAAATATGAGAAGCCTTCTTGATGTACTTAAAAATTACCCAAACTACTATAGTAAGCCAAGACAAAGGAGAAGACATACTTCAATTTGGATTAATTTTGTTTAGCCTAAAACTCTCGATCGTGTGGGAATTTTCGACTAAATTTTATCTAGTGATAAGTTGTGATTTCCTTTTTGTAATGCAAGTTAATATTCGAATTACAAGTGAAGGACACTTCGGAAAGTTGTTACTGATTAATGTCTTGATAGATTAAACTAAGAAAAATCAGATAGGACTGCAAGAAGCACGATCTTGAGAGTAACGAGGCTTGTGAAAGGCAAAAAGAAAGTGATGTGTAATAATCTAATAGTTTTAGACACCAATAGTTGAGTTCATGGAGCCAACAAAGAGGACTGATTTACGAGACGGCAAACCTTGATACATCTGGTCTTTTTCTCTTTATTCTATTTCTTTTTATATATTTGCTAATTATTTTTCTTCTTATTTGTATATCCGGAAAATCAAGTTTGAGAAAATTAATAGGGACATTTTAATCAAGCTAAACATTATTTATCATTATCATCATCATCATCATCATTATTATTTGGTGATCAACATTACAAATTATAACTACAGTAGGAGCATTCGAAATCCAATTCATTCCATTAATAAATCAATATTCATCCTACTTTACTACAATAGCATTAGCAAGTAAACACTATTGAATTATCAATTCCTAGCTTCTTCTTATACACTTGAGACTTTCAAATATAATAAATATATATTGTTATATGGTATGCATGGTGTATTGTGTAATATGCATAACATATTGTAAAAAAGACATATATATAATATAATATAATATAAGACATATTTTATGATAAATATATCCTATAGGCACACATATACATATATATATATATAATATTATGTCCATGCTAATAGTTTATTTTATTTTATTTTATTTTTTTCACTTTATATGCAAGGATTGTGGCTCAATTTGATTTATCATTTCTCCATTTTATTATTTTTTTTTTTTGTGTCTAGTTAAACTTACTTTTAATAAGAATAAAATACCAAAAGGATAGAAATATAATTCCATATATTCCCCTCTCTAAAATTAATTATCTACCTGTTACTTTATTCATATTTACAAAAATATTAATTAAAATAATTATCTCCAATACATAAAATATATTTTGTTAAATCTTTTTTCTTAAAAGTAAGTGAAATTTCATTTTTCAATTTAGACACTTTAATTATTACTTTCATTATAATTATAAAAGAGAAACAGATTAGATATAAATGAGATAGTTTTTTAAATACAAAATTTTAAACAAATACAATTTAGATGAAGATAAAATACAAATAACATATTTAAAAAAAAAAAAAAGAAAATCCAAATAAAGCCAGCATATCCTGCATTGGAGTTAAGAAAAAGGGGATTAGAAAATAGATAAGAATATATCTCAACAAAATCACATGGCACGAGTAAAAGAGGTTATTACCAAGCAGATGAAAAATCATTACCAGAACGATCATCGACAAGTAGGAAATAAATAATAGTAAGTTTCAATATTTGTTTTCAATTTTCATATGCAACTTTGAGAAAATAAATAAACTTATTTTAACCGCAATATTTTTCCTTTGAAAAAAGTATACATGTTTTTTTCACTTTTCTGCTCTAAATTTTTTCCTCTAGAATTTTTAAGGTAAACAAAGATTTTCCAAAATTTTTAGTAGAAAGATGTAAAATAAAAACGGAAAAGAAAAACGAAGTAGGAAAAGAGACAAATCAGCAAATAGGGTGCAAAATATTAAATTTAGCAAGGGAATTTTATTAGATGGGTGGGTATATTAGGCATCATCCAAAATAAAAGAGAAAGAAAGGCTCATCTGGCGGCATATCCAATTGTAGGCCTCCCAGAAGTGGCAAACTCTACTTTGGGTTATTTCCACATATAGTACTATAAACAATGCATATCTGGTCGTTTTTAATATAGTACCAATACTAAATTTGTCACAAGCCTTCCCTATAGAATCAACATGAGATACGCAGCACTGCTTGTTTTCTTTTCTTGGTACTCTCTTCTATGATATCTCTTCCAAGAGTTGCAAGTCATTGCATTGGTATTCCAACAGGAATCTGTACAAGACGAGCGGAGGTTTTCGTGTTTCAATGAGGGAGGCGAAGAGCGAGCTGAAGAAAATGGGTAGAGGAAGAGGGAAGATAGAGATAAAAAGAATCGAGAATGTGAATAGCAGACAAGTCACCTTCTCGAAACGGCGTAACGGGTTGTTTAAGAAAGCTCGGGAATTATCCGTTCTGTGTGATGCAGAAGTTGCTGTTATAGTTTACTCTAATACGGGCAAGCTTTATGAATACTCTAGTGCAAGGTAACAACACGATAGCATTGCTGTATATTGTGATTGCTTTTGTCGCTCTAAAATGATATCTGCAACTGTGTCCCGTAACACGGTTTTAAGGTTTCCCGATGTTATTCGTATACTTACTAGAAAGTGAAACACCTTGTCTAAGGTGCTGTAATACCATGGTGTTATTCAATGCCAATATTGCATGGACTGCTTTGAAGGAATGTGTCAAAAAAAAAAAACATGTTGGGTTGCTTTGATTCTCCTTTTCTTGAACCAATATTAAGGTTAGATATAATTACTTGAAAGGGTTACGTTCGTGTTTCGTCAAATACTAAGAAGACATTATAATATCTCGTGGATTAGTAGAAATTAATCATGCCTCTGCTCAAACTAGGATCATGAGTAGACAAAGTGCTATCGGCGGACCAAATACTACAATACAAGCAAAAGTTCCGAGCAGCATATAAGTCATCATGCTCGCATATCTATCGTTTTCTATCTACCATATCCACCGAATGCAACAAAGACAACTTCCCCTAGATCGCTGATACATTAGAAACCTAAAGAGAAGTTGATGTGAGATGGCTCTCAAGTTATGGGAAGTGAAATTCTATCGATAACCTAAAGTGGCAGAGCATTGGGAATCTCCATGGAATACAAGCGAGGCCAAGAATACATACGAGTCCTTTTGCTCCATATCAGCAGCGCACTCATTATCGATTGAGTTACAAAAAGGCTAGTACATAACTTGATCAAATTCGAAAACCCAGCTTTACAAAACTGAAGTTTCCCTTTGTGTTCGTGGAATTATCTCTTGCAGGGCAGAAAGTATTGGACATATGATTGCTCAATATTTAAGGAAACTTGACTTTGTCGAGTCTTACAATGTAGCCATTACAAATGCACCTTTTGATATCAGTACATATAAACTCTATGATTGCACTAAAGCCTGATGTATTCTGAAATCTTATGATAAATTCTTATATGTGAAGCATGGAGAGAACTCTATCAAGATACAACAGTAGTTTGTTGGAATCGGTTAGGAAGTCTTCAGAAATGTCTTATGCGGAGGTATGGTATCATGTGATGGAACGTATTGTGTTTGTCGTATAAATGCGTAGATCCTCTAATATGAGTTGATTGGTATTCTGAAGGAAAAGACACAGCAAGCAGAAATAGATAAGCTGAAAAATGAAGTACAAGACCTGCGCAAATCGAATCTGTAAGGATCTCCACATTCTCTGCGTTATACTTGCCAATAGCAATATTGCAATTAAGGCTGGAACATTTGAATGTACTTTCAAGTTGATGAAAAATTTCCGGACACTTTTCTGCTTATAATATTCACTATCTGTAGGAAGATGATGGGTAAAGAACTGGATGGATTGTGCTTCAAACAGCTTCAATGCCTAGAGAATCAACTCAATCAAGGGATGCTCTATGTAAGGCAGAAGAAGGTACTACTTCCATTTTATTTTTGATAAAATCCGGCATTCGGCTTGGAGATAGATAGAAAGCGCTCCTACCATGAGTTGGTCAGAGAGTCACCAGCTGAAATTTTGCATATTGAAATCGTGTTGTGCCTTTAATTTTTGCAGGACGCCGTCTTGTTGGAGCAACTTGAGAAATCAAAGTTGCAGGTAGGCTATTCGACAGCCTCTGTTTCTTTTCTCAGTAAACAAAAGATAGTCCATGATTTATGGGATGTTCTATCAGCAGAATGTCCATGTAAAGATTGGATAGCATACTACAGTTAAGCATATTAATTTTAACGTTTGTGCACACGTCTAGATCCCACCAATTTTTTTGTTTGCACATTGTTGGATCTAGGTTGGTGTGTCATATATCATCCAAAGAAGAGACTACAAAAGATAACAAGTGAGACAAAGTAAGAAAATTTCAAAACCTTTCAATGAGCTCAGGAATGGACAGCAATAGAACTTTGCTTGGAGAACTCTGTACAAAGCATAAAACTCCCAGACAATCATTCTTAGGCAATGCCAATTCCAGTATGGTCCTTGGAACTGCCGGGCGTGGCCGGTTCTAACTAGAGCAAAGTTAAACAAGATGAATTCATCAAATACCAAAACAAATAAAATAACGGATCCAAAACTTTACCTAAACCATTTTCCTCATATATATATTCATGGATGGTATACAGGAGCAAAAGGTCCGTTTTGAGAATGAGGTCCTACAGAGACAGGTAGAGAAACAATATGCATATTTATGTGAAAAGTAATTGATATGTGTGATTGGATCCATTTGTGTATGCTAATTTACTGTGATTCTTGACATGTCGTTAGGTTCAGCTACTAGTGGAAGCCTCGAGACCCCCTAAATCCAATGGACTGGAATTCCAACCATTGGGACGAAAGAATTCTGAAGCAAATTCAGAACTAGCCATTGAATGCATTTCCAAAGAAAATGAAGATCCTCCTGATGCTTTCCTCCAATTAAAGTGCGCATTTCTTCAACTTCTCTCAACCAACTGTACAAGTTTCCATTTTCTTTAACTTATGCCTCATAGGTATATATAGTTTAAAAAAAAAAAAAGAAGAGAGAGAGACATTTATTTATGCATTTGAATTTTCATAAATCATATAATCAGTATCGAAAGGATAAAACATTTTCCCTTTTAAACTTATTAACTACTATTTGAAGTACTTGTTAACGGGATTTAATTATAACTAATCTTCGGTATCATGAAGTAGACAAATAAAATAGGATCTCTTTTTAATATTTAAATCAAATCATTTGATACTAACTGTGATTCACCTGCACATTAGATTGGCCTCGAGCGAAGATCCGATGACGGAAGGAGCTAAAATCGAATACGACTGCAATTGCAATGATTGCAATGACTCCGGGAGTCAAGCGGCATCCTAGTACTACTTTGTTCTAACTCTTTTGTACGATATTGTCTATAAGAAATCGTAGGTGATAATGGATTATTATTCCATTAACCACTTACAGTCTTTCCTGTAATTTAATCCTTGTCAGTTACCTGTATTGATTTGCAAACTACGGTCGAATATCAAAGAGCATAAATGAGGGGAAGAAAAAAGGAAAAAAAAAAAAAAAAAAAAAAAAGGAAATGAAACCATTACTTCCTAAAATCATTCCTTTTTTCATTGGGTTGAATTATGTTGACTTGCACACTTTTGAAATTATGGGCATATCTCCATTCCCTCGTTAAGCATCTGCTTCCGTGTTCGACCAGCCATATCCATTAATTTTGTATACATGCAAATACATCAATAATCCATTCAATATGTGTCAAACTGAATGAACCCAAGATAAACCAAAAAACTAACACAAACCCATATCAGATAACTAAACCATGCAAAATCCTATCCTTCCTTCCTTGCTTTCTTTCTTTCTTTTTTTAATTTTGTTTAATAATCAAATGTAAAACCTAATCTATTTTTGAAAGGATTTATATCATCTCAATATACCTTTCCTTAACTTTTCTTAATTTACAAAGATAATTAAATTTTTATTTAATATCATAATAATATTATAGTCTTTCTTATAACCTTTTATGGGAGGTTTATCTTTCTTTTTACTTTAGTCCGTAGAGGCATCCTCTCCCTATCCCAAGGTTAAGTGGAAGAGGCCCCATGCCCACTCCTCTTCTCCTTCGCCAAAAAGGAGGGCCTCGTCCTTTTCCTCTTTTTAAAGATTACACCACTTGCCATAAACCCACAACATATTGGTATACAACTAAAATAGAACAAAACTACCTTAGCCCCAATAACCCAGTACCAGCATTAATATAATTAAGAAGTTGTAAAAAGTACTCACTTTGTATGGTCTGATGGCCCAGATTTGTATACATCTAGTTTATAGATTGAATGTTCTTGTCTCAAAAAAGAAGATCTTGGCATATCCCTTATAAATTAGATCTTGTTGGTAAGTTTAGATTGTTCTTGGTAAGTTGCTATTATAGGGAAGTAATTCCTTATGTACAATAAAAAGCATACCAAGTTTTTCAGTTATTTTCTCCTTTACTACCTCCATTGCTAATTCCAGATAAAAGTATTGAAATTTAGAGCATCTATCCAATTGACCATTTTGCCAGCCCTAAAGGCAACAATAATAGCTAAAGATGAATCCAAAGAAAGAGAACTAATTTTTTCTGTTATTAACAATTCCATGTTTCAATCCAAAATCAATTACAGCTCCTTTCTCATAGGACAAGTAAAGCGCATTTTTTTAAGAATGTATCTAGTTCCATCTTAATTTTGTTATTTAATATTCCTTTTACGTCAAGTGACTATAGTAATTCTAGTTTGATGGTAGAGAGAATGGTTCTCTCATATTGAGAAATTCTATCTAGTGGCATTCGATCACAAAATCCAATAATAGCTCAATAAATGACTATAATTTGCTTTTCAATTGGAAGTGGTGCATATTGTGGTTGTTTCTGTAATTTTGTCTACCTTGCACCTCTATTGAGTAATGCTTGAGTTGCAGCATTAAGGTCTGAGCCAAATTGACCAAGGGCTACCACTTCTTAACATTTTGCTAATTCTATTTTTGAACTATTGCATACTTGTTTCATAGCTTTCAACTGAACGGTAGACCCTATGCGACTAATAGATAAGTCAACATTAATAGCAAGTTTAGTTCCATGATAAAAGAGTTTTATTTCCAAACAAATTTATCCATCTATAATTGAAATTACATTAGTAGGAATATAAGCCAATACATCTCTAACTTATGTTTCAATGATAAGTAAGGCAGTTAAGCTACCTGCACCTATATGGTCCTCTTTCTAATAGACATGAATGTAAATAGAAAACATTGCTTGGGAAAGCCTTATCGCCTAGTGGTCGATGTAATAATGATGACATTTATTGATATGCTATGACCTGTTTACTAAGATCATCATAGATTATTAATGCGTGCATTCCATTATCACGGAAATATTTCCCTATAGACCAGAATATGGGGCCTAATATAGTAGAGGAGCAGAATTTGAAGTTGTGGTTGCTACAAGAATGGAATATTCAAAAGCATTCACTTCTTTAAGAATTTGAACTAATTGTGCTACAATTGATCATTTCTGTCCAATCGTTACATAGATACAATAGAATATTTCGCTCTCTGAAGTGGCATTTGAGTTAAATTTATTTTGGTATAATATGGTATCGATAACAATAGCTATTTTTTCAGTTTGTCGATCTCTAATTATAAGTTCTCATTGACCACGACCTATAGGAACCAAGCTATCTATCGCCTTTGACCTTGTTTTCATAAGTTTGTGCACAGGTTTACATTCAATAATCCTAAGGGCTTTGACTTCGATACATATTCGCTCGTGATCACTTAAAGCCCCTCTTCTATCAATAGGTACTCCCAAGATGTCAACCATACATCTTAACATAGCTTTTCCTACAGGAACATCTACAATAGATCCAGTATGCTTGACTATATCTCCTTCTTTAATAGCGATATCACAACCAAAGACAATAATCCCTACATTCTCATTTTCAAGATTTAAGGCTGCTCCTTTCATACCGCTGGCAAATTCAACCATTTCCCTAGCTTAAATCTCTATCAATCCTTAAACATGTGCAATCCTATCTCTAACTAACATTACACAACCTATCTCATCCACTTGAAAATTCATGTAAAAATTGCCAATTCTACTTTCTAACAAAGTTGTTAGTTCCATAGCTTTAAGAGAGAATTCCATGATTCAATCAAGAAGAAATTCAAGACTGAGTTAAGGGAGAATGTCGCTAACTATAAAAAGAAATAAAATTTAAAAGTTGATGATTCAAACATAGAACAAAACAGAAAGTCTTAAAAATGGATTGATCATGCTAACTAGAAAATTTCCATTAGGCCAAAAGTATGGCTTAATGGACCATAGGTTAAAAAATCACTATAAATAGAGTGATAGAAAGTATGATCTACATTATTATTGTTCTGTAGCTACATAACTAATGTCATTATTTTATCATTCATATTCATACACGAGAACTACCCTTGCTCCATGATATTGGAGACATGGTGTATTATATCGCTTAAGGGTGGTATCCCTTGTTGTATCGTAGAATTATCAATAGACATCAAACAATGCTCAATATTAGACCCTAGACTATAATCAATAGACATTGGAGAAGTATTACCTAAAGTCTTAATAGACATTGAATTATGCTTAATAGACCCTAGATTGCAATCAATAGACATAGGGCTCAATTGACAGTAGAAGCTATTGAGAAGATAGGCCATATTGTTAAAATTTAAGGAGGGGTTCTCTTATGTCATTAGTTATAAGAAAGGAAGCACTCATGTTACGGCTAATGCCTTATCTCATTAATACATGTTGTTCACTACCCTCGAAACCAAATTACTTGGATTTTCACTCATTACTAGGTAGTATGCCTAAGACCCTTAGTTTGATTCTATTGTTAATAGATATAAGCAAGGAATTGCTATGAATAGCTATTATTTAGTTTACAGGTACCTTATTACTAGGAATGCATTCTAAACTCTTTTGTAAATGAGTTACTTGCAAGAGAGGCCTATAATGGGGCCTTATTTGGACACTTTGGGGAGCTAAGACAACCAAACTATTAAAAGAAAGATTATATTGGTGGGGAATGGCCAAAGATGCTCATAAGGTGGTCAGATGGTGTGAAGTTTGCAAAAGAGTGAATGGAAGGAAGGAGTCTCGTAAAGAGTATTTGCCATTACGTGTTTTGACCTGACCATGGAAGACCTCAGAATTGATTTTGTTATGGGATTGCCCTGAACATCTCTTCAAGATCTCCATCTTGGTCATTGTTAATCATTGTAGCAAGATGGCACACTTTATACTGTACTATAAGATCGATAGTGCACTTTATATTGCCGATCTTTTCTTACAAAAGTTCATCTAACTATATGGAGCCCCAAAGAGTATTATTTCAGATTGGGATGCTAAAATCTTAAGCTTCTTTTAGAGGATATTATGGAAGAGACCTAGCAATAAACTTATGTTTAGCTTTAGTAGCCACCCTTAAGTGGATGAAGAAATTAAGGTAGTGAATCGAACCTTAAGAAACTACTTTGAGCTATTGTTGGGAAAAACCTTAATGATGGGGATCTATGCTTACCTATTGTGGAATTCACCTACAATTAAACCATGTATAATATTACTGGAAAGTCCCTATTTGAGGTTAAGTATGGTTTCAATCTGACATACCTTATAAATCTTATAGTTGCCCTAACCACCACCCAAGAAAGTTTAAGTAGTGTTAACCAAGCATAACAACTTAAGTAGCTACACCAACAGGTTGCTGAATAGGTTACCAAGTTTAATATTAAGTAGTAACAATAAGAAAGCCAAAGAAGAAAGGTAGTGCACTTCAAAATAAGAGACTTGGTTTAGATTCACCTTAGTAAGGAATGATTCCTATACTTAAGAAAGAAAAAGCTATCTCCCTAAGTCGATGGTTAATTTAAAATCTTGAAGAAAATCAATGTTATACCTACTAGATTAATCTCCCTTAAGGTTACAAAGTTTCTTCCACCTTCAATGTCATCAATTTGGTTCCTCACCTAGTTAAAGAAGATAAGATTGATGAAGAGCTTCTCGATCGAGGTTAAATCTACTCTAACCCAAGGAGATGATGGGGATCAAGCCCTCAGCCTAATTACATGTAGTCAAACTTGAGGCCTTTAGGGCTTTATACATTGAATCTTAGTAGATTAACCAACACAAGATAAGATCCCCTTCTTTGTTCAAGGCCTATCCTATTTCCATGAACGAAGGTACTTAATGCTTAGTAAGTCAACTACATCTTTCAATCTACTTGTACCCTTGCCTAACCTATCTATAATCCCTCCAAATTGTTCTAAGCACAAGTTTTAACCTAATTCAACTAGACTAAGTTGACTTTCTTACTACTTCTACCTATTTCAAGTTGTTTATACTAATTGCTAAGCTATTCCAAGCCACACCAACTTGGAACAAAACAAATATTACACCTTTTGCCTTTTGTTAAATGAAGCCAATGCAATGCCAACACATGTCCTTAACAATAATCCTAAGGATGCTTCTTTTTAGACATTTTCTTTTTTCCTTTTCTCATTTGTACACTTTGTAACAAAATTTTTTACTTTTTTTTTTATTACCATATTTGTATTTTACCCTTTTAACATTTCCTTTTATGTGTAACCCTAAAAACCTACTATAAAAGGGACCCTTAATGTAATCAGCCATTAGCAAATTATTGAATAAACTCTTTGTTTTTCTCTTGAGAATTTCTCATGAGCTTCTTTAACTTTTATCTAACTCCTTTAGTAAGAGTTAGCAATGTGATATAAATCCTACAAAATTTTGCATTTTAGATATAGAATCAAGCTCAAGTCTTGATAGATATTCTCTAACCTCAACAAGGCTAAAAGAATTAAAATCGATAAAAATTTTTAAATGAAACCTTAAAATAAACTTAAAAACAACAATACAAAATCCAAAAATCCTAACCAGATCAGTAAACCTTAAATTCTAAATTAAATCCTAAATGTAAAGAAAATGAAAGGATAGTAAATTAAACTTAAATTTCATCAAATCGCAGAAATTTGATATTAAACAAATAGGGATATTCTTAAATAATAATAAAATTTAGCTAAATTAAACTAGTTAAAGTAACTAAATTAATAAAATTACTATTTTATTTCTACTCCTATAAAAAGAACTCTTATAGAAGTAATGCCTATATGTACATAAGAATAATGTAATCCTAGTCGCATAATTTAGTATTAAGTAATTAGAGATAAACCTAAGTAATAGCAATTAACTAAATTAAGCTAGTAGAAACTAAAATCAATAAATTTAGAAATTTATCCCTATTGGTGTCAGTCGTGCTATACATATGTGATTTTCTTCCACATACAAATATTTATAAAATATACTGCATAATATCAACTGACATAAAATTAAAGCAATTGATACATTAAATTGATAGATTGACTCTAGATATTTTAAGATTACACAAATTTGATACCAAACAACTAAACATGTCCCTAAAATGATAATAACTAGCTAAATTATGTTAACTAGCAAATAAAACTTATAAAATTAGGAAATTACCTTATGAATATGTATTTCATATATGTATGTATATGTATATGTATAATTTCTTCTACATATATTTAAATATACAAAATATTATATAATGTTAAATCAATTTAATTAACCAATTAAAATACTAAAGCAAAGAAATTATAATTTTCCCCTAATTGAATTGATTGAGTAAAAAACTCACCTTAGACTCATACATGTGACGCCATGCATAACCATCTAAGGGAGTCATGTCACCTTCTTTAAGACTTCTAGTTAGTGTTGTTACATTAACCCCATTTTATGAGACCCTAGCTACTTAACTACCGATATGAGTTAGGGCATTAGAACAATTTAGGGCTTTTGGGATATTTTGTTTAAATTGAGCCAAATTCTGATACAAAGATATAAAATTTAGACAAGGAGTCTTAGTAAGGTTAATTTATTAAAATAAGGTATATATAATATTTAATTTCAATAAAACATATTTTTATCAAGATTATTCAATAATTATCAATAACTTAAAATTTGAGCTCAAAACACAATAAGCCCTTAGAGATAAGTTATTTGACATATAAAAATGATACTTCGTAGTCAAATAGCATATAATGTGATTATATAGTCATGTTATGTACATGTTATATACCCAATGTATAAATATATTAAATAATTGTTGAAAATTGTAATAAATTAACAAAAAATTATATATATAAAAAAAGGAAATGTACTCACAAATCCTAGAATCATGTGTAGCTAACTCTTAAATCAATAAAATCAGGAGTCCTATGAGTCATCAGTTAAAAACAAAGGAAAAACAAGGGTAATACACTTGAATAACACAATCCCACTAACTCCTTACTCTTAAACTGTACTTAGGGGAAACTTTAGTCACTTTACAACATTAAGAAACTAAGAAACTCTCTCAAAAACTTGAATCAAGTAGGAAAACAAAAATTAATAAAATATTGTGCTCGGATCAAACGATAGAGCAATACAGTTCCCATAGCTACGTACAACCTAACATGGTGGGGCTTTGGACATAAGCTTTTGGTGTTTAGATAAGGTGGCTTGACATACATGGGTGGCCAGAAAGTGGTTGTATGACTATGCATTAGTGGGCTTCATTTTTGCATCTGATTTTCATTTATTTTTTAAAATAGTAAATCAACTCAGAAAATTATGGAAATTTATTTTACATGAACTTTTATGTAATAATTTTATTTTGTTGAAATATCATTGATTTATGGTACTTACTTAACAACATGCTTTGTTTCAACAAATTTTGAATAAATTTTTCAAAATATTAAACTATGTTGTTTTGAGTTGAAAAATTTTATATAACACTATTATAATATGTAATAAATTGTGGTAACAAGAAATTTTGAAAAACTTTATGTTTATTATTTATTGTAATTTATTTGGTATTTGTTAGTAGTTTTTCTAAATTAAAAAAACAATTGGATTTTTTAGTAAATTGAGAATAAAACCAACATGATACAATTTTTGATGATTTCTAATAATGAAAGATAGATTATATTCTGATTTTAAAGGTAAGTATTTATTTACCTAGTTTTAACTATCTATGAGTTAAAACAAGTATTTTAGAGTACATGATATATTATGCTATTTTAGTATTTTTTATGACTAGAATACAACAACTATAATTTATTGAGTATAATATATTTTTCGCACCTTAAATAGAGTCCAAATACTAATTATTACATATTTTCCTACTATTTATGCGTATTTTGCTAAATATGTAATAAGAATCAATTGTATAATTAACATTGTAACAAGAGTGAGTCTTAACTACTGTTATACTTGAAGTACTCTTTACTAGTCTTAACATGACTTGACCTAAAATGAGAAATTTTTAGGTACATATAGTGTTTTAGTCAAATTAGAAGCTACATCATAAATAGAATAAAAAACTGCTATACTTAAGAGTTCTTGCATAAGTTAAACTTAGAAGACTAAGTGAGGAGAAATATTAGGATTTTTTAATTGGTAAATTGAGGATATAAGTTAAATAATATTTTATTAGAAATTTTGAAGTTAGGTTGAATTAGAGAGTAATTCAAAAGCTAAGTCAGAGATTAAGTCAAGTATAGTTTAAAGTAAACTAAAAACCAATAAGTTAATATCAAGTTGAAATATTTATACATGCACAAGCCATAGTTGTCATTAGTAGCATTTACCTTTGTTAGGTGAAGTTGTAGAAGAAGAAGCTCATGCTAACTAGTAAGCTCAGGAATAAACCATAGGCTAGGTAAGTGGATATGTGTATAGAGAGTAGATTTATATATACTCATTAGGGAGTGACTACTCCTATATGTGATTGCGGTGATCGTATGTGAAATGATTAAAATTTGCAACGCCAAGTGCACTGTGAAGTTTTGTTCTATGTATTTAATGTTGGCTTATCATTATACTATTGATGTGCTACACTAACATGGAACGAATGCTAGGTATTAACCTTACCTATTAGGTGTTCACTTAAATGAACCAAAAACCAAGGTTTTTAGAAATGAAAAGGAAAAGCAAATAAAGCTTAGATTTGACTAAAAGAATAACTTAATAAGCTTGGTGGCTTTGTTTGGAATTCATATGAGAATTAGTCGATACATTTATGACATGGAACAAAAAAGACCTACAGGTCAAATTTTTTAAACTTATGATTTTTCTAAGGTATGTTTTCAAAGCTAGCTTTTTATGCATACAGATCTACATTAACCAAAAACTTCAACCACATTTCATGGTTTTGCTAGGCTAAATTATTACTAGGTTACTGGATATATAATTAGATGCCTGGATTTAAAGTCGACCAAACCAAATGAGTTACTAGGCTAACTAGGATATCGGTAATAATGCATATCACGTGCATTGGCATAGCATACACTATTCATATTATCATATTTACTGGTTGGGTGATTAACTTAATATGATATCTGTATACCTATGTTGTGTGCATTGTTTTATTACTGCTTGTTTATCTACTCTCACTCAGTTTACAAAAAGTTGAGGGGATAAAGTGTTTTATCATCAAGTTATGAAATGGATTTTAAGGAACCATCATCAGTGGGGTAGACTTTTAAGAGCGCTAGTTAAAGTCAGTTGTTTTGGATAAGTCAAAGTTTTGCCAAACAAGAATATTAGAAACATGGAAGTTTAGTTTCAACAAAAGAAGTTATAGCTTTTGGAATTTTGACATCTGTAAATATTGTATATATTTGTAACTTAAAAGGCTATAGTTGAACTCATTTTAAGTATTGAATGTATAAAAATATGATCTTTTGTTAGATTTATGTCTATTTATAACAAGTTTACCTATGTGATGATATATCTTATACAATGTTGAGATATGACATCCTTTAGGTGGTATCAAAGCATAAGTTATAGACCTTAAGTTACTAGGTATGTATAAGATGTGTAGGGTAGCTAGGTGATAAAGTGTCACAACCTTATAAAATCATAAGGGTACTCATTATTTAAGTTTGTTTAATGTGTTCGAAAAATGATATGAAGGGGACATGAAAGGCCTCTAGCAAACCTAGAGCCATAAGAGCATTAGGTAAAACCATAATGACAACCTGATGCGGCTCCACCTCAGCTAGGAATGGAATTTATACAACAGCTTATAGTTGCTCTAACTAAAGTTAGAGGAGGTGATAAGTTGGCTTGGGTATAACGGATAGTAAATCCATACGATGGTAAGAGTACCATTCTTATAGTTGTTGAGGAATGGATTGATTCGTTGGAGAAGGCTTTTAAAGTACAAGAAGTGGAGGAGAATAGGAAGGTAAGGATTGTAGCTATTCTATACAGACATGCCAATGATTGCTGAAAGCATAAGAAGCGATTCTCAACCTAACTTATTGAATGGAGTACCTTTGGGAACACATTTCTAAAGTAGTACTTACTTAAATTTGTAAGGCAACATATGTTTAAGGAGCACTGCAAGTTGAAGCAGGATGTTAAGACAATTCAAGAATATGAAAGGAAGTTTAATAGGTTATTAAAATTTGTTCTAGAGGCTATTCAAAATAATGAACTAGCTAAGGTAGGAAGGTTCAAGGGTAGACTTGATTTATATTACCAAGTGGAGTTGAAAAGAGCTAGAATAGTAAGATATAATGATTTGGTGAATGAGGCTAGACTGATTGAGCAAGCTTGTACCTTACAAGAGAAAGTTGAAGAGATAGGGCGTAAGAAAAGAAAGTTTATAGGAAGCTTTAGTAGTTGTAATAAGATGGTAAACAAGAAGTAAGGTAAGCAATCTATAAATAAGAATTGGAGAGGCAGTAGAGCTATAGTATCATGTTGGAAATGTAATGCAAGACACCAAGCTATAGATTGCCTTGATTTGTATGGGAAATGTTTTAGTTGCAGAGAGTTTAGACAGGTGGCAAAGAATTGTCAAAATCTAAACTCTAAGGGTATGTTTTGTACCGACTACCATAAGACAGGTTATAATGTGGACCAGTGTACCTAACCATAGTTGAGGCAAGAGCAAGTTCAAGGTAATAAACTAAAACCTACCAATAGGAATAACTATCAACAAGGTAGGGTAAGTGGAAGGCCTCGAGTTTAAGGAAGGGTTTATGCACTTCAATAGGATGAAGTATGGCATGCTCATGTTGTAGTTAGTAATACTACTTAAACTTCTCCAAACTTTTGCATTCTTAATAGTTAGTTAGCTTAGATTTACTAATGTCACTCACTTATATGAAATAATATAGTTACCAATACTTATTCTAAGGTTGGTACATGTAGGAGATAATTATGCGTATACTTTATTCAATACTGGAGCACCTCATTCATATGCCTCAAAGGTGTATGTTGATAGAAATAAATTACCAGTAGAAACCTTAGCATATGAATTGGTAGCCATAACCCCTTTTGGAGGAGAGTAAGTGGTGTATCGTAAGCTGAGAGATGGGAATGCTTGTATAGATACTTATGAGATGCTTGCAAAGTTAATAGTTTTGGATATGAAAGGGTTCAATGTAATATTAAGGATAGATTGGATGACAAAGTATAAAGCTAATGTTGATTGTGAAGTAAGATAGTGATGTTTAGATAGCTTGATGGAAAGGAGTTTTATTTTAAAGGAAGTACTAGTGGTGTAGTTCTTTGGGTGATTACAGCAAGTAAGGCACAAAGGTTGATAAGTAAGGGTAATGTAGGTTACTTAGCTTCAGTAGTGGATACCTAAGCTAAGGAAATCAAAGTAGAGGACATACCTATGGTATAGGAATTTCCTAAAGTTTTCCCTAAAGACTTACTTGGATTGCTACCTAATAAGGAAATAAAATTCACTATTGACCATGTCTTAGGAACCATACCTATTTCTAAAACCCCTTACCATATGGCACTAACAAAATTAGTGGGATTAAAGAAGTAAATTCAAGAGCTATTAGATAAAGGATTCATTAGACATGTAGTCACCTTAAGGTGCACCAGTACTATTTGTTAACAAGAAAGATGGAAGTTGGACTCCCTGTATAGATTATTGAGAGTTGAATAAATTCACAATTAAGAACAAGTATATGATCCCTTGGATCAGTGATTTGTTTGAACAATTAAAGGAAGCCATAGTGTTGTCAAGGATAGATTTGCAATTAAGGTATCACCAGCTGAAGATAAAAAGAAGAGGGTATACCTAAGATAGCTTTCCTAATGAGATATGGACACCATGAGTTCTTAATGATGCCATTTGGTTTGATGAATGGTCTAGCTACTTTCATGGATATGACCAACCATGTATTTCAAAAATATCTAGATGAGTTTGTTGTGGTGTTCATAGATCATATTCTAATATATTCAAAGGATAAGGAGCAACATGCTGAACATTTTAGAAACGTGCTTCAAACTCTAAAGGAGAATAAATTATATGTTAAGTTAAAGAAGTATGAGTTTAGTTAGAGCAAGTTAGATTCCTTAGGAATATGGTATTAGGTGCTGGAATAGTCGTTGATTTGCAAAAGTAAAGGCGGTAACAGATTGGGCAAGACCAACGATAGTAATGAAAGTTAGAAGTTTCTTAGGAATGGTAGACTATTATTGTAGATTTGTATAAGATTTCTCTAAGATTGCAATGCCATTAACACAATTGGCATTTGAAGGAGTTAGATTTGAATGGAATGATAAATGTGAGAGGAGTTTCCAAGAACTTAAGAAGTGGTTGGTTTGGTTACTGCACCCATATTAATACTATCTAATGGATCAGAGGAATACTTAATCTATTATGATGCTTTAAGAAATTGTTTAGGATGCATATTGATGCAAAATGATAAAGCAATTACTTTTGCATCAAGACATGTTCTACCACATGAGTGGAATTACCTAACACACGACTTAGAATTGCTAGCGATAGTATTTGCCTTAAAGATCTAGAGGCAATACTTACATGGTGAAAGGTGTAAGGTGTATATGGATCACAAAATTTTTAAATACATTTTTATATGGAAATGATTGAATCTAGGGCAAAGGAGATGGTTAGAGTTGCTTAAGGATTATGATCTTTCAATCTACTATCACTTAAGCAAGGCAAATGCAGTTGTAAATGCTTTAAGTAGGAAAAAGTTCAATAGTACCACTATGTTAATTACATATAAGCGGGAATTAATTGAGGGGATGGAAAGGATGAGTTTAGAAATTCTGATCAAGAGAACTAAATCTATGTTATTAAACATAGAATTGCAACCTACACTCTTGGAGCATATAAATAAAGCTTAGAAGAAAGATGCAGAACTACACAAGATTCGGGACAATCTAGAAAAACATCTTGACTTTTGGATTGATGATAAGGGTATGTTAAGATTCAAGGGAAGAGTGTGTGTTCTAAATAACGCAAAAATCAAAGAAGTGATACTAAAATATTTCAAAGTTTTGGTAGATAGGAATGAAAGAAGAAATGGTGTAGTATATTTCAAAGGGTATGACTTGTTAAAAGGTTAAAGCAGAATAGTAAAGGCTAAGTAGGTTACTACAACCCTTGTTGCCACCCAAATGGAAATGGGAACATTTGATGATGGATTTCACAAGTGGCCTACCCAAAATAAGGAAGTAACATGATATGATATGGGCTATGGTGGATAAGCTTAACAAGTTTGCACATTTTCTAGTGATAAAGCAAACTGTAACCGTACCTAAATTCATAGAGGTGTATATTAAGGAAATAGTTTGTTTGCATGGGATACCGACATTAATAATTTATGATTGTGATTCACATTTCATGTCATGATTTTAGCAGTCTTCATAAGCAAAATTGGGAACTAAGTTGAGTTTCAATGCAGCATATCATCCATTAAGTGACAGATAATCATAACATACCATATAAACACTAGAGGATATGCAAAGGGCATGCGTGTTAGAGTTTAGTGGAAATTAGGATGATCACTTGTCATTAGTAGAATTTACTTACAATGATAGTTATCACAATACTATTCAGATGGCTCCATACGAAGTATTATATGGATATAAGTGTAGATCTCTAGTATATTGGGATGAAGTGGGTAATTAACAAATGATTAGATCGATAATGTTATAGGATATTAAGGAGAAAGAATAAGTGATATAGGGATAGATGAGAATAGCCTAGAGTCAATAGAAAAGTTATGCTAATGTTAGAATAAAGTCATTGAAATTTCAAGTAGGCGATTAGGTGTTTTAGAAAGTATCTCCAATGAAAGGTTTAAGGCGTTTTGGTATTAAAGGGAAGTTAAGTCTTTGGTATATAGGACCTTACTCAATTAAGAGAAGAATCCAAAAGGTAGCTTATGAATTGGAATTACCAGAAGAAATGGTAGGTATTCATAATGTTTTCCATGTTTTGACTTTAAGGAAATTTGTAAGGGATCCCACAACTATATTAGATGTACCACCTGTGGAGCCGAAGGAGAGTCTGACATATGTAGATCATCCAGTAAAGATTTTAGATATTAAGATACAAAGGTTGAGGAATTAAGATATTGAATATGTTAAGGTATTATGGATTTGACATACTATAGATGGGGTAACTTGGAAATTTGTGGATCACATGAGGGCTCAATACCTTGAGTTATTTACTTAAGGTCAGTACTTTGTTCATGATAAGTTATTTGTAACAAGGTCTTAGGTATATATATTATCTACCAAGCAAGTAATTTTTGGGGATGAAACCTTTTGTAAGGAGAGTAAAATGTGAGACCTTCGCTACTTAATAACTAATACAAGTTAGCACGTTGGAACGATTTAAGGCTTTCATGAAATTTTGTCTAAATTGAGCCGAATATGAGGTCATAAAAGTTATATGAGGAGTCCTAATAAAGTTAATTTCTTAAAATAAAGTATATATAATATTTAATTTCAATATAGTGTATTTTTATCGAGATCATTAGATAATTATTAAGAACTCAAAATTTGAGCTTAAAATGCAACGAACCCTTAGAGATAAATTATTTAACTTATAAAAATAATATTTAGTAGTCAATTAGCATATAATGTGATTATATAGTCATGTTATATATATGTTATACACCTAATATGTAAATATATTATTAAATATACCAAATAATTGATAAAAATTGTAATAAAATGATAAAATATTATTAAAAAAATAGGATATACACTCATAAATACTAGAATCATGCTTGGCATACTTCTAAATTAGTAAAAGTAGTATCTTATAAGCTATCAATTAAAACTAATGACAAAACAAGGGTAATATACTTGGATAGTATGGCAAATGATACGAGGAAAATTGCTTTCTCTTTTTCCATTAACTCCCTACTCTTAAGTCTATACATGAGGGAAACTTTAGTCACTTTACAACATTAAGAGGCCAAGAAACTTGCTCAAAAACTAAAATCATTAAGAAAACAAAAATTAGAAAAATATTATACAAAATTGGATCTCGAGGTAAAGCAATACAGTTCCTAGAGCTACGAACATCCTAATGTGATGGGGCTTTGGACTTAAGCTTCTGGGGTCTAGATAAGGTGGGCCTATGCACTTGGGTAGCTAGACAGCTGTATGTTAGTAAAGCTTGATTTTTGCGTCCAATTTTTATTTATTTTCTAAAAATAACAAATCAACCTAGAAAATTATGAAAATTTGTTTCCCGATTTTTTTACATGTACTTTTTATGTAATAATTTTATTTTGTTGATATAAGATTGATTTATAGTACTTGCTTAACAACATACTCTGTTTCAACAAATTTTGAATAAATTTTTCATAGTATTAAACTATGTTTTTTCTGCTTGAAAAATTTTATATAATACTCTTATAATATGTACTAAATTATGGTACTAAGAAATTTTGAAAAATTTTATGTTTACTATTTATTACAATTTATTTAGTATTTGTTAACAAGTTTTCCAAATCAAATGAACAATTGGATTTTTCAATAAATTGTGAATAAAACCAATACGATACAATTTCTAATGATTTGTAATAATGAAATATAGGTTATACTTTGATTTCAAAGATAAGTATAATTATTTACCCTTCTTTTTTAGCTATTTATTAACAAAATTGAGCTAAAATAAGTATTTTAGAGTATATGGTATACTAGACTATTTTAGTATTTTTCATGACCAAATTATAACAACTATAATTTATTGAGTATAATATATTTTATAGCTTGAATGCTATTTATTACATATTTTCTTACCGTTTATGCATATTTTGCTAAATATGATAATAAGGGTTAATTATATAATTAACACCATAATAAGGGAGAGTCTTAACTATCGTTATACTTGAAGTACTCTTTACTGGTCTTAACATAACTTGACTTAAAAGTAGGAATTTTTTAGGGTGTTTTAGTCGAATTAGAAGCTAAATCACAAGAAGAATTAGAGACTGCTATACTTATGAGTTCTTGCTTAAGATAAACTTAAAAGACTGAGTTAAGTGAAATACTAGGGATTATTAATCGGTAACTAAGGACATAAGTTAAATAATATTTTATTAGAAATTTTGAAGTTAGGCTGAATCAGAGAGTAATTCAGAGGCTAAGTCAAAAGTCAAAATAGAAGATAAGTTAGGAACTAAGTCAAATATAGTCTAGAGTAAACCAAAAACCATTAAGTTAATACGAAGTTGAAATATTTATACATACATAAGCGTAATTGATCGTAGTAGCATTTACCCTTATTAGGTGAAGTTAAAGAAGCGGCTTATGCTAATAAGTAAGCTCAAGAACGAACCACATGTTACATAAGTGGACATGTGTATAGAGAGTAGATTTATATCTACTCATTAGGGAGAAAGTACTTTTGTATGTGATTGTGGTGATTGTCTATGAAATGATTAAATTTGCAGCATGAAGTGTACTATGATGTTTTGTTTAATGTATTTAATATTAGTTGATCATGATACTTTTGATGTGCTGTACTAGCATGGAACAAATGCTAGGTACTAACCTTACCTTCTAAGTTATCCACTTAAGTAAACTTGACACCAAGGTTTTTAGAAATGAAAAGGGACACAAAATAAAGCTCAAATTTGGCAAAAAGAATAACTTAATAAGCTTGGTTGCTTTGCTTGGTATTCATTTGAGAATTGGTTAATGCATGCATGGTATGGCACAAAAAGGACTTATTGGTCAAATTTCTAAAACTTATGATTTTGGTAGAAAAAGTTTTCAAAGCTGGGTTTCATGCATATAGATCTACATTAACCAAAATCTTTAACTACATTATGTAGTTTTACTAAGTTGAATTATTACTAGGTTCCTAGACATATCATCCAGATACCTGGATTTAAAATCGACCAAACTGGATGAGTTGCTAGGTTGGCCATGATATTGGTGCTAATACATATCACGAGCACTAACATGACATAAACTATTCCCATTATCTCATCCACTAGCTAGGTGATTAACTTAGTATGATATTTGCATGCTTATTTTGTGTGCATTGTTGTATTGCTGCTTATTTATCCACTCCCATTCAGCTTATAGTAAGCTGAGTGGAAAAATTGTTTTATTCTAAGGTTATAAAGCAGATTTTGAGGTACCATCATTAGCGGGGTGGACTTTTGAAAGAACTAGTTAGAGTAAGCTATTTTGGAAAAGTGGAAGTTTTACTAAACAAGAATATTATAAACATGGAAGTTTAGTTTTAGCAAAAGAAGTTATAACTTTTGGAGTTTTGAGACTCATAAATATTGTATATAATTGTAACCTAAAAGGCTATAGCTAAATTCGTTTTGAGCATTGAATGTACAAAAATATGATCTTTTATTAGATTTGGGTCAATTTATAATAGGTTTACCAATGTGATAGTGTATCCTATATTATGCCGGGATGTAATACATTCTCCTAATCAATTGCTAAACAAACTAGTTACATATCAACTAAGATGGTACATGCACATCCTTAGGAGAAAAGAATTCAGTATGTAGAAATAGTTTTGAATTTATTTCCTCTTTTAACTTAGTTCCAATTCTTTATGCATTTATAAGAAAAGCCCCCTTTTGACTTAGCTATTTTGGCCATGCATTTGGGATGTAAAATAACTTTTTCTGTCCTTCTTTCATGTCAACAACAGCTGTAAGCAACCCTAAAATTTGGTATTTTCCAATTCATTTTTAACACACAGAAAACTCCCCCAAGCACCCCTTCAAACCCCAAGAAACCATGAGCCCCACACACCCCTCCCTTACCTCCCCATCCCAACAACCCCTAACCCCCTTGCCCCACCCTGCCTCCCTTCCCTTATTCATTTCCGCAATAACTAACCACCCAAAACCTACCCACTTCTCTCTCACTTCTTCCCCTCTTTTCGACCACTTAAGACTTCCCTAAAGTTTCCCTTAACAAGCCCTAACTGCAACCCACATCCCAATGTTACCCTCTCAGCCACCACCTTGCTTGTGCATATCACCCCACCTTTTGACCACCATCATGTCACCATTTGGCCACCAAAGGAGCAAGAACAAAGGTAAGGCGAGCAACCAAAGAAGCCAATCTAAGTTCTTAGTATGAGTACTTCCTTCTTATAACCTTTTGTAGTATAATCTAGCTAGTAGTAGTAAGACTTTTTCTTCTCTTGAAAACTTATATTCCATATACCAAGTAGCTTCTTCTATGTAATAGTTAGGAGACTAAAGGATCTCTAAGTTGCACATGTAAATTCAATGTAAGAAACTTCATTTGTATCTAAGCTTTAGAAGGGTAAACTCATGTGACAAGAAAACCCATGAGAAAAGCCAAGAAGGAATTTGCCCCTAGGTTGGTTGTAGATTTTGAAAACCATCATCAAGTTCATTTATGTCATCTTCTTGATTATTGTAACTTACTTTCACCTTCCATGAACCTACAAATGCAAGTATGTTGTTATTATAAGAAAAAGGGTCCAAATCTTGCATGCACTAGTTGACCATGGGCTTTCTCCTTGATAAAATAATGTTTTAGACAAAATAATGGTGTTTTAGAACTTTTGTAATTAGAGTAGTTAACAATCTAAAGACCTAGATGGAAAAACAAACTAGAAAACTTGATGCCAACCTAGAAATTACATGAACATCCCATGTAACTATGTTGTGCATAACTGATACATGGCATTAAACACTCAATAAAGTAAGATAAGATGGGTTTTGGGCCCAAACTAATAGGTTAGGCTCAATTATTAAGCTTTAGATGGCTAAAACAAACTAAAAACCACTAACCGAGCCAAAACTGATAAAATGAACCTAACAACTTAACTTGGACAACAACTTTACAGAAATAAAAAGTGTAATTAAGAGCCAATTAAGACTCCCATTAGCCTTAGAACAATAAGTAGATCCATTTCAAAAACCATCTTAAAATAAGGCCAAAAGCCCACTATTTAGATCAAGTAAAAAGACTAAAAGCAGGTAAAATAATAAAAGTAAACCTTAATTTCTTAAACCCATACACATAACCAAGGCCCAACAAGAGTTCAAAACCAAACAAAAATTAAAATTATGCAAAGGAAACTTAAAACAATATAAAATAAAGCAAAAGAGGCCTAATTTACTAGAAGATCGAAAAGTGAAAAAGTTATGATAAAGAAAAAAGTTGTAGCCTTATTTGGGAATTAGTGAATTTAGGCAATTAGATTAGTAATTATCTAAATACTTAACAGTGTTCTCCTTTATTAATATCACTTGATATTAACCTTGAAATGGACTACAATATGACTATAGGATGATCTGATAGATTACCAACCTCCGAACCCCTCACTTGCATTCGCTTCTAAGGCCTTTAATATCTCACTAAAAGGATTCTTTCTTATTAGCCTGCTGAGGAAGAGCTTCAACACATGGAAGAGCTATAAAAGAACTCCCTAAGGACACAACTCAAACACGCTCTACTCTACTTGAACTCTTGCCTAGTTGTTGACCTACCATGTGTCGAGGCCAACTTACCAAGTGCCCAATTCAAGGACACTATACACTAAGCTCTACTCTTCTAGCCTACTGAATTGCAGTGTCATTTAATCCCTCGGTAGCTCCAAGCATAGTTCGTCAATAGTAGCCCTAACGTGAACTCAACTCAACTACAATGCCCCTAGATCCTAGAACATGAACCCATTGATAGGCTGCTACATGTCCACTACTTTTTTAACACGTGTACTATATTCCTTTTTTCCCTTTGTCAAACATACTAAAAATCTCTTTCTTACATTATCTTTTATGTAATTTTACTTTATTGCATTGTTGCCTTAAAGGACTTACTATAAATAGTCCTTTTTACTGTAGCCACATGGATCATATATCTTACAATTAATGAATATTCTTGTTCTTACAAGGCACAATTCTCCAAGTACATTTTTTCTACACTCTTATCTAATCTTTCTGAGTAACTCGAGATTAGTAGCGAGTGCACCTTAGTATATGCTTGTGTATCATATCAAGTGGAATAATAAGTTATGCTATGTTTGTTGGTATGTTATATCCTTTAAGCAACTACATCGAACCTACTACATTTGCCAACCTATCCATTTCTTCATTCTTCGATACCTAGAAGGATCCACTGCTAATAACTCCTATAGTAAGCTTTAGTGATTAACTCAGCTCCTAGGTATATCATATAATCCTTGTATCAAAGCTTGAGGTTGCAACTGAAATCTAAGTATTGTAGTAGTTACTTCTTGTTATAGTATGTGTTTTGTTATACTCTGTTCTTTAGTGGAAAAATAGAGCTAGTCCTTAACTTACTATGCGATATCATATTATCAAAGTTATATGTAACCTTCTATCGAGTAATGGAATCCTTGAAGTTTTGTATTGAGAATGTCAAATCTTGGTGTTTGAGGAGAGATTACTAATGTCGAGAGTAATGCTTATGATCATGGTCATGTTACCTAACAAGCCTTATGAACTACTGATGAACAATTTCAAGACCTTACTACTATTGTAGCTAACCTGGCTATCTCTTTATAGAGGATAATAGAGACTAAACCACAAGAGAGAGTTAATGAATGAGGCTAAGATGTGAGAGATAGGCTAAGAAGGCAAGTAATTAAACCTAGAGCACCGGAAGCTGTTAATATGAACCTAACTCCACCTTAACATGCTAAAAGGTTTGTGAGAAGGAGACTTATGTTAGATGAAGTTAAAGAATATGGTGAAGAGAAAGAGTAGTATGATGGATTCAAAGAGCACGACCTTCACACCCCTAGAGGAGTTAAACATCATAAAGTGCAAATTCCAAGTTTTAATGGGTCTGGTAGTGATAATGACTATTTGGACCAGGAGGACAAAATTGAAAAGATATTTGACTTTTATGATTATGAAGACTTAGTATGTATTTGAGTAGCTGCTTTAGAATTTTCTAGGTATGTAGTAATGTGGTAGAAGAAATTGCAGAATGTATACTAATGAGCCCTATGTGAAATTTGAATGTAGAATGAGATGAAGAGAGTTCTAAGGAGTAGATTTGTGACAAAACATTATGAAAAAGACACATTCCGACGTCTTTAGGAACTTAAGAAAGGTAGCTAATCTGTGGATGAATATGTTTGAGAGTTCCAACTATCTATTGTGATGTTGATGAACCTAAAGCATGGACACTAACAAGGTTCATTTCTAAAGGCATGGAAATCTGGATGAGACCATCTATGTAGCATAAAGGGTTGAAAGGTAGAGGTGAAATCAACTTAACCGAGTATAAAGTAATCAACTTGGCTTACTGAGCAACACTGACATGCCAAGCCAACCTAAATATGATCGAGCTCAGGACAGTTCTAAGGTAGACCGCCTAGGTCAAATGTCAAGCACACCTAATGATGGCTAAGGTAAGACTAAGGCCAAGGAGCCTAAGGTTAAAAAGGATCAAGGTCAAAGCTCAAGTAGGAAGACCTGAGTGATAAAGTATTTCAAGTGCCTAGGATTTGGACACATGGCAAGTCAATGTCCGATCCAACATGTTATAACCATCAAGGGAGAGAATCCCCAGTTCGAAGTAGGAAGTACTAGTGAAGGAGAAGTATAAGAGAATGTTGAGCTGTGTTTTGACAAGTTCTTTGAAGATCTTGAGGCCTTTACTCAACCTGAGTTAGGAGATCAATATCTTAATTTAGCTGTTTGAAGAATTCTTAGTACTAGTGTTGCAAGGGAAGATGAGTAAAGAGAGAATCTCTTTTATAGGAATTGCTAAGTGAATGGCAATCTATATGCCTTAATTATAGATAAAGGAAGTTGCACCAACATTATAGCATAAGGAATGTTGAAGACTTTGAAATTGCTAACCTATCCTCATCCTAAGCTTTATAAGATTCATTGGCTTAATGAGAAGGGAGGACTGCCTATTGCTAAGAAAGTTAGATTGCCGATTACTATTGGAGATAGATATAGAGATGAGGTATTGTGTGACGTCCTACTTATGTGTGCCTCACACATACTGTTGGGCTAACCATGGCTCTTTGATTTCAAGGCACTCTATGATGGGTATAAGAAAACTTATATGTTTCAAAAGGATGGGAAAAAGGTCATATTAATTCTAATGAGTCCCAAAGAAGTTTAGGAGTCATAAGAGAAGATTGCTAGATTCGTCCTTAATGATTTCCTAGACCCAATTTTCCAAATATTTTAAGAAGGAAGAATGTATACTTTTATTGGTTAGGAGACTTCTAGAGTTAAAAGAGGCTAGAGCCTTACCTACTAAGATGCATGTATTGCTTCAAGAGTATGCCAATATGTTTCTTACTCAGCAAAGAGCTTTAACCTCTGTTAGAAGGATAGAGCATTGCATTAACCTCAATCCTAGAGTTACTTTACTTAACTAACTTGCTTATAGACTCAATCCTAAGCAAGAAACCAAGCTGAAGAAACAAGTTGATGAGTTGATTGAGCATGGATATATCTAAGAAAGTATGAATTCCTATATTGTACTAGCTGTCCTACTACTAAAGAAGGATAGCTCATGGAGAGTGTGCATTGATAGCCAAGTAATCAACAAAATCATTGTCAAGTATTAATTACTGATACCAAGATTGGATGATATGCTCAATGAGTTACATGGTATTGATCTAAAGAGTGGCTACCACTAGATTCAAATGAGACCTAAAGATGACTTTCAAAACAAAGGACAGTCTATTCAAATGGATGGTGATGCTATTTAGGCTTACAAATGCACCGAACACCTTTGTACGACTTATGAATCATGTTTTCAGATCTATGATAGGTAAATGTGTTGTCATTTATTTTGATGATATTTTGGTATATAGTGCCAACCTCATTTCTCATGTCATACATTTGAGATTTGTATTCGATATCCTTCGTAATGAGTAATTGTTTAGCAATTTGAAGAAATACGTACTCTGTTAGAGCAAGGTAGTATTCCTCAAATATGTTGTTTCTAGTAGAGGAATAAGAGTTGATGACAAGAAAGTTTAAGTTATTCTCAAATGGCTAACACCAACCAATGTTGCCGAAGTAAGGAGTTTTCATAATCTAACTTCATTTTATTGAAGATTCATTCAAAACTTTAATTCCATAGCTGCCTTACTAACTGAGCTGACTAGGAAGAACTCTAAATTCAAATGATTCGGGAAAGCTCATAAGAGTTTTGATGAGATTAAGTCTAAGTTGACCCTTACCCTAGCACTTGTATTACCAGATTTCAAGAAAGTCTTTAAATTAGAGTGTGATGCTTTAAGAATAAGTATTGAAGATATTCTTATGTAAGAGTGTCGACTGGTTGCATATTTCAATGAGAAGCTTAGAGGTACCACACTAAATTACTCGTCATATGATAGGGAGTTCTATGCCCTTGTATAAGCACTTTAGAATTGGCAACATTACCTATTGCAAAGAGAGTTCGTTGTCTACACAGATCATGAATTTCTCAAGCATCTTAACGGACTACAAAAACTCTCTTGATGCCATGCTAAGTGGGTTAAGTGCATGGAAACCTTTTGCTATGTCATTAAGTACAACAAGGGAAGTTCTAACACTATGGTCGACACCCTTTTTTCCGTTGGCATGTTCTTATCACAACATTATAAGCTAGAATACTTAAGTTTAGTACTCTACCAAATCAATATGAACATGATCTGTACTTTGGACCCTTATTGGCTAAGTACAACATTGGAGGAGTAATGGATGGGTTCTATCTAAGTGAAGGATTCTGATGAAGGGGAAACAAGTTTGTATGCCAAGCAGTTTTGCTAGGGAATTACTTGTTCGAGAAGCTTATGCTGGGGGCTTAGCTGGCCATTTTAGCAAAAAGAGAATTGCTAAGTTATTAAAAGAACACTTGTATTGGCTTCAGATGATGAAGGATGTGCAAAAATGTTTAAGCAATGCAAAGTGTGCAAGCAAGCTAAGGGGAGGAAGGAGCCATATGGAGAATATAAACCCTGCCTATACTTAAGTGGCTATGGACTAATCTAAGCATGGATTTTATGTCCAGCCTACCTAGAACCCCTTGAAAACATGATTCTATTATGGTAGTGGTCAATCAGTTCAATAAAATGAGCTACTTCATCCTTTGTCACAAAACCAATGATTCTTTATTTGTTGCTAACCTCTTTTTGTAGGAGATCATATAACTACATGGCATTTTAAGGAGTATTGTATATGATGATGATTCGAAGTTCATAAGCTTCTTTGGGCAAACACTATAGAAAAAGCTTGGTACTAAGCTCATGTTCTATACTTCATGTCCTCTGCAAACAAATGGCTAAACTAAGGTTGTGAATAGAGCAATAGGCAACCTCCTTTAAGCTATTATTGGGAGGAATCTGTATGATTAAGATATATGCTAGCCTATCATTGAGTTTGCTTACAATAACTCTACTCATAGCTTAATAGAAGGTTTCCTTACGAGGTTGTCTACAGACTTAACCTAAACTTACCTTTGGACATGATTATTAACCCAAATTCTCAAGGGGGAAGTCAATTAAGCCTATAGCATACCGTAGAGTTTTAGAAATTGCATTAGAAGGTTGTCGAGTAGCTAGCTAAGATAGGGGCCCGATAGAGAGAGCTAGGATATTGTAGTAGAAGATGAATTATCTATTGCCCAGGTGACCTTGTTTGGATTCACCTTAGTAAGGAGTGGTTCCCTAGAAAGAGAATGAATAAGTTATCTCCTAAGCTAAATGGCCCTTTCAAGATCCTTTAACGCATCAATGATAACACTTATGAGCACGAATTACTCAAAGGATATAGAGAGTCTCCCACTTTCAACATCGCTGACTTGATGTCCTTTATGCTGAAAGAAGAAGAAAAAGAAGGCCAAGATTTGAGGGCAAATCTTCAACTACCTTAAGGAACTAATAGATTACTAACCTCTAGACCCCTCACTCGTACTTGCCTCTAAGGCCTCTAATCTTTTACCAGAAGGATTCTCTCTTATCAACTTATTGAAGACGAGCTTTAATATATGGAAGAGCTATAGAAGAGCTTCTAAAGGACATAGCTCGAACACACTTTACTTTTCTTGAACTCTTGTCTAGTTGTCAACCTGTTATGTGCCAAGGCCGATTTGCTAAGTATTGAGGCTGACTTATCAAGTATCGAGCTTGAGGATACTATACACCAAACTCTACTCTTCCAGCCTACTAAACTATAGTATCATTCAATCACCTTGGTAGTTCTAAGCACAATTCATTAATAGTAGCACCAACATTAGCTTAGCTCAACCACAACACCCCAAGATCCCAAAACATGAACCTATTAATGAGCCACCACCTTTCCATTACTTTTTTAACACTTGTACTATATTCCTTTTTGCTCTTGGTCATATTTACCGTTTTTCAAATATATTAGGAATCTCTTTCTTATGTTGTCTTTTATGTAATTTTCCTTTATTATATTGTTTCCCTAAAAAACTTACTATAAATAGTCCTTTTTACTGTAGCCATAGGATCATATACCTTACAGTTAATGAACATTCTTGTTCTTGCAAGACAAAATTCTCTAAGTACATTTCTTCTACACTATTATCTAATCTTGCTGGGTAGCTCGAAATTAGTAGTAAGTAGACCTTAGTATTAGCTTGTGCATCATATCAAGTGAAATACTAAGTCATATTATGTTTGTTAGTGTGTCATATCCTTCGAGCGGCTACATGAAAGCTACTGCTTTTACTGACTTATCCATTTCCTCATTCTTCGATGCCTTTAAGAACCTATTATTAATACCTCTTACTGTATGCCCTAATGATTAACTCAGCTCCTCAACACATTAGGATCTAATCAGGTGAGTATTCTAATAACTGTTATACTTGATCGTGCTAGTAAATTAGCCATACTTAATTGTATAACTACCATTGTTGGTTACATGTGGATCTAGGTATCATATATGTGATTAATTATTACTTGCCTTGATTGCTAAAACATCATAAGATATATGAACTGAATTGAGAGATAAGTTAATAGTATCTTTTTGATATAATGATTATCTGTGATAATTGTTTGGCTACTTAAGTGAACTAGATTTAACTCTATTTAACTCATTAAATTAAATGGTCATGTATACCATGCATCAGTAGGGACTTATTAGTCATTACACCATATGTATGGGAAGGAGGGGTCTTGTAGGGATCAAGATCATTTATTATTGTCTTTTACATGGTGCATACGTGCAACATGGCTTTGCCTTAGCCCGTGAAATCTTTAGGCACTATGTCCTTAAGTCCACCACTTAAGGTGAGTGGACTATGTGTGTTACTTGTATTAATAATATTGATCTTCATGTGAGGATACTTAGTAGATTAGAAGCTGAAATGAATGGAACTTGGTCTAATGAACCATTATCTCCAACCCTAGCTATGCAGGTAGAAAATACATACTATATACGATTTCTAGATAATTGTATATATATGTTTGTTGCATTGCAATATTCATACGGTTGTTAATTTAACTTGCTTGCTTTTGCTTGAAAAGTATGATAGGAGGAACATGTCACTAAGTGGATGTAGCTTACCCCCTTATAGCTTCCTTTGTAGGTCAATTGAAAGTTAGAACTTAGGCTAAGATTAGATTATAGAGAGTTCCAACTAGTAAAGTAATAAAAGAATAGGAATATGAATAGAAAAATAATTTGTATAGTTAGATGGTACTTTCAAAACTCTAGATATCTATTATAAATACTTGTAATTTACTTACCTAATCTTGTTATTTGGTAGGGGATATTGATTCTTTACATTTTTAAGGAATTATGAGATATTGGCCATCTATAGTTGTTTCTATAATCAAACAAATTTATGTAACATGATTAAATGTGGTTAACAATTATTTAGATAGAGTCTTGCAAACTATAACTTGTAAGATGACTTTTATATTATGAGTACACTCATGATATGAAAATTTTAGGCCATCCTACTAAGCCTCCTTTTGAGGCATTACATGCAACCTTACAATCTCTAATTTAGGTTGTGTATGACTTAGTGGTGTATCATATCTACTAGGTAGCTCTTGGACCTACTAAACCCTACCTAAACCTACTTTCATTTCAAGTTCAGTCCATCCTATATTTGTGATACACTCATAGTATATATGACCCTGAGGTGTATCATTGGTGTTAGGGTTTCAAGTTTCAATATATGAGAATAAGACACATGTTAGCTTTTCTAACATTCAATTAAGCAAGGGAGAATTAGGCATTTTATCTTCTATTCATGTCTTATTCCCTATAAAGTTATATGAAGTGAACATTGTAGTAACAATCTTATTATACTTAACTTAACACGGTAATAATATGTATTTATAGCTTATTATTCCTTTATTTCATTCTCTAGTAATTGCAATTCTATTTCCTCTTTATTCCATTTAGTCAAATGAACAAGCTATAAGGTTCATTAGCTATACCATATTTAAACACCTCATTTTTACCCTACTATTAATTTAAAGTTCTCAAATAATAAAGAAACTACCTTAATATAGAAAATTAAAAATAGAAAAGTTTGAAAAATGCAAAAAAGAAGAAGAGAAAATTAGAAAATACAAAAATAAAAAAAAAAAGAAAGCTAGAAAATTAAAAAAAAATGAAAATATAGGATTAAGTGTCATTAGGTTTCATTTTAGAGGTCTTTTAATTTTTCAAGGTTGAAGGGCTTAATTAGAAGTCAAATAGGCATATGCAATTTGATAGATTTTGGTATTTTGACAAAAACAAAAAAATTTACCAAAAGTTAATTTTTGCATCTGGTTTAGCTTGCTTATTTTTGGATCTAATACAACTTCTAATTTAAGGAAATCTACCTCATATGCCATAAGTTTGCTTCTCAGCTAGGTAAGTGTCAATCTTTTCATATCATATACTTTTTGTATAGCAGTTTTCTTTGTGTTCCATGCTTTAGGAAGTGCTATAAGCATCTTTCATAAAAAATTGGTATCATCAATTTTCTTTTCGAAAGATGAGAGTTCCTTCAAGATGGCATTAAATTTATTGAACACTTCTTTCATTTCCTCTCCAGGTAGTATATGAAACGTTTCATAATACAACATTAGAGAATTGATCCTTATAGCTTTGATAGTATTTGTTCCTTCATATGTTTATGCTAACGTATCCCACATCTCTTTTGCTGATCTGCAAGATGAAATCAAATAAAATTTAGATTGAGCTATTGTAGATAAAAGTAGATTTTTGGCTTTGGAATTCAACTTTTCTTTTGTAATATTTCCTTTAATGGTGATGCTATTAGGAAGTCTTACATCCTCATTTTCAATAATTCACCATGCCTAATAATCATATGCCTTAACATATGTCTCCATCTTGAATTTCTAGTAAGAAAAATTAGTGCCATAAAAAAATGGAGCTTTTCTAGGTTGTATCGTAAAACCACTACTTCTACTACCTTTAGCCATGAGCTTTGAACTCTAAACGATACTAAAGTTAGGCTTTGATACTAAATGTAAGTTGCGGGGCACAAATTTTAAACAAATACAATGCTTAAGAAAAACTTATCCCTTTGATTATTTAAGATATCGACTACAAGATAAATGGACAAGCAATTATAAATAAGGTATACGAAAATAAAGAAATGAGAGTTAGAAGAGTTGACAAACGAATTATAGTGCTTCGACCTTGTGCTTACTGCACTCTTCCAACCTCACTATCGAGGACTTGGTTCACTTTCTGGAGTTGTTCTACTATTCATAATATTAGAATACTTAAAGAGGTTACAAACAATATCCTTTGCTTTAATTTACTTAGCCTTACTCCTAGGCTAATCACTTAGAACTACAAAGATTAAAATATAAAAAATAAAAAGCTCTCTAAAACAAAACTTATATAAAGATTACAAAAGACAATGAGGAGAATAAAAGAAATGATTCCTCAATAAATAAGAACTAGCATGAAGATAAGTATATAAGCTTTTTATCAATCTTTTGTTCTTAGAAATGGATTGTTTGTAGCACTTTAGATTGACCATAGAAGATCTTTTGTCTCTTTTTTTTTTCTTCATGTTTTTTCTTTGAAGACCTTGCCTCCTTTATATACTTGAAATTATAACGGCTAGAAGCTTGTTTTAAGATAAGTCTTTAAAGAATTTATTTCGAACCTTTACTTTGACCAAATAACTTCTGAAATACTTTCTTTGTTGACCTTCCATATATGTGAGATCTTTCCCATTCCCATATTACACGTATTGCAAGAGTAGTGATATTTCCTTTCCTTATTCTAAGTCTTTTAAACATGTATACAAGGTAAACTTTGCTATCGATATATGAGTCCTTTTAAGATTTGGAAAGCTTGATCAAAAACTTCTTTTAAAACAAAACTTTCCGTTCTTCGATAGATTTTATAACAAGAATAATTTGATCTTATTCCCGTAGATTTTAATCCTACTTAGTAAAACGTATTGAACATATTTCCCAAATATATTTAGTAAATAAAGTCAAGGCTTCTTAGGGTCTTAATTGATGATTCTTATATTTTAAGCGTATTCCTTGTTTCCAGTTCTCATACCTTCTAATTGGTCCTTTGGCTGATCTTCTAATAAATCTTAGAAGACTTTGTTTAATTTACTAGAGAAATTGATATACACATATAGCAGTATTTGATCAAGGTAAACAAGAACGTAAATATTTTAATATCTTCCCCTTTTGCTATCATTTTTTGTTATCATCAAAACATAATGAAGAGATTAATCTTCTCCCACTTTTCAATGATAATAAAACCTTTATAAATGAAATAAAAGAAAAATATCTTCAAGATATAACACCATAACACTTGTAAGCTAAATAATATTAGCAACATATATCTATCTCTTGTATCCTTTTCCCTTTTTTGTTATTAGCAAAGAGGATTTAGAGTAAAAGCTCCCCTATAGACTATGTAATTTCTCAAAAGCATAGATAAGGCCATAAGATAAAAAAAAAAAAAAATGTTAACTTCCAAAAATTATGACAAAACATAGCACATAAGAAATAGTTCTTAGGACATAAAACATAGTCTAAACAGAAAGAAATAACAAGGAGTCCAAACATAAAAATAATTAGCATAATGAGAGTTCAAGGAATAGCCAAAAATCTAAGATTTCCTCTTAAGATAGACTTCTTAATCCTTGCAGGAGTTGGTGGTTGATCAAACTTCCATATAGAATTTGTCCTAAAGGGGTTTGAAGTGGAGCAAAAACTTCTTCAAAAGATGGATTGGTGGCAGGAACATTTGGAGTAGGAGCTTGTTCAAGAGATGGATTGGATTCTTGCATAGATGGTTGAGTAGCTTGAATTGAAGGCTATTGAGTTTCTAGTGGAAGATCAAAAAATTGTTCAAGGGATTTGGAGAGGATGGTGATAGCATTGGTTGAACTAGTTCTTGTTTAGCTAGAGGTTGTTGTGGTAAGGAAGGTGATGAATGCTGAACAAAGGGATCCTTTATGGATAATGTTTGAGTTATCTTGTTAAATTGAGTTTTCATCAGATTCATGAAATCTATAAATTTCTTATCCATTAGATCCTCAACTTCTTGCTTAGATATTTTACTTTTAGAACCAACCTCAAAGTTCTTTTCTTTGTTTAGCTAGCTATTAGAACTATCTAATTCATCTTCTAATTCAGACATTCTCTTCCTTTTCTTTCCTTCACTGTTGAGAATTTTCCTCCAATCTTCAAGTCAAACACATTTTCTTTCTTTTCCTTAGGCTTAACTACTTTCTTGCCCTTAACTTTCCTTGAAATGTTCTTACTACTTTCAGATTCTTCCCCTTCATCATCCTCTAATTCACTTTTTGATGTCTTATCTAAAACCTTTCCCTTAAACAGAGATTTTGGTAATTTTTTCTTCTTATGTTTCTCATTGACATAAAATGCCCAATCATCTGTAAATCAAATTATATTCCTAACATTAATCCCTATATGATTAATGTTGTATTCTCCAATAACCTTGATGGTAACTACCACATGGCTACATTAGGAATTTTAAACTACTTAAATTTAAGCAATTTCATTAGAAGATTTCTGTAGAGTTTCTTTGCTCTAGTAAAAAAGGCATGCTTCATAATTAGATTTGCTAGATCAATTATCCTACTGTTGAGCATACCAATGATTCTTAGAGCATCTTCCTTCGAAATCAAAGTTGTACTCCCTTTCTTGAGTAAGATACAACTTATAACCAATTTATGTAATAGCCTTATCAATAACCAACAATCAAAGACAAATATCTCTCTCACCTCTCTTTTCCAGTACCATAGAACTTCATCTATCCCTTTTGCTTAAGTCAAAATTTTCATAAAACTAAAAAATAACATCTCCATAAACTACTATATCTACTGTACATAACTCTTTGCACTTGATAACACACAAAAATTCATCCTAGTAGAATCAATATGTAGTGAAGTAGTCTAATTCAAAAACACATGGTTCAATATAATCTAACTTCCTCTTTAAGCAAATAGATTTCAAACTTACCTACTTACCTTTTTCTTAGAGCTTATTAGATCAAAATGAACAACTCTAATGTTTTGTTCTTCTACTTTTCATCTAGTTTATTGTTCGACTTATCTTCTATTTTTCTTTTCTTTGTTTTCTTTTTCTTCTCGTTGTCTTTTCCTTTCCCTTTACCAACATCCATGAACCCAATCGGTTCATTAGATGATTCCATCACCCCAGCCATTAGTTTTTCCACCTTAGCTTAATTTAATTTCTTTTTGAGTTTCTTGGAATCCTTTCCCTTCTTAATAGGTTCTTTGGTTTTGGCTTTAGGTGAAGTACTAAGAGACTTGGTTTTCTCTGAATCAGGCAATTCATCAACTAGTTAATAGGGGTTAGTCATGTTGTTGTTTGGGTCTTTCATGATCTTGTTTTTGGAGAGAATGTGAGAGGATTTTCTATTAGCCATGATGAGATGAGGGTTTTTAAGTGAGGAAGAAAAGAAAAAGACATGAATGAAGAGTGAGTTACGAGGAGGAAGAATACTAGAAACAGTTGGACATGGGAAAGAAAATGAAGGATGGGAGTAAATATGGAATGATTGGATTATTTCCATGCTTAAGGAAGATTGGTTAGAAGATAGGCAGTACATTAATTAAGGCAACTGCCATACAACTCTTTTTTTGAAAACAAAAGAAGATGAGGGAAATAAAAGAAAGCATATGTATAAAAGAAAAAATATTTACAACATTATATAGGATTGCATACTCCAATTTCATTCCTTATATTTTCAAACGTCACCTTGTCTAGGGGCTTCGTAAATATATCAACTAGTTGATTATTAGTGGAAACATATTTAATGCTTATATCTCCATTATTAACATGGTCTCTAATAAAATAATGTCTGACTTTAATATGTTTAGAACAAGAATGTTGCACAAGATTTTTTGTTAAATTAATTACATTAATATTGTTACATTTGATAGGAAAATTATCTACTTTTATTCTATAGTTAGATAGTTGTTGTTTAATCCATAATATTTGACCTATTAATCCATATTTAGCTTCTACTATTGATAATGCCATCGAATTTTGTTTCTTAGAAGATCAAGAAATCAATTGATCTCCTAGAAACTGACACATTCTAGATGTACTTTTTCTATCAATTTTACATCTTGCATAATTTATATTAGAATATCTTATTAATTCAAAACTATTATTTTTTTAGTACGAAATTCCAAGATTACTTATGTAGGATATATACTTAAATATTTGTTTTACTGCAACTAAATGTAATTCAGTAAGATTACTTTGCAATTTAGCACACAAGCAAACACTGAAAATAATATCAAGTCGAGAAGTAATTAAATATAGTAGAGAACCAATTAAGCTTCTGTGAATGTTCACACTTACCTTCTTACTTGTTTTATCTAGTTCCAATCTTGTTGAGGTTAACATAGGAGTTGCAACTCCCTTTGAATTTTCATACTTAAACTTTTTGAGAATTTGTTCAATATATTTTTCTTAATGGATAAAAATTCCATCCTTAGTTTGTTTTCTTTAAACCTGAGGAAAAAGCTTAATTCTCCCATTAAGGACATTTTGAACTTAACCTGCATCATCTTAGAGAAATCCTTGTCATATTGCTTGTTAGTAGCACCAAAAATAATATCTTTTACATAAATTTGAACAACAAGCAAATCATTATCATAATATTTAAAGAATAGAGTAGCATCAACTTGTCCTCTTTTAAAACCATTCTTAATGAGAAATTCACTAAGTCTTTTATACCATTGTTACGACCCCAAGGGGGTTAGTCATGGCGGTCGCCATATACCGTATAAAGGATTGCAGATTGAATTCCCTTACAATTGACGATCTTTTTATACGATACATAAGGCTATAGCTACTACTAACTACTAAGAGTGCGCAAGCTTAAACAATATCATTTCATGATAAATAATAATATTATAAAAAACATAACGCATGGTCTATTTGTATAAAAGCTTACCACTATAAAGTCTGAAACATGTCTTATATCAAACTAGTATAACAATTATATATTCAAATCTATAAACTATCAGAAGTACTCTCTGATCACATCTAGCTCCCATACTGATCCCGTGTAAAAAACTAACCTCGAGCATGCGATGGCCCGACTCCACAAAAAGGTCGGCTTGCGAGAGAAGACTACAAGAGTATAAGCTAACTAGCTTAGTGAGATAATTTCCCTTAATTATACAGCAATCAAGTTATACAACAGTTAAGTTCAACCAAATGAATGCATGACAAACAGTATGCCAAACAAATACATGCAGGTGACTAAGTACTGCATACAACTTAGATTTAATGCCCTTCGAAGTCAAGGTTGGCGATTCATCGGTACAGTCAAATCTGGGTATCATATTAGAACTTATTTCATAATGAAACTTTGTGTTTCGTAATCAAAATGTAATGGTACATCCATTATTAATTTTATCAAAACGAGTTCTACATATGATTATGAGTAGGTTCACACAACCCTCACTCACCCTTAAACGAAGGCCTCTAGACTCCCCTTAGCTAGGTAGTTGGTGCCTCCAACGCCTAGTCATTCCGCGAGCCAAGGTAAGGTCATATCGCATGTGTGCACAGTACGAAATCAATAACAATCAATAATCAACCCACGTATAGTCTCTTGCTACCTCCGTGTAATGTAACTACCGGAATTAGTTATGTAGTACATGATTTATGTATGATCCAAGTTAACTTTTTCTAGCCTAATAAAATTAAGTCTTATTTATTTAGTGATCATTTCAAGTCACAAACAATTCATTCTTAGTGAATCTACTATGCAACAATCATTACATTATTGAAGTTTAAAGTAAATTCATCATCAACAACAATTATCATGTATAAGCATAACCCCACCCCATACACATTCATTTATAAATCATAACTTATATTCACTAACTACAAACACAAACAAGTATGAAATCATTAGAAAAAACTCACTCAATCATGGCTAACTCAAGGGTCGTAGTAGTCTGGTGGCAGCTCAAGGTCTATATTGAAATTACTTAAGAATAATAGAGATTTGTAAGTTTAGGAATTTAAAACTAATTAGTATCATAATTTTATGAGGTCTATTTGGACGTTATAACTCGTACTTTAAATTGTATTATAAAAATATCACAAAAATTACTATTTAAGTTTAAAAATTATAAAATATTAATTTTCATTTTTTCTTAATATATTTATGATTTAATAATTATTTAAATCATATATTCGATATTTTTATTATTTTGAGCATACTTTTCCTATTTTTGAGATTTTAGCTTTGTTATGATTATTATTATTATTATTGCCATTATTATTTTTATTATTTCTTATTTTCTTATTATTTATCTATATTT